>WNGS01169498.1:53510355-53520946 GCA_020271785.1 Procambarus virginalis
TTCAAGTATGTTTATTGAGACAAGAAAGAAATACATCTCAAAGGGATAGAGTAGCTTAGGCTATTTCAACCCCCCCCCACACGAAGCCATGAAAATAATATCAAGATTATTCTCATGACCCAAGAAATACTATAAATAATAATGATGATATTTGTGACCAGACCACACACTAGAAGTTGAAGGGACGACGACGTTTCGGTCGTCCTGGACCATTCTCAAGTCGCTTGTGACTTGAGAATGGTCCAGGACGGACCGAAACGTCGTCGTCCTTCAACTTCTAGTGTGTGGTCTGGTCAACATACTTCAGCCACGTTATTGTGACTCATCGCCTGCAATAATGATGATATGATTGAACTTACAGAGTATTGGGGATAGAATTCAGAGATAAATGAAGCTTCAGCGATTAGCCTAATGAGAGTCGAGGGAGGTAATGAATTAATCCTCTCACTTCAAAGGGGGAAGAAATGTATAAGCATGTGAAAGCATAAGATCCTTATGTTCTAATGTTATAAAGCATCATTAACAATTAACACCAACATGGGAGGAATACAGTAGATGCAGTAATTTTTTCCTCTATGTTCCAACACTGAACTTTGCTGCCGGTTAAAAATTCATTGATAATTGACATCGCCTTGTCCACACCCTCCACACATTAGACACTGAGAAACAATTGTGAATTAGAGACTCCAACATTTTGAAAATTCCTTCTTGCTCGGCACTTGTACACGCCCTATTACAATAAAAGGTAACACTATTCTTAATAATGTCTTCTACTTCTATATTTGTAAACCATTTTTACTGAGCTTCTCCGTCCGTGTGGTGGAACATTTTCCACCACACGGGGTTGAACACTGCCATCATTAGTGGATAGTACATTTTCCCGAGACTCTTCCATCCGTGATATTCTATCCTCTTCCAGACTTTCTTCCCCCTCTGTTTCATTCCCCACTACACACCATCTGTTTGACAGTGCCAATTTTTGAGAGCTTCAATCCTATTGTCCAACTTTTTGAGGTATTCCAAGATCTGTGTACCGACCGCAGAGTCCATGACGCTGCCCTGCACCTCATCACCACGAGGGCACGCTTTTTCGAGTTAGTTTCTTACTCCCACTAGGCTATCCTTAATCGTCGCCGTGCCTTTCTCCCAAAAGTTGGTCGCAGAGGTAATCGTCGTCTTTCCACTGTTTCTTCCTTGTTCCTGCTATACGATCTTGCCTTCCTTCGAAGCCTCGTTTACCCTGCTTATGGTTACCGGCTTGGTATCTTTCAGGCTTCATGGGACATGGAGAGGAACCAGCATTGTGGATGCCTCGACAATTGCAGCAAGATTGCAAAATTGTGTCTCCTTTGTCAATCCTGACTACACTGTCGCGAGTCATGCTTCTTTTCCACAATACCGACATCTGGGGTCAAATTGACATTTCCAAGCCATATGTCCCCAGCGAGAACACTTCATGCATAATGTAGGCTCCTCAGTATATTTGTCACTTTCCTGTATCCAAGTCCTTGCACAAAAATTCTTTCTGGAGCCTCACCCTTTAACAAGGTAACAAGGTTGCTTTGTTTTTCACCACGAACATTGTTCCTCTTTACTCACACAACACTATCATTGTTGAGGAGAAGAAAATCAGAACATAAGAACAGAGGCAACTGCAGAAGGCCTATTGGCCCATACGAGGCAGATCCTATTTATAACCACCCAATCCCACTCATATACATGTCCAACCCGCGCTTGAAACAATCGATGGATCCCACCTCCACCACGTTACGCGGTAATTGGTTCCACAAATCAAAACCCTGTTACCGAACCAGTATTTACCCAAGTCTTTCCTAAATCTAAACTTATCCAATTTATACCCATTGTTTCGTGTTCTGTCTTGTGTTGATACTTTTAATACCCTATTAATATCCCCTTTGTTGTGTCCATTCATCCACTTGTAAACCTCTATCATGTCACCCCTAACTCTTCGCCTTTCCAGTGAATGCAATTTAAGCTTTGTTAATCTTTCTTCATATGAAAAATTTCTAATTTGGGGAATTAACTTAGTCATCCTACGCTGGACACGTTCAAGTGAATTTATATCCATTCTATAATATGGCGACCAAAACTGAACTGCATAATCTAAATGGGGCCTAACCAGAGCAAGATACCTGGTTGATGGGGTTCTGGGAGTTCTTCTACTCCCCAAGCCCGGCCCGAGGCCAGGCTTGACTTGTGAGAGTTTGGTCCACTAGGCTGTTGCTTGGAGCGGCCCGCAGGCCCACATACCCACCACAGCCCGGCTGGTCCGGAACTCCTTGGAGGAATAAATCTAGTTTCCTCTTGAAGATGTCCACGGTTGTTCCGGCAATATTTCTTATGCTTGCTGGGAGGACGTTGAACAACCGTGGACCTCTGATGTTTATACAGTGTTCTCTGATTGTGCCTATGGCACCCCTGCTCTTCACTGGTTCTATTCTGCATTTTCTTCCATATCGTTCACTCCAGTACGTTGTTATTTTACTGTGTAGATTTGGGACCTGGCCCTCCAGTATCTTCCAGGTGTATATTATTTGATATCTCTCTCGTCTTCTTTCTAGTGAGTACATTGGAGAGCTTTGAGACGATCCCAATAATTTAGGTGCTTTATCGCGTCTATACGTGCTGTATATGTTCTCTGTATTCCCTCTATTTCAGCAATCTCTCCTGCTCTGAAGGGGGAAGTGAGTACTGAACAGTACTCAAGACGGGACAGCACAAGTGACTTGAAGAGTACAAGCATTGTGATGTGATCCCTGGATTTGAAAGTTCTCGTAATCCATCCTATCATTTTTCTGGCTGTCGCAATATTTGCTTGGTTATGCTCCCTAAACGTTAGGTCGTCAGACATCATTATTCCCAAATCCTTTACATGCTGTTTTCCTACTATGGGCACATTTGATTGTGTTTTGTACTCTGTATTATGTTTAAGGTCCTCATTTTTACCGTACCTGAGTACCTGGAATTTATCACTGTTAAACATCATGTTATTTTCTGATGCCCAGTCGAAAACTTTATTAATATCAGCTTGAAGTTTTTCAATGTCTTCAGCCGAGGTAATTTTCATACTGATTTTTGTGTCATCTGCAAAGGATGATACGAAGCTGTGACTTGTATTTTTGTCTATATCTGATATGAGAATAAGGAAAAGCAGCGGTGCAAGGACTGTACCCTGAGGTACAGAGCTTTTAACTGCACTTGGACTAGATTTTATATGGTTGACCGTTACTCGCTGAGTCCTGTTTGACAGAAAACTGAGTATCCAGCGTCCTACTTTACCGGTTATTCCCATTGACTTCATTTGTGTGCTATCACGCCATGGTCACATTTATCGAAAGCCTTTGCGAAGTCCGTGTATATCACATCAGCATTCTGTTTTTCTTCTAATGCCTCAGTGACTTTATCGTAGTGCTCAAGTAGCTGTGAGAGGCACGATCTTCCCGCTCGAAATCATGTTGGCCTGGGTGTGAAGGTCATTGGTCTCCATGAAATTGGTGACCTGACTCTAATCACTCTCTCAAATACTTTTATTATGTGCGATGTAGTGCAACTGGTCTATAATTCTTGCCAATGTTGCTCCCTCCCTTGTGTAGAGGGGCTATGTCTGCCACTTTAAGTGCAAAAGATATAGCTGAAGAACCACACCAGCTGTCTTGTACTAACGCTTCGATTAATAAATCCAGCGTCCTATTTGCCTTATTACGAACATCCAAATCAGGATCCCAAATAAGTTGGTACTAAAAACTATGACCTTGGTGTAAATCATACCTGCTTCAGGAGCAACGACACAGTGTTGACCAGACCACACACTAGAAGGTGAAGGGGACGACGACGTTTCGGTCCGTCCTGGACCATTCTCAAGTCGATTGAGAATCGACTTGAGAATAATCTGGTCAACATACTTTAGCCACGTATGGGACTCATCGCCTGCAACCAACACAGCATTCTTAAACCCAAATGTCATTAGGTGTTCCACGGCCTCTTCTGTCCCAACCGTTTTGTATTATTTTTAATATCATTATGTTTTGCAATTACTATATATATTGAATGTGAATTGACGGTGTCGTTTGAACTGACTCTTACCATGACGTCATTAGTCTTCGTGACTAGTTCAAGGCAATATAGGAAATTTGCTTTTCAGAATAGGCTTGATAACTATTTGGAACAACGCGCTTTACGGTAAATTAGTGAAATTATCCTACCTGGGGGGGGGAGGAATATTCCCTACCGGGTGGTATATTCCCACCAGGTGGTATACCCAGCCCCCTATTAGGTCGTATGCCTGTTACCGGGTGGTATACTTCCCTCATACCACGTAGTATACATCCCTTCCTGGTGGTATAACCCTCCCTTACCTGGTGGTATAACCCTCCCCAACCTGGTGGTATAACCCCTTCCAGTGGATAAACCTTCCTTAACGGGAAATATACCCCCGCCCCTACCAGCTATATAATTACCGAATTTACCGACGGGCCACCATATCTCGTTGCCTCGACGGGGAAAGGAAGTCAGCGGCTTGTTAAACGTTTCCGCCATTATTCCCGAGATTTTTTATTTTGTCTCCAGCTGAAACTATCAACAACATTGAGGAGTTCCTAAATATCATCCAAGGAGCAGAATGCCTCAAGCAGTTACACAAGCACTTGCGAAACGGTTCATCTTTCATCAATCATGAGGCTTTGTTTACGTTTATTAAAATGATGATGGACTCTGACGCATACGAGGTTGCTTATAATAATAATCTAGGGTTGTGATGATCTTGAAGCTTATCAATTGTTAAATGTAGTACCACCATGATTGGAAAAAACAAAAGATGTACGGGTTCCGTTCGTCGATGTGTATAGAATCTTGAAGAGTCGTGGGACAGAATGGAGGGTTGATTAGGTCACCTCGATACCGTACTGACTCACCAGCGAAGTAAAACATAGTCCTAGATATTGTCCAAGGCTATTGTAAACTTTCACGAGTATCCCACACCGTAGACAGGTATACATCACTCGACGTGCACACAGCCCTTTGTGTGTGTGTGTGTGCGTGTGTGTGTGTGTGTGTGTGTGTGTGTGTGTGTGTGCGTGTGTGTGTGTGTGTGTGTGTGTGTGTGTGTGTGTGTACTTACCTAATTGTGCTTGTGGGGGTTGAGCTCTGGCTCTTTGGTCCCGCCTCTCAACTGTCAATCAACAGATGTACAGGTTCCTGAGCCTACTGGGCTCTATTATATCTACATTTGAAACTGTGAATGTGTGTGTGTGTGTGTGTGTGTGTGTGTGTGTGTGTGTGTGTGTGTGTGTGTGTGTGCGTGCGCTCGCGCACATCGCGGCCTGCGGGTGTCGTTGCAGTAATGCACGATAACTACCCCCTCAAATGCACGATAACTACCGCTCAAATGCACGAGACCTGCCATTAAAATATAGGACATTACCCCACAATATAAACGGTCACGCCTTTGCGCGCCGTTATCGCCGGCGGGAAATGGGCCGCTATTGACAGGAGTTATACATGATACCGGTGTAAAAGATCCAAGACATGGGGGGGGGGGGTCATTGAGATATAACACACAAAGGCTTTCAAACACCTATTCCCTCCATCCCTGCCTCTCTTCCTCTCTATATATCTCACTCTCTCGTCCAAATACGACGACAGTGATGCGATAGCTGTTACTGAAAGGGGTGAGGACCTGAATTACCTCAGCAAGGGTTTCCTGTCCCTAAATTTTTTCCCGCCCGTCTTACGAGACAATATTCTCGCTTGCATTTTTATCCCGGGCCATCTCCAGAGGCGTTTAAGGAGCTCGGAGGAGGTAATTAGCGTCGTCAGAGACGTCAGAGACGTCGTGAGCTGTGGCGGGAGTGTTCCCGCGGCCAGCGACACCCGACAACGGAGTCTACTCAAACTGGTGGCACATAACATTAGCTCGCCCCCAGATTTACCAATAACAGAGCATCAGGGAAATGGGATTGGGTGTTTCGCCGCAAGGGCCCAAATGCCTCGTTGCGACCACCGATCCCGGTGTGGCACTGTCGCGCCGTGAATGCACCTGAGCGCTGCCGTGGATGGCTGTGATTGAAAGTGTCGCAAAGGTGGGGGATTAAGCGTATTTTGCCGCCGGGTTGCAGGTAACGGGGTCCAGGTAGTGGGACTCCGAACACCTGACGATCCCGGCCGTTGATTGCCCAGTTTCCCAGCGTCCTCTAGTTATCACTCACGCCTCTCGGCGCATCCCTCAGCCAGCCGGCCAGACCTGCGGGGTTAGATTTTATACGAAACTTTATGAAAGCGGGAGCAAGGTGATGGAACTCTCGCAGAGCACAGATGAAAGTGGTTAGGGTTGGGTTTCCTAACTGAGATGCAACCTCTGAATCCGATCTGCCGGCAATGACCCGGGCTTCATTGCTCGGGGTTTTGGGAGGGCAGGTCACATGTGGCAGTAAGGAAAAGGTGGACTGATGGATGAAGGCGTCGCCCGCGCCGCTTTAAAACCCCCCCGAGAACAGAGACGCTTGACGAAGAGGGAGCCGCAGGCGTCACCCGGCCCGAGGCATCGCGCACCCGCCACCCCCGCCTCACCTCATGGTGCGCAATGTGAGATTCATTTGTCATCTTTTTCTGGCGCGAAATGCGATCCATTAACAAGCAAATAGCTCTTTTCTCTGCACACAAAAGCGGTGCAGAGGGAACGCATTTACCCGGCGCGGTCTGTCGTATTCTAAGTGGACTTTGAGGAGATGATATGTTATTCTACATGAGGCGAGAAGGGAGAGGGAGGGAGGGGAGGGAAAGGGTTATACGATAGGGCATTAGTTGTCTCCCATTCTCACTCTCACTCTCTCTCTCACTCACCTACCAGTTAGTCGATTATGAGGGAGCGTGAGGAGGCAGGGAGTGTATCACTCACACATACCCCACCCCCCTATACCCACCCCCCAGGGTAAATTTTTACACGGGATCCCTAATTGGACGGTGTTTTTTAACATGGCCTAATTTGTAAAATATAACCCGGGATGATTATATCCCCCTGTACTCGATGGCGATATTTCCAGGTAATATTGATACCAGACGTGATAAGGGGTTAATACTTTTAACGGAGTGGGGAGGAGGACGTTAATTCAGATTCACCATTAATGGGGGGGGGAGGTGGTGTTAGGACCCCCATTAATGGGGAGTGGGTGAGGCTAGGATCACCACTAAGGGGAGGTATGGGGGGATAGATGGGGGGCAGGCCTGCGAAAATAAGGGGTCAAGGGGGGGTTGGATTACCATTAAGGGGAGAAAAAATGGTGCAAAAACTACTATTGTACTAAGGGTAGACAAGCCACAGGGAGGGAGGGGGAGGAAAGGAGGTGACCCCTAAGGTTTCCATTAAGGGAAAGGGAGAGTAAGGTAATGGTGTATGTTGCCTGGGCAACCCTTATAGGCAAGACAAGAGACAGAGAGAGAGAAGGGGAGAAGAGGCATAATCACCACAAAAGGTAAGGCTAGTGGATAGGCAGGAGATGTGGATAGGCAGGAGATATAGATAGGCAGGAGATATAGATAGGCAGGAGATATAGATAGGCAAGAGATGCGGATAGGCAAGGGATGTAGGATAAAGGGAATGCAGGAGCAAGATTGGGGGTAGTGGGCGGGTGGGCTAGGCTAGACTCTAATATTAATGGTCTCGATTTCATATTGCTTTACAATTTTGTCGTGCGCGGAGCATAATACCCGCTTGCCGTGGGATTTACGGCTCGGGGGGACAGGAAAGGAGATATTTTTCACCGCCCAGGGCTTTATTTTTCCGCTAGTGATGATACGTATTATTGTATGTTGTATTAACCGTTCCCGCGCGCCCCAATGCTGGTGTGCCAGATCTGATACGGACTGCTGGTATGCCATATTACCCCAGAGACACGTGAATTAAATTGTATTAAAAAAAAATTCCCGCATGTATACATCAATGTATATATGAGTAAATAGCATAAAAGACGGAATGCACTTGGTACTCTATCTACATACAATTTAGAGGCGTGGGTGATTCCATTTCATTGACTTGAATCTTTGCAGGGTTGAAATCGGTTCTGTAACATACGAAGTCGTCACTCTCAAAGCCTGGCCAGGATGCTTACGAGTGCATGGAGACATATACATATACATGCATAATATTATATATATATATATATAATATATATATATATTTTTTTTTTTTTTTTTTAAAACCTAGAAGGGGTACCACCTCTGGTGCAAGGGTAGGACCCATAGCCTCGGAGAAGAAAATAAAGAGTACTCACAGAAGACCTTGTGGATCCTCACTGAACACTTTGATATTTCTTCTCCTACCACCCTATTCTTTTGGTATGTGTGTATTTATCTAACTTTATTTGAAAATGTCATTACACAAAAAGTTACAGTATTGATTACATGCAGGGTACAAGCCTGCTTGTCACAAGTTGAAAAGCTCCTCCAGCTCCTCAGATGGCGGGCAGGAAACCATGGATGCAGTGCATTTCCCCTCTGGACTGCCACACTGAGGCGCTGAAAAAGAAAACTGGCAGCTCTAGGGTCTCTAGTTGTTTCGATTAGCTTAGACCCCAACTCCTTCAAAAAGCTAGCAGCACTTTTACCCCAGGCACCAAGTGTCTCTGAGGCAATGGGGACAAAATTGTAGTGGTGCTCAAGGTCTCTGTTATTTACGTGAAGCCGCTTCCCGGTGATTGGCAGCTCCTCCTGCTTGAGTAGCACTGAAGTCACATAGGTATTGGCTAAAGTTGAGACGAAGTGTAGTCCCACACCAACTGTCTACCATTCTTCCAGGGGTTCACCGTGATTCCATCTGGGCGACCGACAGGCTCATTAGAGTTGTGGGACATTAGGTACCGGGCTCTCTCTCTGCTGGACAGCCGGCTGTGGTAAGGCTTCTCTTAATAATGTCATTGACCTCGCCGGTGTCTTGCATATATATATATATATATATATATATATATATATAATATATATATATATATATCTATAATATATATGCCATACGTGTTTAATCAAGTATGTTCTATCTTTAAACGATGAAACCACACAAATATTCAAATTCAAATTAAAAAATTTGATGCCTAAAGGATTATACATTTATAGCTGGGTTATTTGACACAAAATTACATATCATAAAAGCATACACGCATATATGTTAAAAAACATACATACCATACAATCATATATTAAGTTATAAGGTACAGTATATGAAATATTAAATTATCTGTCGACCAAATATTCCTGTGACGACACGTAATCTAAGGACTAGTTATGCCACGTTTAACTGTCCAATGGCATAATAAAAACACTTTATCAATATAAATATATTATATATATATATATATATATATATATATATATATATATATATATATATAATATATATATATATATATAAATATATATATATCATATAAAGCTTTCACCAAAAATAAATGATCCATACATGTTGCATAGAAAGTCTTGCAAGGGTCCTACACAATGTCAAGTGGTCCTATAACTGATGTATCTAGATCACACTCCTGTTGAAGACATTCCTCAGGGTTATCTTGAGATGATTTCGGGGCTTAGCGTCCCCGCGGCCCGGTCCTGGACCGGTCTCCACCCCAGGAAGCAGCAGCCCGTAGCAGCTGTCTAACTCCCAGGTATAACTATTTACTGCTAAGTAACAGGGGCATCCGGGTGAAACAAACATTTTGCCCATTGTCCCCGCCTCCGCCGGGGATCGAACCCGGAACCTTTGCACTACGAATACGAAGCGCTGTCCACTCAGCTGTCAGGCCAGGCATTAAATGAGATTGTTTGCTGATGCAAACGTCTAGGATTGGAATGCTGGGAAGCATCAGAAGCAAATATTCTAATTACCAATCTCAGTGAACACGAAATTCAATCATTTTAACTGGATTGTCCAACTCTCCAATCATACTAAAAACACAAATGTAATCCCCCGAGCTAATTACGTAATATAATCCATAACACAAGCTAAATATACAATTAAGTTTCGATCATACTAAATATACAATCCAAACCCCAATTATACTATATGCATGATCCAATTACCAATCAAATTATCACGAAACCCAATCACCAATCGTAATATATTTTCACAGAATCCAATCACAATCAAACTATACACGAAACACAATCACAACAAGTAATATATTTTCACAGAATCCAATCACCAATCAAACTATACACGAAACACAATCACAACAAGTAATATATTTTCACAGAATCCAATCACCAATCAAACTATACGCGAAAACTAATCACCAGTCATACAATAACGAAGCCCATCACCAATCCTGCCGTTAACTCGTGGCTTATTCAGTGTTCAATCGACCAATTCCCCAAATTGTGGATCATCAGTCCTTCCTCCCCTCTTTATCACTCAATTCTCCACTTACTAACAATTATCTCAATACCACAATATTCCTCGTTCTTCCTCTGTTCCTGTATTTTCACCTTTTGGGTCCTCTCTCTCTCTCTCTCTCTCTCTCTCTCTCTCTCTCTCCTCTCTCTCTCTCTCTCTCTCTCCCATCTAATATCAGCTTCATTTGTTTTCTTATTAATA
>WNGS01169498.1:53520971-53613165 GCA_020271785.1 Procambarus virginalis
CTCTTCTGAGAACACACGCATGAGAACCTCTCTTTCTCATTCACTCAAAACTACGGAATGAGGTACGTTACCAAAAACACAGATAACCGTAACTAGGTATTGACTGTGTGTGTGTGTGTGTGTAATTCCTTAAGTGTAGTTATAGGATGAGAGCTACGCTCCTGGTGTCCCTTTTTCCCAGTACTCTGTCGTATAACGCTTTGAAACTATGGACGGTTTTGTATGTGTGTGTGTATATGTATACATTCATGCATTAATTCAATATGTGAGATCAAAGACCCTTGCACAGGACAGAACTGTCAACATTCACAAGGTGATTTTATGAAGCTGCAACGCTAAAACCGAGAACCCTAATGATATTAACAGTAATTATTACCGGTAAAAGGTGTCTGAATCATTAATGCCATTTTGATATTACTAACATTGTCTTGCATTCCAGAAGTTCCTCTCTTAAGACATAATTTACTCTTTATATGCCATGAAAGGAACATTAAATAAAATTCCCCCAGTGTTCAATAACTGTCCCTTGACTCTTAAGCACTTGATTGAGAAAAGCACACAAGCGCTTATTGCAATGTAGAGGAATGCAAGGTGACACTTCATATGTAATGCTTTGATCAAACACTTGTAGACAAAACTTCGTCTTGCACGACGTTTATACTCGACTTGCATTTCTCTTCATTCTTAAAAACACTGCGAGCAATCTAAAGTAAAAATGATCCGGTACTCGCATAAATTATATAAACAAAGCTGCAATAATTTTGGCTTGATAATTTTGGTTATAAATTACATATTTTTTTAACTACAAATGTCTAGAGTTTTAATATTGAAAAACATATTTTACTGCAGATCTGATGGCCTGTGTGTTATACACCATTAGGCTATGTACATAGAAAACAAATAAACATTTAAACACCATTTTATGCATTTTTTAATTATTTTGTTATGACTACACAAAAACTTGGCACTAAACCTCTTCTGTACAGTACTAAACATTCTGATTAACACTTGCATTATTACAAATGTTTTACAAAGAAATACAAACAGGCATATGTGCTATGGTGTCATAATATGATATTCATAAAAAATTAAATTTGTGATCATAATACAATGGAAAAATTAAGTCTGATAAGTGGGTGGAGCTTATCAGACCATGAAGTAGGAAAGCCATGCTCCTAATCAACCTGTCCTCTCAAATAGCACCGTGCATTTAGATGTACAAAATTCCCAGCGGCCAAAATAGGATGTACTATAAATAATAGAGGCTCGTCAAATTACCAGGCTGTCCCGTTTTCTATTCTTTAATCCTGGTTAGGTTAGGTTCAGGTAAATTAGTACGTCATTTTTTATGATGTTGTGACGACTCGAGAGGACTGGCTGCCCTAATACCTTCCTAGCCTTTATATCGCTATTTGCTTTATATAGCTATAGTGTGTAGCTATTCATAATTTGCTATGGGAATTTTGTTTAGAATAGTGATGTTTGGTACTGTGGGTTAGAGGATATATATATAACAACATGAAGCAACTAAAAAAATACAATAAGATAAATGATCAAGTTAATTCAGCAACCGTTTGAAAATTTACAAAATCAGTTTTGCTTTAAATGCTTTTCTTTTTACAATAAAAAACAACAGTCAGTTGCATTAATGCATTTACATGCATTAATAAACCTGTACAAATGGAAAATTATTACAAACATTTCAAGAGAGGCTAATTTTGTGCCCTGTAGGTAAAATTGCTTATAAATCAGTAGTTACACAATAACATAAATTTTAACGCAACCCCTATTTTTCTTTTTACGATAGAGCAATCATTTGTGAGCATTTATATTTATACAAAAACAACATAACAGTAAACAGGTAAATAAATGTGATTATATTATGAACATTAAAGTGGGAAGCTCAGGAGTCACACTTCACTCTGTTCCCTTCGTTGACCTTCATTAGGAGCACCATTGCTATGCAATATTTTCCCTTTATTTTCTAAACTATACAACAGAGCAGTAATTTTGTGAACATTTACAGTTAAAATTAATATACAGCAATAACTGAACAAACGTAAAATTATTATAACCGTTTGGGTTGCGGCATACCAGCAGACGACAGCTTTTGAGTGTTGAAATTATTCGCTACTTCTGCTGGTCTTTAATACTCACTCGCTTTTAGCACAGGAATTCGTTCTAATTATATATTCTCAACATTACATTTAATTATCACTGAGCAGAGATGCAAACACTGATATAATGTCAACATTTTATATATCGTATCTTCCAAGATAGTAAATACAAATCCAATATATAGTGTAACATTAAGTTATTATTTTCTATAACATTGTCGTATAAGAGAATACGTTGTCTAAAGTTGATTTTGTTAGTACTTCAGTTCACTTGTATAGCAGTCAAGACAATAACAAAATTATTAGTTACTATCTTTTAAACCAGGCATATGGGAAACTCATAGCTCAAACCCGGCAGGTAGACCATGGACTATCATTATCGACAGTAACGTGCTTGACTGGCTACTGTTAACACTTCAGACCGTCAGGGGGTGCAAAATATTGTCTCTGGTTTGAAGTGTCCTACCTGCAGGATGCTCATTGTTACGCGTTGCAGCACAATGTGGCTAACAGGTTACAAAGTGGAACCTCTGCACTCAATAGCTGGCCCTAATGCTCAATATAAAGTTAATGGATTACAGTACAGTAGTTGTAAAAACGTAAACAAAAATGTAAACTCATTATATATACCATTATTATTATTGTTCCACAAATAGTAAGAAAACATTTAGTAATTTTGTCCAAAAATGACCGTATTTGCAATTTTTTGTACCACAACTAACATAATTTGAATTTCCACACACACTATAAATCAAAAATATAATCTAAAAATGAAATTTCAGCTTACCTTGTTGTAGTATGTCTTGTTCATTGTTACTGTGGATCTTGAAATGTGTAGTTCTTGAAAATTTACATAAACTAACCTCAGGTTATCCGGATTTCTCTCCCGGATATGATAAAGTTTTGCCAGAAAATTGTCCAGATGCCATTTTGGCTGGATAACCCAAATATCCAGTTAAATGGAATCCGGATAAGCGAGCGCATACAGCATTTGTCACTGGACAACCCTAAAAATCTTTGTTCTCAGAGATCTTGCTTGTTTGTTTTGATTTGAGGGCTTGTGACATTTATATAATTTTTCTGTATATTTTATTCTATTCATATAAGCGTGGAGGGTTCCAAGCTCAGCTTGGCATACAATACAATAATTTCATCGGTGTACAGGATGGAGGATCTGAGCTCGTAGCAATAGTTTAACAAAGTGGTGCTTTGGTGAGTTTTTGTTAAAAGTGTACAATTTTTATGCAGTACAACCTCAATAGAACATTGTATTTATCCGTTAGATATTTTACAAAAAGACTGCATTGCATGTAATCAATCATGTAAAAGGAACTAGCAAGTGTGATTGTCGTGAGGGACGTATTTGCTTCGTGTTTAGCAGCGACAAACAAAAATTTGTAATTTTTCAGAGCTGCATTTCATCACTATTATTGCCACATGGATGTCATGTTGATTCTGACAAGGTATTACTCCATGTATTTTTCCCTCCAATTGATGTTCAACATTTTCACGTATTCTGTTTTTCAGATGGTTATAAGAGTTAGATATGACATGTTAGTCCTAACTGCTACTGGTAATTATATTACGTATGTGCTGCACATAGTCCTGTAATGCTTTATATAATCTGTCAATATATTTATTTATTTATTTATTTGTTTATTTAATTTGATGTAAAGTTCTGTACCATATTTAAGATATATTTATTCTTGGAGACAATGGTTTTATGAATGAAAGGAAATGCCAGTGCCATGGTATGATTGATATGCTATCATGCCAGTTAATAGTTATCTCCTTGCATCTCTGGCTATACTTCTTTCTTTCTTTCTTTCTTTCTTTGAAGTTACATAGAGAGACTGACAGTGAAGGAAGAGGACTCAATGATCCATCTAAATTCAGTACTTTGCTTTCATTAGACAAGAGCATACTCTCACTTTTGTTTAGGATGCTACTGTTCTCATCATTTTTCCTAACATTCACCTCACCAAGTATACTCTGTTGATATTTTGAATTAACCATTATATCCTTTCCAAATGGTCATCTTTATGGAAAGTGTTGTTGTTATCATTCTATGACCCCATAACTCTAGTGGCTTTCCCAGCCGTCTCACACCATCATATGTTCCGTATTTATCTTGCCATTTTCTTTGTGTACGCCGATATTAATTATTGCCTTGTGCTTTCTTTCATCGATAAAAAGCAGAAGACAGTATACTATCTTGCTTGCTCGTCTTTACATATATTGTATATTTGATCCATCCCCAAAAGATCTGACCACCATTGTCTTTTGTACTGTATATACCTCTGCTTCTCCTCCACTGTGCAAGATTTATGCACTAATGATAAATATTTGAACCATACAGTAATTCCCTATTGCTTGCACTCCTCTATACGTCATGGTACAAAATTATCAGCCATGCTTTTAATCCTTTCTGATCTTCACTCACTTCAGGAACGATCACCTTTCTGTCATACTGTCTACCTTTAGCATCCTTCTATTACAGTGTACGACTCGTTTACAAGTACTGTTTTGATTGCTGCAGTACTGAGACATTTACGAAGACTGGTTGGCAAAAACCATCCAACTCTAGCTTAGGTTCTTACCTACTCATTATAGGATATCAAGCATATAATACACGTTATACTTTCACATTTCAAACTGGAATATCAACATTACACAAGTGATTTTTTTATGTAAAATTATTTATTCAACTTATAAGTATCTTTAGCTAAAGACTGATTTTCAGAACTTATCATAAAACATTGCAATCATATCTGTTTACCCCTATATCTTCCGTAGACAAAATATTTCCGTCCCTTGTTGTAATGATTTGTTATACTTTTTAAACCCAAAATACAGGATTTTAAAGCTTAATTTTGATAGAAAACAGTTTTTTTCTGAGAATAAATCACATTAATGTGGCTTAAACACCCAACCCATATACTGTATATGAAATAAAATGAGAGAGATCTCATATCAGTTATTCACGGCTCCTTATCAAGTGATAATGCTCTAATAAATTGTTAAAAAAGAAAGATAGAGAGTAATCACCATCAACCAACCAAACCATCACAAGGTAAGCCTAAAATAGCCTACGTAATAGAATTACAAACAAGCAATAATAATTTTATTAAATAGTATTGTACTATGTTTGAGGCGGCTTTACTGAATTTGGTTAATATTTAGTAGGATTTCAAACCATCGCCCTTGATAAAATTCCTGATGAAACCGATTATTTTATGAATTATAATTCTTATTATGACAAATAACACCATTCTTTCAGATGTTAAGATATACTCTATGCGAAGTTGATAATTATTTGTCTTAGATTAGTCACATATCCCCACCCTAATCAGTGGATAGAGTAATAATTAAAAAAAAGAAACATTTCATTACATAACTTCTTGCTGTCGTCACACTATGAACTGAAAAGTTGCAACATATCCTGATTATTCTTCTCATCAGTATTGCCAACTTTCTAAAGTGACCCTCATCTGCTTTACTACTTCTGATTAGTGCATCACATTGATCTAGATCTTCTGTATTGGTAATTCAACCTAATGATCTGTATTCAGCAGTACTGTAAAATATTCCATTAGTAACTACTGTACTGCTTCCTTGTGATGCTGTTCTTAGCTATTGGATAATTTGTCAATATTCTTTCAATACATTTCTACCATCATTCCTTCTCCATAATTTGTTTTTAACAAATGTTAATTGATAAAAGTTTGTAACACATGTTAAAAACAATCATGCCTACAAGTCATATGGGAGTCTCTTTTGTAAGTTTACATATGCCCCACATACACCTCTCACTCATCACCTGTTACTTTCTAATTTTCTACTCAGCATTCATGTTTCACCACAATTATCAACGGTAGACCACCAGCCTCACTTCCTGTGGGTCGGCATTCAATCCCCGACTGTCCAGGTGGTTGGACGCAATTCCATTCCTCTGTCCTATTCTAAATCCTTATCCTCATATCCTTCCAAGTGCTATATAGTCATAATGGATTAGTGCTTTCTCCTGATAATTACCTCTTGCCTCAAGCTCACACATCCTCTTGAAGTATAACTTTGTTTTCAGAGATCTTGATGAACTTAACCATTTTACACTCAAATCAGTATGTGTACCTAATAATAAGAGTACCTAATCTTAAGAGGGTCCTACAAACTCCTACCATCCTGCCAGCTATTAAAGATTTCTATTGTAACTAGACACCACAGCATATTGAAGAAGTCTGACAAGGTCCAAAGGATCTCTTTTTTTTTTTCACATTAAAAGCATGTCAAATTTAACCATTTACCATATACAGTAGTGCTTTGTCTAAATATTTATAAAATTAACCTTTGCAAAAAGATCCCATTAATATTTCAAAATCCAGCAATCCAAGATTCTAATTTCATCATTAAACAAAATAAAAATGTAAGGAAGGTTATGTGGTGGAATTATATGCAAGGCATATATACATTTAGTACAATAACCAGAATCATGTTACACCAGCAAAATTTTTGTACTTGTCAGCCGTGCCATTTTAATTAGACAAAATCCCTTGTTCATGTTCCCACTGCAGTATTATATATCAAAATCTTGCCTAGTGAAATATGCTTTGCAGCACACCAGTACATTGCTGATCTTTTTGAGGTTATCTTGAGATGATTATGGGGCTTAGTGTCCCCGCGGCCCAGTCCTCGACCAGGCCTCCTTTTTGTTACACATCCCCAGGAAGCAGCCCGTAGCAGCTGTCTAACTCCCAGGTACCTATTTACTGTTAGGTGAACAGGGGCATCAGGGTGAAAGAAACTCGACCCATTTGTTCCCCCTCCGCCGAGGATCGAACCCAGAACCTTAGGACAACAAATCCTGAGCGCTGTCCACTCAGTCATCAGACCCCTCCAAGTACCAAAGTCATAAATTTTCACTTTATGTACTGTACTTACCAAATAATATGCTATTAACTTTAATAGTTATTGTTTATATGGGATCTCATAATACAGATCCAGATCCAGAAATACATTTCCAGATCCCTGGAAATACAAACCGAAACTGTCTCTATTTTCCGCTTGTTACAACTTGTAATAAAGTTGTTACATCTTGGCTTAACATGTTTATGACGTAGTAGAACGTTGTTACAACTTGTTATATTGGTTGTTATAACTGGTTAGGAGGTGTTAAAATTTGTTCGAACGTTGTACCAACGTTGTAGTTTTGGTGTGTGTTTGGCGGGATGGCGTCATTCTTAACTGACAACTGGGGAGCCCAGCTGGGACATGTGGGGTTGACCATGTTTTCTTTTTCCTAATAATAAATAGGTATCCGAGAGTTAGGCAACTGTTGTGGAATTGCATCCTGAGGAACGCCAGTACTTCATTCGACTTTTGGGGGATCTCGATATTATCTTAATGTATGTATATTACATATATTATATATACAGTGGCGCCTCGATTAACGAATATAATCTGTTCCGGCACCGAGCTTGTCACGTGGAAAACTTGTCTTGTGAAACAACAACAGCACTGCCGTCGGAGGTGTCCGAGAACCAGCGGGAACGCTCGTTAATCGCGCAAAAGCTTGTCAGTCAGGACAAATTTTCTGCAATTGGCTTGCTGATTATATATTATATATACAGTATATACAGGTATATATATACACACATACATACATATACATACAAACTTTCTGTCCCCTGATAAAACAGATTATTATTACAACTATTAAATTGTGTACTCTGGATTTACCTGGAATTTACCTGAGGGCCACTAACACTAGCAGCTTTGACGAGGACAGGAAGTCAGTGGGTTATCAAACATCCCCTCATTTGCTCTGATGAGCTTTTTAAGTTGGATTTTTAATTTTAACAGATTTGGCATTTACTGCCTCGCCGGGTAGGCGGTTCCATGGGTTTATGACCCTATGGGCAAAAAAGTATCTCCTGTTCTCAGTCCTGCACTGTGGCTTGTGGACCATGAAACCGTTGCTCCTTGTTTGTGTTACATCTGACCTTTTGAAGAAACTGTCCGGATCAACATCCTCCAAATTATTCAGTATTTTAAAAGTTTCAATGAGATCTGCCCTGTCATGTCTGTAACTCTATTTTCTGGGAATGCATGAAAAAGGGCAAAACCTATGTATAGTTGGTCATTAGCCAAAATTTTCATCAACTGCTTTTATATGGGGGAATAAAAGCAAGATTTCACACTTGAAACATTATACAGTTAGCTCCTGGTTATAAATAGGAGTTATGAGAAATAAATGTTAAATGGCTCATCAGTTTAGATGCCCAAGATGTATGATTAACAAAAGAGAAATTTGTGCAGTTGAGAGTATGATCAGAGAAGGAAATTAGCAGGTTCATTGAAAACTCTGGTTAGAAAAAACAGGATAGTAATTGATGCAGCAACAAATCTTTCTTGAGTACTTGTCATCAACTCCTTTTGGATGGATGCGAGATGGTGTGGCATGAATGTGAAACATCTTGCATTAGAGCAGAAGAAATACACAATCTATAAAGCACTTGTAATATTTAGAGAATAGATGGAGGAATAACAGTCATAGAGAGATCTGCCATGCTAAAGTCGAAAAACTGCATGATTAAGGAGAGTATTTCAAGATGGTTTGGCCATACTGAATGACAGCTTTCAGGTAGGACGAGGAGAAGAAGGCGGAAGAGATGGTGGGCAGACATGGTGAAAAATCAGGTAGTTGTAACAATGTGAGCAATTCAAGAGATGTGGCAAAAGACAAGACTGTACTCACCTAATTGTGCTTGCGGGGGTTGAGCTTTGGCTCTTTGGTCCCAGGAAGACCAAAGACTGTGGAAAGTCTTTGGTCCCAGGAAGACTGTGTGGAAAGAATGAATGTGTTTGCACTGTATATGATAATTCATAACCAAACTCGGTGTTTACCTAACGGTGACTTCAAGGGGGTGAGATCTAGTTCTTTACGTCCTGTCTCCTACCCATTTATACCTGACATGCTAATTAACTCTTAACATAAACATTTTCACCATATTTTTTCTTCAAGTTCATTTTAAATGTTATGTTTATCCATGATGCCATATACTGTAGTGTGAATGTTATAACTTGCATTATTTTTATTATTAATATCTATAACCATCTTTTGCTTCTGTAGCCTATATTATTCTCCTTTTTTATGCTTCCTCACCCTATGAAAGTGAGAAATGGCATAATAGTGATAAATGAATGTTATGAGTGATTAAATTCAAAATTAAAATTATTTATGGACTAAAACTTTCATTAAAACATAATATTTATCCATTAAGATTTTTTTAATGACATTCTTGGTACCAAGAACCTTCCTCAACATGCAAACACTTAAAAACAATCGCTGACTGCATTAAACTGACTTATGATCTAAATTTTTACACCATGTTGAAACAGTTCGTGTTAAATTCCGTCACTTTAAAAGAGGAACTGACTGTAAATCATTTGACAACATCCCACTAAGACCATATTAGTGAGTGGTGCCTTAACACAACTTGCACGGCATACTGTATAATTAGTGTCCACCCACTCGGCATGTTCATGGTACGTTGTGCTGAATAAATTATCCATGAAAATTGAGATCGGGACCAGATAAGAACTCATGAAAAGATATAACTATAAATTATTTTAAGTATTACCAAAATTAAATAATAATTGCAATAGTGAAATTTGTTGCTGATTAGAGATACTGTACATTAATCCTTCTGAAGATGTATTATTAAATACTGTACAAAAGTACATATGGATTCCTATCTTAATCCTGCCTTAAGGATTAAGTGCAGTATGTATGTATATACTGTACATACATATATGTATACAGTACATACATATATTTTAAGTTGGTTCTGGGATTAATCATGTTGAGGAAATACTGTTTACAAAGGGTTAAAGCATACATTGTCAATAATACCCATATGTAGATAAAACTGTAGCGTAAAAGACGCTAAAAACCTAATGTGATTCTCAGGTACTTGTGTACCTACCACTAGAAGAGCACAGTAATGAGGTTACCATAAAAGGTGGGAGTGATAATGACTCCCATAATTACAAACATAATTAAATTTGGTAGTCTGAGTTCTTCCCTCATTTATTGTGATACGTACTGCCAGTGTTCCATAATGTACATTAAACTGAATGTAATTATTCTTGATAACACATCTGCCGCTGCATAAGTATTACATGGTAACATGTCAGTATCCTCCTCCTAATTATTTCTGTACAAGTGCTTGTTTTAAGACGTAAGGCGTGGAAAATCATTAGTATGAAATTGTGCATAAAAATGCCAGTATTCAGTACAGTATTTTCTATCTGATCTCTGCATAATTGCTTTGGAAGTTTAAGTTGTGATTTATGGATGTTCTTGCATGAGATTTCAAATAATTATAAGCGTTATTCAATTGTTATCAGTATTATTTTGAATATGCACAATTATAATGGGTTAATTCTAGCTTTGATACTGTGATATATCTTTGTATGTAGTATATGAATTTGTAAATCATTTATTTTATTGATTTCATGTATGATTTTAATTGTCATCCTTCACATCATCCAGTCTAAATTGCAAACAAAAACCCATGTACACTGTAATGAGGCTAATGAAGTTTTATCATAAGCTAATGACACTTATTTAAAGTTCTTTATTTAATTACTGTATTATTTATTTATGGAATAAGACAGTACCTGATCAAATAAGCTTTACAAGTGTATTGGTTAAAATAATTCTTGTATATTACTCTTGTTGTATTTCTGTATAAGCTGTTTCGATCACTTGAAAAGCAGTGCATCACGAGCAAAGTTTATACTATTAATTCTGTATGTTTAAATATTACTGCGTATTTATTGCATTGTCTTAAAGTAACACAACCCGTCATGTTACAACTGTAGAAACATTATTGTGGGCAATTAAGAGAATTATTAAAAACCCTATTTGACTAAGTTACCCATGGAAGCACTATCATATAGTAGTCAAATTATTGCCATAACTCTTTTTTGGGGGGATTTTATATACAGTACATACTGTATATATTTTATACTGTATATAGTTTATATACTACTTATACAGTAGTACAACTCATTGGTGTGCCAAACATTTCTGAGTCATGCATTGATCTTGCAATGAATGGTCTCTAATTATCTTTTAATCCTTAAGCAAAATTTGCTACATATATAATTTTCTATTGTAGACAGTAAGTCACAAACATGTGGCAGAAAATTAGACACACATCCCACACATGTGAAAATACAGAAACTCACAACATTTTGGTCTGTCCTGGGCAATTATCAAGACACAACATATACATACATTTATTTGTTTAGCTATTGTGTATTCATAATTTTTTTAGCTATTGTGTATTCTAACTATATGAATTACTGTAATGTTATTTAATTACTATTGTTTCCAACCCCCCGTAGAAAGAGGAACTTTGTTTACGGTTTCTCTGTTCATCTGCAACTGCAGTGCAGTTGAAATCAGTATAATTAAGGGTATCATTTGCAATTTGCAACTGTTAGAGAGAGCTATTACAAATAACAAATTTCATACACCATAATCCATCCCCTTGGCCTTCCCCCTCTCACCGAAAGTTAGTGGAAAATATCTCTGGTTAGGTTGCATTTTGACCGTGCAACATTAACCCATGGTCCCTTGATGGAAGAGATGTCTGCACCTTACTGTCAGAACTACAGTACTGTACATTGTTCTCCTGACAGTCACTCACCTTCTCGTAGAATGTCCTGATTATCAGGATGATAAAAAAATTTCTCCTTTACCGTGGTTCCTTTTGAGTCTTATGTCTCGATTAAATCTTCAGTGTCTGATTAATGTGACACAACATGTCTTATGTCTCTGCTCTGGTAAGGACATCCTGAATGATATCTAGGAAATCTTTAAAATTCTCTAACATGAAGAGTGCTATACAACTTTCCGGGCTTAGCTCTCCTTTGATAATTAATTACTGTATGTTACTTTGTCAAGGTCACTTGTGGCCAACTTTGGAACATTTCTTAAAAGAGCAGATAGGTAAATATCTAGTTGTATGGTATGTAACAAATTCAGTATAACTGTAGTAATGATCAGTACAATGCATGCAGTAAGGTTTTTTTTTTTTTAAGTTTCCCATGATTAAATAAATAAATAAATAAATATGTTTATTCAGGAAAGGTACATACATAGAGAGATTTTACATAAGTGGATCGATTTATAGATAGAGCTAGTACATACAATGCCTAAAGCCACTATTACGCAATGCGTTTCGGGCAAGAAAACATTAATATCTAAAACTTAATGCTAATTGAACAAAAAGAATAAAATGTTTTGAGAACAGATACAAGTAAAGGTACAAAAAAAAGGGGGGAACATGACTGAAAAGCAGCACAAATACAATATGTAGACAAACAGCGTTGAATAAAAAAAAAAAAAATAAGACATGGGTTGACAATAGAGGGGTAAGGTAGGTTACAGGGAGTTTATCAGGTAGTGTTTAGTTTTAATCTTAAACTGGTTGAGAGAGGTACAGTCTTTAACATGGTTGGGAAGGTCATTCCACATTCTGGGTCCCTTGATTTGTAGAGCATTTCTAGTTTGGTTAAGTCGTACTCTTGGAATATCAAAACTGTATTTATTTCTGGTGTGGTGCTCATGGGTTCTGTTACAGCTTTCAATGAAGCTTTTGAGGTCAGGATTGGCATTACAGTTCAGCGTTTTATATATGTATAATACACATGAGAGAATGTGCAGTGACTTAATATCTAACATATTGAGAGATTTGAGTAGGGGTACCGAGTGATGTCTGGGGCCAGAGTTGGATATTGTCCTAATAGCAGCTTTGTGTTGAGTAATTAGAGGACGTAAATGATTTTGGGTAGTAGAACCCCAAGCACAAATACCATAGTTGAGATATGGATAGATGAGGGAGTAATAGAGAGTCACCAGGGCAGGGCGGGGTACATAATATCTGATCTTAGAAAGAATGCCAACAGTTTTTGAAACTTTTTTTGATATATTTAGAATGTGTCCCTGGAAATTAAGCTTGTGATCAATGAGAACGCCAAGGAATTTGCCATCTAATTTGTTACAAATTTGGGTATTGTTAATCTTGAGATTTATTTGGTTAGAGGATTTATTGCCAAACAGAATATAGAAAGTTTTGTCAATGTTAAGGGTGAGTTTGTTGGCAGTTAGCCAAAGATGGACTTTATTAAGCTCGGTATTTACTGTGGCATTTAGAGCAAGGGGGTCAGGACTGGAGTAAATGAAGGTTGTGTCGTCAGCAAATAGAATTGGTCTAAGGTGTTGGGAGGCATTTGGAAGGTCATTAATGTAGATGAGAAAGAGGAGAGGGCCAAGTATACTGCCCTGAGGAACACCAATGTTGATGGGTAGGGTAGGAGAAATTGAATTGTTCACAGAAACATACTGGAGTCTATCAGTAAGGTAAGATTTGAGGTATTGCAGGGAGAGTCCTCTGACTCCATAATGATGTAATTTAAGAAGAAGGTTTTGGTGGTTCACAGTGTCAAAAGCCTTACGCAGGTCCACAAATAACCCAACAGGGAACTCATTTTTATCAAGAGCTGCATGAATTAAGTTAATCATACTAATAAGTGCATCGTTAGTGCTTTTTTTAGGTCTGAAGCCATATTGGCAAGAGCTAAGTATATTGTGCTTGGCTAGATAAGAGTAAAGCTGCTTGTAGATTAGTTTTTCAAAAATTTTTGATAAGTTAGGCAGGATTGAAATAGGTCTGTAGTTGTTAACATCAGTGAGATCACCACATTTGTGGACAGGGGTTACTCTCGCTTTTTTTAGAATATCTGGGAAGGTTTGGAGTTCAAGTGACTTGTTGAAGAGCAATGTAATTGCAGGGGCTAAGGATCTGGAGGCTTTTTTGTAAATTAATGTCGGAATCTCCTCAAGGGCACTAGACTTGGTTTTAAGGGAAAGGATTATCTCATTGACATCAGTGGAATTAGTAGGCTTTAGGTACAGAGACTGTGGATAGTTACCTGTAAGGTAGTCCTTAACATCAGTACTGGAAGAAGGAATATCATTTGCAAGGGATGACCCAATGGAAGAGAAGAACCTATTGAACTCAATAGCAGAATCAGATGCTGAAAGCTGACCATCGTTATTTGACAGGAGTGTTGGTTTGTTATTTAAAATCTTCTTTGATCCCAAGATTTGTGAAATTGTGCTCCAAGTTTTTTTAATGTTGCTCTTTATTTGGGTAAATTTATCTTCGTAGTATTTAGTTTTGGCTCGTCTAATTATCTTAGATAGCAGTAAAGAGTAATTCTTTGAGAATTCTTTAGAGACGGTTCCTAGCCTATACTTCTTCTCAAGGTCATGTTTTTTATTAATGGATTTAAGTATTCCCTTTGTAAGCCAGGGATTGTTAAGCCTTTTGGTAGTGACTTGTTTTGTAAGCATAGGACAGTGGGTGTTATAAAGGCTTAGAGTTTTTTGAAGAAAAGATTGTACTGCTAGGTTGATGTCCCCTATGTTACCTAACTCTGACTCCCAGTTGACATTATCAGCAGCAGTTATAAAATTGCCTATAGCAGATTCATTGTGCAGCCTAAAACTTATCTCCCTTGACTCTAGAGGTGGTTTGTTAATGTTAGTTAAGAGAAATGTGGGGTAATGGTCTGTAGTACTGTCGGTGATTATACCTGAAGTAAGCGGAGAGGTTATGTTGGTCCAGATGTGATCAAGAGTCGTGGCAGTACTATCAGTGATTCTGGTAGGTC
Organism: Procambarus virginalis; assembly: GCA_020271785.1. Classification (NCBI taxonomy): domain Eukaryota; kingdom Metazoa; phylum Arthropoda; class Malacostraca; order Decapoda; family Cambaridae; genus Procambarus; species Procambarus virginalis. The sequence goes on from WNGS01169498.1 coordinate 53,535,839, forward strand.
TAGTGATTAAGGGTATGAGGAAGCAGGAATTCATACAGTTGAGGAAGCTAACAGTAGTAGGGTGTTCAGGCTCGCAGAGGTCAATATTAAAGTCCCCTGCGATAATTAGATGGTTTTTGTTAAGTCTGTTATCGAGTATTAGATTTCTAAGGTTTGAATTGAATTCGGGCACATCAGTGTTAGGAATCCTATAGACTGCTCCCACAGACAGGATAGACTCAGACAGGACAGGATACACAGACAGGACAGGATTAGTGAAGACCTGTAGTTGTAACAATATATTGGTAGAATGTATAATTACAAAATACATTTTTTAGGGATTTAGACATTATCCCATTAGGCCAGCTAAAGTCACCTGCTTTACTTACACTAAGAATAAAGTGAATCAATAACCAAATTTGTCATGGACCCAAGCCACCTATATAACCTAACCTAACCTACACATTGTAAACATATATATTGAGAGCTGCTGCTCTTCACGGTATCCCATATTTTGTACATCGGAGATCATAGCATACAACATGAGATGTATTACCCGAAAGGACAGGTTGCTTGTACAGGACTCATCATTTACCTTTAAATGATGCTTTGAATTTTTTTCATCCTCACATTTTTTACCCCATTTCCTTAGCTTCAACACTATTTATTTTTTTTTATTTATTTATTTATTTATTTATTTATATACAAGAAGGTAAAATGGGTTATGAGTGTACATAACATTGATGTTTATACATTCTTGTAAAGCCACTAACACGCATAGCATTTCGAGCAGGTCCTTAGTATTACAGAGAATTTTAAGTAGATAATTTGTAGCAAAATTGCAAAAAGTTAATATTTCTCCAAAAATATGGCTCGCCATTCTATTAAAACATCTACCAATTTTATTCTTTTCCATGTGTAACTTTAGTACTATTAGTCAGAAAGGATTTACTATCGTGTAATCCTTTCCTCTTTTGTCTTTGCCCCCACAATGTGTCATGCCTTCACAGTACTGTACTACTACTCGATACTGTATTTAAATACTGATCTGTACTTAAATATTGTTATCTATTTCACATACTTTAATTTGTACGAGAAGGTACAATGGGTTAAGTAATTACAGGTTTTTGGTAAGTGGTACATTCTCAGAATGCTATTAGCATGCATAGCATGCATAGTAAAAAAAAAAAGTATTCAATACCATTATTTGTAACTTTAATTTCATGTTTACTGTTCAAAATGTTTTGTTTTCTTGTTAAAGGAATATAGTGGTTTATATTCCATAATAGTCACAGAGTTTAGGATTGTGTTTATGTAGGTACTAAGGTGTATATTACTTGCTTTTTATTTATTATGAACTTTCGTATCAATAATACAGTATTGCCTTTTAATTTTAAGTGATTTAGTGTTCCTTGACACCCGATTTGAAATAAACCAATTCTCCTTTTTTTTTTAATCCTGTCACAAAAGAATTTGGGTGAAGTTTTCATATACAGTACAATAGTACTATGCTCTTTTTAAATAATGCGTTGGTGTATGAACTTTGATGCAATGACACAATATAGTAATTTGCAAACATTCTGACAGTCATTCATTCAGAAGATGCCTAACAGGTTTATGATTTGTATTTTTGCCAACTCTGCCATTGTCATATTAGGAGTGTAATTTTCTGTTTACAATTTGTTGGTAGCATATGACAAACAATGTTCATATTTATTGTGTTTGGTGTATAAAAGAGAATTATTTGTTCAATAGATCCACTTTTATTTATTTAATTAGATAAGTGTGAATATTACATAATATTTTTTTAATTTGAATTATGTCAATACTTTTTTCTTATATGCTTCACAAACTACAGAAGTATTTTTGTCTATCAGCACATGGTTAAAAATTCACACCCATTCACAAAAATTCATAGCAAGACCCATGCGTATGAAAACGACAGTGCAGAAACAAACCAAACAGCTTACGAGGTTACACTCTAATAAGCTAATCATTTGATGACAGGTAGTTTGTTATCTGACCTAATGTATTATTAGTTTTATTTTGGGATTATGTAATGTATTATCAAATAAACATGCCTTAATATTAGTTTTCTTTAAGTTTGAAGTAACAAAAATACAGTATTGGCAATTGCTATGGAAGAATTAAGTTTGAAATAAGTGCACGGAAAGAGAGGAAATTGATACTTCACAATCAACATTTGGACGAGAAGTTGATTGGTAAGTTTAAAATAGTATTAAATATTAGAACAATGTTGGCTCATTCTGGGCAGTGTTCATCTAGGATCGATTGTAGTTCCCCCACGTATCTATCAAGCCAACTTTTAAAGCTAGCTCAGCGCCTCAATTTGTGTTGATAATAATGGGTGGCAACATATTCCACTCCTTTATGACCTTGATCCCAAACCTATACTTCCCCATCTTCCTGAATCTGAACTTGTTACAGGTTTTGACCAGATCTGATAGTTTCAAGACTATGATCACATCTTCCCTGTTGATACCCCCTTCATTCACTTATAGTTCCTCAATCATTTATATATATCCTCACTCTCTGGCCCCTCTAGGAAATTTGGCTGAGCTTCCCTAATCTCTGCTGATAAGGGAGGTACTCAAATGCCAGGGATCATTCTACGCATGATCTGGTCATTCTACGCATGATTTTCTTGAGGGATTCAATGTCTATTCTATAATACAGTTACCTTGCGATGATTTCAAGGCTCAACGTCCCATGATCAGAATTGGTGGTCATTGCAAAATTACCAGATTTCTGCAAAGCTGATTTTGAATGACTGAGTTACTTGGAAATGGTAGATTAGGTGGACCCGCATATGGGTCATAGGCAGTCCTTGGGATGACTCAAAATGATTATTCATGGGACTAAAAAATCTAGTCTGTAAAAGAAAGCTACGTTTAAACAATTAAGACTGGGAAAGTCTAGCTAAAACAACAATTTATGAAACTAGCAAGAGCATTAAAATTTAAATAAGAAAAGGTCAAAGACATTATGAAATACACATAGCAAGACAGGCAAAGACAACTCGTAAAGGATTCTTTCAGATACTGTATACCAAAGATTGGGAAGAAGATTGGGCTATTGAAAAATGAGACAAGTCAGGTAACTGATGACAAAGAAATGGATGTTATTTTAATTAAGTACATTGTCTATGCATATACTGTACTCCATAAGAAATTGATATTTTACCTGCAACTAAACAAATCTATAAGGAGGAAGCTGTAAAATAACTAGAAAACCAAGCCCAGTAAGTCCCCTGAACCAGACAAAATATTTATTACACTGTGTCGTTGCAACAGCAGTCCAGCTCAGTACGAGAGGAACAGCAGGTCCGGACAAATGGTTCCGTTCTTGGTCGATCTGTCAGTGGAGAAAGGCTACGTCCGTGGGTTTATGCCTGAAAGCCTCTAAGGCAGAATTACGCCTAGAGAAGCAATGATAACGTATACGGCTGGCATTGGGATGGTCAAAGACCGGAGGAAGACGGGGAAGATTAGAAAGAGAAACAGACGAGTACTAATCTTGCTCTGGTTAGGTCCCATTTGGATTATGCAGTTCAGTTTTGGTCGCCGTACTATAGAATGGATATAAATTTACTTGAACGTGTCCAGCGTAGGATTTATCAGCCTTAAACTGCATCTGCCAATCTTTTGACCATTTCAAAACCCTATTTAGATCAACTTGAAGTGATAACGAGTCTTCTTCCGTGTTAATTTCTTACGTTATGTCCATGACTAAGTTAATTCCCCAAATTAGAGAAATCTTTTTTATGAGGAAAGATTAACAAAGCTTAAATTGCATTCACTGGAAAGGCGAAGAGTTAGGGGTGACATGATAGAGGTTTACAAGTGGATGAATGGACATCCACTTGTCCATCCTTGTGTGTCAACACCAGACAGAACACGAAACAATGGGTATAAGTTGGATATGTTTAGATTTAGGAAAGAGTGGGTAAATACTGGTTCGGTAACAGGGTCATTGATTTATGGAACCAGTTACCGCATAACGTGGTAGAGGTGGGGTCCCTCGATTGTTTCAAACGTGAGTTGGACATGTTTATGAGTGGGATTGGGTGGTTATAAATAGGAGCTGCCTCGTATGGGCCAATAGGCCTTCTGCAGTTACCTTTGTTCTTATGAGTAAGCAGGACAACCAAATCGAGTTTAGACAGCACGAGAGAGAAATGTAGAGAGAGGAGCGTGCCCCTATCATCTTTTCAAGAATTACGGGACAAGACCTTAAGTAAGTTAAGGGCTTTAGAGCATTCAACTTAAGAGATAAGAGATTTGGGGCGACCAAGACAAAGAATGTCAAAGATTAATCCCAAAAACTTAGCAGAATATTTGTACAAAAGGGAATTACTATAAAGCGACAAAGGGGGACGAAGCACGACCAGCTTCCGAGCTTCATAGCACAAGTTTTAGTTGTAGATAACTTGAAGCCAAGATTGGTGGCTCAGGACGACACGGCATCGCACAATAAACTAGCCGCCTTTGGCGGCAACAAAACAATCGCAAGTAGAAGCCGTTGAAGGAAAGGCGAGTCATCACCTTGACTCAAAGGATAAGATCGTCAACATAAGAGAGCTGAAAAAATGCTAGAGGGAAGGGAGGAAAGAAGACCATTGAGGGCAACCAAGAAAAAAAAGAGTGGTGCTCAGAATCTTGGGACTGTAACGAACAAATCCACAAGAGCCGTGACGAGGATTCGAAGCTACGTCCGAGATCATCCCAGACGCTGCCTTTATCGACTTGGGACTGTACGTATTAATATATAGTACCGTATACACCTTCGTATTGGCGAAAAGAGGCAGAGAGAGTGGTACCAAGCCTCACTCTAAAGGAGTGACATGAGAGGAAGCTTTGTAGGAAGAGGGGGAGATTACCACAAAGGCCAAAAGAACAGAGCTGGGACAGAATTAAATAGGAGCTGCCTCGTATGGGCCAATAGGCCTTCTGCAGCTGCCTTTGTTCTTATGTTCTTATGTATGTAATATGGTATCTCTAGGTGGTGTCGTAAAAGAACAGCAACGGCAGCACGAATATAGACCTCCAAGTTCACCAAGACATCAGTCGTTCTGCGACACTTGTGAAAGCCAAGTTGAGAAGGGAGGGTCAGTAATTCGACCCTGGGAGGGGAAGGGGGACTCGATACATGTATAAATAGCTTTTCGCGCCTTCGAGTCTTCCATAGCCCGTGCTACTTGGAACTTCTTGTTCCAGGTAGCGAATCTTTAACAACAACAACAACTTCGAGTCTTCCTTTCTTACCGCCAAACGTCGAAAGAACCAGCTCAGAAAGATCCACTGTCTTGCAGAGCAAGTTCTCCCTGTTTCCTTATCTCAATTTAACACTTCGGGTTCTCCTTTTCCTGAACATGCCCGCCTTCTTCAAGAACTTATTCACTCCACCTCCTTACAAGTTGGCGATGCCTTTCTAACAGTACGTCAACATCAACGCTTTCTATCTTCTCTTCCCAGTGATCTATGCAATATCCTATTTCCCATCCCAGCTGTACTTGTGGTCGATCTCGAACCCATTTATGATGTGACGACTTATACTGCATTTTGTAACTAGCTCATCAAGATTGTAACTTGCTTAGCTAAATGAATTGTGGGGTTCAGTCCCTGAGCCCATTATGTGCCTCTGTAACCCTTTCCACTACCGCCCACAAGATGGGTATGGGGTGCATAATAAATGAACTAAACTAACTAAACCATCGCATTTGACACTGCTCATCTCTCCTCTTCCCTCCACTCCTCCACACAACACAACAAACTTCAACGTCTGTTGTGTTTCCAACCGTTCATCTCCCCCCATCTCTCTCTCTCTCTCTACGCACCAAAAAGAACGTCTCCGGCTTGGTCTCTCTTTTGCTACTTCCCCTGGCCCGCGCTGTGTCATTGGCTTTAATAGTTCCTTTGATAAGTTTGTCAATTCTAACTCTAAATACGCTTTCGGACCTTTCTGTTTTTAGAGGGGTCCTAATCCCCGTTCTTGACAGTTTGTTTTCTAAAAATCACCACCTTCCTCGTCGCTTCCAGCTTGCCCGTGCCTCCCTGAAATCTTACAGCTCTATTCTTATTCTCTCTTCTGACAAAGACAATTCGGTGGTTGTCCTTGGCCGTGAGGACTACCTCCAGAAAGTCGATGTCTTGCTCTCTGGCTCCCACACATATGCTCCCCCTAAGTTCTAACCCTTTCGATCGTATTAAAACTTCCTTCAACCGTAAAATAAGACAGCTCTCCAGTCTTTGTCCTCTTCATTACTTCCTTAAGTATTTTCGATCTTTGTGAACGGTACGAGCATTTCCGAGGTCGAGCGAAACACAATATAAAGGAAAATATTTAATAAATGAAAGCAGCAAACACCAATTAAGAAAGTAGTGAACACGAATAAGCAAGACATAACTGAACATGAAATAACCAATTAATACTTGTAGATTAAAATTAAATGGCACAAATAAACATAAATAAATACATAGAATGAACCTAACCATAATAAAGACGTAGTGCAGAGGCTATGAGGGGATGATTGATTGATAAAGATTAAGCCACCCAAGAGGTGGCACGGGCATGAATAGCCCGTAAATGGTAAAAATTTTTGTTCAGCAATTCTTTTTACTGTTCTGAGGTCGCATTTAATCGTCAAGCTGCTATCACGGTGAAGGATACTGCTTGACAGTCTTTATGAGGGTGTCCAGCTGCTGGACACCTTTTTTTGACCAGGAGAGTGGCTGTGTTGATGGCTTTAGGCTTCAGGGTAGCCACTGCAAGATTCGCGGACTCTTTAAAGCTCGTTGGTTGCTTCACATTCCAGAAGATAGTGCAGTACTGGATTTTCTGTGACAGTTTGTGGCAGAAGGGCTATGAGGTAGCTTCTAAATTAAAGGTGTACAAATGTGTATACTACCAGAAATAGAAAAGTGGAACAGATAACAGGATACTGTAATTAAAGTTTTGGGTCCTCTGGTAGGTTAGGACAAGGGCGCTTTAGTACCACAGTTTCTTGACGTTGGGAAACCTTAGGAGGACGGGCTGAGTGGGCAAGGATACTCCTGAGAGAGAGGAGTATCTTCAGTGAAGATGATGAGTCACAATAACGTGGCTGAAGTATGTTGACCAGACCAACGGCAGCAGGAGATGCCGTTGATACCAACGGCAGAAGATGCCATCTCCTTCCCTCATCACAATCGACTTGAGAATGGTCCAGGACGGACCGAACGTTGTCGTCCCTTACCTTGCGGTGCTTCCGGGGCTTAGCGTCCCCACGGCCCGGTCATCGACCAGGCCTCCTGGTTGCTGGACTGATCAACCAGGCTGTTGGACGCCTGGTTGATCATCCCCTCGCAGCCTGACGTAACCTTCACCTAGTGTGTGGTCTGGTCAACATCTTCACTGAACGATGCTCCTACCCTGCCAATTAACACTTGTGTACTACAGAGTTGTATACTTTGTCCACTCATTTACACCAAAGACCTACCATATTGTCGAATTAGATGCCACAAAACACCCAATTCTATTTGCTGATGACACTTATACTAAATGACACAGTGGAAAAGTGAATGATACGGCGAAAAGGACAATTTTTGGCCAATTGCTGACAAACTTACCTTAACACTGAAAAAACATATTACATACTGTTTGTAAACAAGTTCACCAATCAAATGGAATTAAAAACTAAAGCCTCTGATCAATTAAGAGCTTGATCTTAGTTCTCTCTAAAAAAAAGTTAAATAATTGACGTACAGTATCTACATGTATGAAATGGCATTGTAGATGGAATGTTAATAATTAGAAGGTGGAATGACAAAGATAAATCTTATTGTATTTTATTCGCAATTCTAAAGTACATTACCAATGTTAATAAAGTATAGACAAAGTGAAATAATATATTATCAACAAAGGCAGCATACAGCTTGCAGGTTTACAGGTAAGGTAAACTTTCTAATAAATGTCGTAACTGACATCAATGTTATGTGGAGGCCTTGTACTGAACTTCCCTAGATATGCACACTCGAAGAAATCAGGCCTGTTGCTCTTGGCTGAACGCCTCATCTTGTAGTTTATATAGAGAGCACGGCAGGAGACTGCGACCACGCCAATACACACACTTACAAAATAACACACGGTGAACACAAATCCAGTTATAAGTATAGCCCTGTCTTGCATGAAGAAGGAGGACGTGAAGACGAAGTCTCCGATGATGAAATATATTAATTGATGAGCATCTATCTCGAAGGAGGTTTCACCAACTTGAATTTCTATCTGGTCTTCTTCGCCGAGTTGGGTAACGTTATTTTGCGGCGACAGGAAATGGGCCATGGTTGATAGGGACAAATTGGCTGCGAGGTTTGAAAGGAACTCGTCTGAGGTTGCGTTATCGATCAACTTGAACACAGAAGGCGGCACTACGGTGTAATTGCCTTGGTCCTGTAGGCTAAAGGTCAGTTCGGAATTCTGGCCCAGCTCCCTGTAAGTCACGAGAGACCTGAACACCATGGTTGTTAAGTCCACATACGCGCGTATAAGGGAGGAGTTGCTGATGGAAACAGTTTCATATCCATCGTCCCCTTCCTCGGTGATCTCGTCTTCTGAAGTAATGTTGGCCAGGGACAAATTACCGTACAGATCTTGAATTGCTCCGTAAGGCGATAAGTCAGCCGAATTTTCAAGTGCGTCCATCTTAATCGTTGCCTTGTCTTCAAAATTTGTCAGCATTGGCCAGAACATCATTACGGCCAGCATAAAATAAGCCAGCACGGATGACAGCATGGTTGCTGACAAGTGACTAGCGTACTGCTATAGACAAAGACTACAAGAAGACTGAAGATTATAAACAAAGACTACAAGAAGACTGAAGATTAAGTAGTTGAGTACGTGATCAATGTGTCTCCTGTGAGATGATGTTGTTGTTGTTGTTTCAGATTTAGCTACTCAGAACGAAGTGTTCATGTAGCACGGGCTATGGTGAGCCCGTAACCTCCTGTGTGAGGTAAGTATACCATAAGTACGCCTGCAGCGGCTTTTATTGTCCGCCAGCACCGCCTCACCTGTTTAACCAAAATCAGGAGTCGGAAGGTGGCTCGCTAAATATGAAGCTAAGAACATAAAAATAAACAAACCAATTAGCTTGATGTTGACCAGACCATACACTAGAAGGTGAAGGGACGACGACGTTTCGGTCCGTCCTGGACCATTCTCAAGTCGATTGAGAATGATTGAATCGACTTGAGAATGGTCCAGGACGGACCGAAACGTCGTCGTCCCTTCACCTTCTAGTGTGTGGTCTAGTCAACTTACTTCAGCCACGTTATTGTGACTCATCGCCTCCAATTAGCTTAACGTCCATTGTGGGAAAGTTACTTAAATTGATAATTCCAAACACCATTCGTTTTCACGTTGAAAAATATAAATTAATAAATGATTCCCAACATGGTTTTACAAACGGCCGTTCATAAGAACATAAGAACAAAGGTAACTGCAGAAGGCCTATTGGCCCATACGAGGCAGCTCCTATCTATAACCACCCAATCCCACTCATATACTTGTCGAACCCGCGCTTGAAACAATCGAGGGACCCCACCTCCACCACGTTACGCGGTAATTGGTCCCACAAATCAACAACCCTGTTACCAAACCAGTATTTACCCAAGTCTTTCCTAAATCTAAACTTATCCAATTTATACCCATGTTTACCATGTTCATGTTTACCAAATTTGCTATCATTTAATTCCAGCATAGTTGAGGCAGTTGATAGTAGTAAGGATTGTGATGTTGTGTACCTTGACTTTAGCAAAGCTTTTGATACAGTGTCACATGACACATTGATTCAAAAGATAGAGGCTCACGGTATTGGGGGTGCTATACTAAGTTGGACTAGGACATGGCTATAAGAAAGGAAACAAAAGGAGTATAAATGGAGTTAAGTCAGAGTGTGAAAATTTTGTAAGTGGAGTGCCTCAAGGTTCTGTCCTGGGACTTCTGTTATTCAATATATAAAATTAGAATAGATTTATTATAGAAAAGAATAAATAGACCAGTTAGATTAACGTCCAGTGTGGGAAAATTACTTGAATCGATAATTGTAAATCGTATAAATAGAATCGATAGTATATATATATATATATATATATACTATCGTAGACGGTCGGAACAATGTATATATATATATATATATATATATATATATATTATATATGTGTGTGTGTGTGTGTGTGTGTGTGTGTGTGTGTGTGTGTGTGTGTGTGTGTGTGTGTGTGTGTGTGTGTATCACGAAAATAAACACGTGATTAAAAATGTGACAATGTCAGACCACGGAGGAAAAATGAAACAGGAATTTAAGAACATAAGAACATAAGAACAAAGGCAAGTGCAGAAGGCCTCTTGGCCCATACGAGGCATTTCCTTAAGTACTTTCGTATATTAATACATCTTCAGAAGGAGTGATGTATTGAGAGATATGAGAATTTTGCACCAAGACTGTAATATTTTGTTGAATTATCTGCATGTCTCTTGCAAATTGTCTATACAGTATACCTAGGTCATAAAAGTATTTGTGTGTACGTCTGATATCATACTACTTGTGAAGGAGGAAATGTATATGTTTATCTCTCAGAATGTCTGGTAATATGTTTTATTGTTTGTGATGTGTGTCTATGTATGTATTAACACGATGTACTGAACGGGGTGAGAATAGCTTGAGCTACCTCATCCCTTTGTGTGTATTTTACCTCAATAAACTTATTTCAATTTCAATTTCAATTCTTCTGAAGATGTATTAATATACGAAAGCACTTAAGGAAATTCCTGTTTCATTTTTCCTCCGTGGTCTGACATTGTCATATATATATATATATATATATATATATATATATATATATATATATATATATATATATATATTTGTCTTTTTCCAAAAAACATAAGGTTAAGGCCACAGGTCTGTATACTCACCATTGTCTTTAAGGATAAAGATAATCATAGCTTCTTCCCATTTACTAGGAATGCCCTCTTTATAACTAGTATTAAATAGGTCTAATAATGTGTGTTTGTCCATTAAAAGCTAGTTCGTTAATTATTTCATGTTACTTGATCCTCCCCCCGGGGCGGTTGATTACCTAACTGTAATTAGTATTCATCCCAAGTAATGTCTGTGTAGGTGTCATCCTCACAGTTACCTGGTGTGAATCTTAAGTCCTTTCTTAAATCCTTCTCAGAATCTGGTGACTCGTTGTAGCGAGCAGTGTACTATCTTCACTGTCCGTGTTCCGTCCGCTCAGCCACCGTCTGAGATATAATAAGAAATATAAGAAAATTCACTTTCGCAAACGGTTGGTAGACGGTTGGAACAAGTTAGTGGAGAAGGTGGTGGAGGCCAAGACCGTCAGTAGTTTCAAAGCATTATATGACAAAGAGTGCTGGGAAGACCGGACACCACGAGCGTAGCTCTCATCCTGTAACTACACTTAGGTAATTACACACACACACACGGGTTGAGAGGCGGGACCAAAGAGCCAGAGCTCAACCCCGACAAGCACAATTAGGTGAGTACACACACACACACACACACACACACACACACACACACACACACACACACACACACACACACACACACACACACACACACACACACATGAGCCACAGAGACGTTAGAAGGAACTTTTTCAGTGTCAGAGTAGTTAACGGATGGAATGCATTAGGCAGTGATGTGGTGGAGGCTGACTCCATACACAGTTTCAAGTGTAGATATGATAGAGCCCAGTAGGCTCGGGAATCTGTACACCAGTTGATTGACAGTTGAGAGGCGGGACCAAAGAGCCAAAGCTCAACCCCCGCAAGCACAAATAGGTGAGTACAAATAGGTGAGTACACACACACACACACACACACACACACACACACACACACACACACACACACACACACACTAACCCACATCCTGCTCCCAAACACCCTCACTCAACACCTGCCAACATTTACCACACAAACCACCACTATATATATCGCCCCAACCAGTTACCATGTTCAGCTCTCGGGAATCGCCAGGCGTTCAGTGCTATCACCACAATATCGTTTAGCAGATTACATCTATAAAATACAGCACGAAAATTGGCTGTAACACTGATCACAGCACCCCCCCCCACCCCTCACTTACCAGCATCCCCCCCCACCCCCTCCCCATCTCTCTCCAGCATCCATACCCTGATCCCCAGCCACCATCTCTCCACCTACCGACCCTATTCCTTGTTATTTTTATCTATCCACCCCTCAATACCCCCCCAAAATGGTCCTAATGCCCCCCCCTAAACCAATAACCCCCTCCCACTCTCCTTCCCCCCCCTCTCCACGAATCAACCAATCACATACGCTCTACCAATCAACCAATCCCAGTTTATTTTCTCATTCAGAACAACACACAAATGAGAATATATTTACGTAATGGATGAAAGGGTATATAAAAAGGGGGAGGTGTGAATAAGCACAATAATTCATATACGAGAAATTCAATAATTAAGCTTTTTTGTGGGGGGGGTGGTGGGGGGTGGCGGGGGTGGGGGGAGTCATTGTTAGGATGCACGTGAATGAGAAAAGTATTTTCTGGTCATATTCCTGCCAAAAAAATTATAAAAAGCCTATGACTGCACATTTTTACGATAGTCCATTTTATTGTATATATATATAATAAAATTACAGATGATCTTCCCTTCTTAAATAAAGTACGTTTATGGAGACAATAAAAAAATAGTTATTGTCTCCAATAAACTTGTAAACCAATAGTTTATTGTCTCTGAAAACGTAGTTTCATTTTATTTACACTTTATTTAAATTTTATTTATATCAGTTTTATTTAAACTACAGAAGGCCAAGTTCAAGTAAGTTTATTGAGAAAAGGAAGTACATCTCAAAAGGATAGAGTAGCTTAGGCTATTTCTATCCTCGTCGACATCCTTCAAGGGGGCTCACAGACACGGGAGACATCTCCCGTCACGCAGGGTGCAGTCGCGCCTCCACAGATCTCCAATATCAGCTCTTAATACTGGTAATGGCTCAAAAGGGCCACCATTTACGGGCTATTCATGCCCGTGCCACCTTTTGGGTGGCTTAATCTTCATCAATCAATCATTGGCTCACAGACTCATACAGTACACAATTATTAATGATATTCTATACTTCATATTCCAATGGTAATCACATGGCATACTGTGAGATCTCTTATTGATTATGTTGCCCCTGTCGTATCTTGTGTTGGTAAAGGCAGACTAAATAAGTTGACCAGACCACACACTAGAAGGTGAAGGGACGACGACGTTTCGGTCAGTCCTGGACCATTCTCAAGTCGATTGTGATGAGGATTGATGATTGATGAAGATTAAGCCACCCAAAAGGTGGCACGGGCATGAATAGCCCGTAAGTGGTAGCCCTTTTGAGCCATTTCCAGTATAAAGAGCTGATACTGGAGATCTGTGGAGGTGCGACTGCACCCTGCGTGACGGGAGATGTCTCCCGTGGTGTGATGAGGAAGCCGAAGCTTCATTTAAGTTGGAGAAGCTGGAGAAGGTGCAACATGAAGCCATGAGTTCAAGTATGTTTATTGAGACAAGAAAGAAATACATCTCAAAGGGATAGAGTAGCTTAGGCTATTTCAACCCCCCCCCACGAAGCCATGAAAATAATATCAAGATTATTCTCATGACCCAAGAAATACTATAAATAATAATGATGATATGATTGAACTTACAGAGTATTGGGGATAGAATTTCAGAGATAAATGAAGCTTCAGCGATTAGCCTAATGAGAGTCGAGGGAGGTAATGAATTAATCCTCTCACTTCAAAGGTGGGAAGAAATGTATAATGCATGTGAAAGCATAAGATCCTTATGTTCTAATGTTATAAAGCATCATTAACAATTAACACCAACATGGGAGGAATACAGTAGATGCAGTAATTTTTTCCTCTATGTTCCAACACTGAACTTTGCTGCCGGTTAAAAATTCATTGATAATTGACATCGCCTTGTCCACACCCTCCACACATTTAGACACTGAGAAACAATTTTGAATTAGAGACTCCCAACATTTTGAAATTCCTTCTTGCTCGGCACTTGTACACGCCCTATTACAATAAACATAAGAACATAAGAACATAAGAACAAAGGCAACTGCAGAAGGCCTATTGGCCCATACGAGGCAGCTCCTATTTATAACCACCCAATCCCACTCATATACATGTCCAACCCATGCTTGAAACAATCGAGGGACCCCACCTCCACAATGTTACGCGGCAATTGGTTCCACAAATCAACAACCCTGTTACTGAACCAGTATTTACCCAAGTCTTTCCTAAATCTAAACTTATCCAATTTATACCCATTGTTTCGCGTTCTGTCCTGTGTTGATACTTTCAATACCCTATTAATAGCCCCTTTGTTATGTCCATTCATCCACTTGTAAACCTCTATCATGTCACCCCTAACTCTTCGCCTTTCCAGTGAATGCAAATTAAGCTTTGTTAATCTTTCTTCATATGAAAGATTTCTAATTTGGGGAATTAACTTAGTCATCCTACGCTGGACACGTTCAAGTGAATTTATATCCATTCTATAATATGGCGACCAAAACTGAACTGCATAATCTAAATGGGGCCTAACCAGAGCAAGATATAGCTTGAGAACCACACCAGGTGTCTTGTTACTTACGCTGCGATTAATAAATCCAAGTGTCCTATTTGCCTTATTACGAACATTTATGCATTGATCCTTTTGTTTTAAATTCTTGCTAATTATAACTCCCAGATCCCTTTCGCAATCCGACTTCGCAATCTCAACACCATCTAGCTCGTATCTTGTAACTCTATCATCAATACCTAGCCTCAGAACTTTACATTTATCAGCATTAAACTGCATCTGCCAGTCCTTTGACCATTTCAAAACCCTATCTAGATCAACTTGAAGTGATAGTGAGTCCTCCTCCGAATTAATTTCCCTACCGATTTTCGTATCATCGGCAAATTTGCAAATGTTGCTACTCAAACCTGAATCTAAATCATTTATATATATTATAAAGGTAACACTATTCTTAATAATGTCTTCTACTTCTATATTTGTAAACCATTTTTACTGAGCTTCTCCGTCCCGTGTGGTGGAACATTTTCCACCACACGGGGTTGAACACTGCCATCATTAGTGGATAGTACATTTTCCCGAGACTCTTCCATCCGTGATATTCTATCCTCTTCCAGACTTTCTTCCCCCTCTGTTTCATTCCCCACTACACACCATCTGTTTGACAGTGCCAATTTTTTGAGAGCTTCAATCCTATTGTCCAACTTTTTGAGGTATTCCAAGATCTGTGTACCGACCGCAGAGTCCACGACGCTGCCCTGCACCTCATCACCACGAGGGCACGCTTTTTCGAGTTAGTTTCTTACTCCCACTAGGCTATCCTTAATCGTCGCCGTGCCTTTTTACCAAAAGTTGGTCGCAGAGGTAATCGTCGTCTTTCCACTGTTTCTTCCTTGTTCCTGCTATACGATCTTGCCTTCCTTCGGAGCCTCGTTTACCCTGCTTATGGTTACCGGCTTGGTATCTTTCAGGCTTCATGGGACATGGAGAGGAACCAGCATTGTGGATGCCTCGACAATTGCAGCAAGATTGCAAAATTGTGTCTCCTTTGTCAATCCTGACTCTACACTGTCGCGAGTCATGCTTCTTTTCCACAATACCGACATCTGGGGTCAAATTGACATTTCCAAGCCATATGTCCCCAGCGAGAACACTTCATGCATAATGTAGGCTCCTCCATATATTTTGTCACTTTCCTGTATCCAAGTCCTTGCACAAAAATTCTTTCTGGAGCCTCACCCTTTTA
This sequence comes from Procambarus virginalis, assembly GCA_020271785.1. Taxonomy (NCBI): domain Eukaryota; kingdom Metazoa; phylum Arthropoda; class Malacostraca; order Decapoda; family Cambaridae; genus Procambarus; species Procambarus virginalis. Next base: position 53,551,706 of record WNGS01169498.1, read on the forward strand.
GAAGGTAGCAATGTTGCTTTGTTTTTCACCACGAACACTGTTCCTCTTTACTCACACAACACTATCATTGTTGAGAAGAAGAAAATCAGAACATAAGAACAAAGGTAACTGCAGAAGGCCTATTGGCCCATACGAGGCAGATCCTATCTATAACCACCCAATCCCACTCATATACATGTCCAACCCGCGATGGAAACAATTGAGGGACGTTACCTCCACCACGTTACGCGGTAATTGGTTCCACAAATCAACAACCCTGTTACCGAACCAGTATTCACCAAAGTCTCCTAAATCTAAACTTATCTAATTTATACCCATTGTTTCGTGTTCTGTCTTGTGTTGATACTTTTAATACCCTATTAATATCCCCTTTGTTGTGTCCATTCATCCACTTGTAAACCTCTATCATGTCACCCCTAACTCTTCGCCTTTCCAGTGAATGCAATTTAAGCTTTGTTAACCTTTCTTCATATGAAAGATATCTAGTTTGGGGAATTAACTTCGTCATCCTACGCTGGACACATTCAAGTGAATTTATATCAATTCTATAGTACGGCGAGCAAAACTGAACTGCATAATCTAAATGGGGCCTAACCAGAGCAAGATATAGCTGAGGAACCACATCAGGTGTCTTGTTACTAACGCTTCGATTAATAAATCCCAGCGTCCTATTTGCCTTATTACGAACATCCAAATCAGGATCCAAATAAGTTGGATACTTAAAAACTATGACCTTGGTGTAAATCATACCTGCTTCAGGAGCAACCAACACAGTGTTGACCAGACCACACACTAGAAGGTGAAGGGACGACGACGTTTCGGTCCGTCCTGGACCATTCTCAAGTCGATTGAGAATCGACTTGAGAATAATCTGGTCAACATACTTTAGCCACGTTATTGTGACTCATCGCCTGCAACCAACACAGTATTCTTAAACCCAAATGTCATTAGGTGTTCCACGGCCTCTTCTGTCCCAACCGTTTTGTATTATTTTTAATATCATTATGTTTTGCAATTACTATATATATTGAATGTGAATTGACGGTGTTCGTTTGAACTGACTCTTTACCCATGACGTCATTAGTCTTCGTGACTAGTTCAAGGCAATATAGGAAATTTGCTTTTCGGAATAGGCTTGATAACTATTTGGAACAACGCGCTTTACGGTAAATTAGTGAATTATCCCTACCTGGGGGGGGGAGGAATATTCCCTACCGGGTGGTATATTCCCACCAGGTGGTATACCCAGCCCCCCTATTAGGTCGTATGCCTGTTACCGGGTGGTATACTTCCCTCATACCACGTAGTATACATCCCTTCCTGGTGGTATAACCCTCCCTTACCTGGTGGTATAACCCTCCCCAACCTGGTGGTATAACCCCCTTCCAGGTGGTATAACCTTCGTTACCGGGAAATATACCCCCGCCCCTACCAGCTATATAATTACCTGAATTTACCTGACGGGCCACCATATCTCGTTGCCTCGACGGGGACAGGAAGTCAGCGGCTTGTTAAACGTTTCCGCCATTATTCCCGAGATTTTTTATTTTGTCTCCAGCTGAAACTATCAACAACATTGAGGAGTTCCTAAATATCATCCAAGGAGCAGAATGCCTCAAGCAGTTACACAAGCACTTGCGAAACCGGTTCATCTTTCATCAATCATGAGGCTTTGTTTACGTTTATTAAAATGATGATGGACTCTGACGCATACGAGGTTGCTTATAATAATAATCTAGGGTTGTGATGATCTTGAAGCTTATCAATTGTTAAATGTAGTACCACCATGATTGGAAAAAACAAAAGATGTACGGGTTCCGTTCGTCGATGTGTATAGAATCTTGAAGAGTCGTGGGACAGAATGGAGGGTTGATTAGGTCACCTCGATACCGTACTGACTCACCAGCGAAGTAAGACATAGTCCTAGATATTGTCCAAGGCTATTGTAAACTTTCACGAGTATCCCACACCGTAGACAGGTATACATCACTCGAGGTGCACACAGCCCCTTTGTGTGTGTGTGTGTGCGCGTGTGTGTGTGTGTACTTACCTAATTGTGCTTGTGGAGGTTGAGCTCTGGCTCTTTGGTCCCGCCTCTCAACTGTCAATCAACAGATGTACAGGTTCCTGAGCCTACTGGGCTCTATTATATCTACATTTGAAACTGTGAATGTGTGTGTGTGTGTGTGTGTGTGTGTGTGTGTGTGTGTGTGTGTGTGTGTGTGTGTGTGTGTGTGTGTGTGTGTGTGCGCGCGCGCTCGCGCACATCGCGGCCTGCGGGTGTCGTTGCAGTAATGCACGATAACTACCCCCTCAAATGCACGATAACTACCGCTCAAATGCACGAGACCTGCCATTAAAATATAGGACATTACCCCACAATATAAACGGTCACGCCTTTGCGCGCCGTTATCGCCGGCGGGAAATGGGCCGCTATTGACAGGAGTTATACATGATACCGGTGTAAAAGATCCAAGACATGGGGGGGGGGGGTCATTGAGATATAACACACAAAGGCTTTCAAACACCTATTCCCTCCATCCCTGCCTCTCTTCCTCTCTATATATCTCACTCTCTCGTCCAAATACGACGACAGTGATGCGATAGCTGTTACTGAAAGGGGTGAGGACCTGAATTACCTCAGCAAGGGTTTCCTGTCCCTAAATTTTTTCCCGCCCGTCTTACGAGACAATATTCTCGCTTGCATTTTTATCCCGGGCCATCTCCAGAGGCGTTTAAGGAGCTCGGAGGAGGTAATTAGCGTCGTCAGAGACGTCGTGAGCTGTGGCGGGAGTGTTCCCGCGGCCAGCGACACCCGACAACGGAGTCTACTCAAACTGGTGGCACATAACATTAGCTCGCCCCAGATTTACCAATAACAGAGCATCAGGGGAAATGGGATTGGGTGTTTCGCCGCAAGGGCCCAAATGCCTCGTTGCGACCACCGATCCCGGTGTGGCACTGTCGCGCCGTGAATGCACCTGAGCGCTGCCGTGGATGGCTGTGATTGAAAGTGTCGCAAAGGTGGGGGATTAAGCGTATTTTGCCGCCGGTTGCAGGTAACGGGGTCCAGGTAGTGGGACTCCGAACACCTGACGATCCCGGCCGTTGATTGCCCAGTTTCCCAGCGTCCTCTAGTTATCACTCACGCCTCTCGGCGCATCCCTCAGCCAGCCGGCCAGACCTGCGGGGTTGGATTTTATACGAAACTTTATGAAAGCGGGAGCAAGGTGATGGAACTCTCGCAGAGCGCAGATGAAAGTGGTTAGGGTTGGGTTTCCTAACTGAGATGCAACCTCTGAATCCGATCTGCCGGCAATGACCCGGGCTTCATTGCTCGGGGTTTTGGAGGGCAGGTCACATGTGGCAGTAAGGAAAAGGTGGACTGATGGATGAAGGCGTCGCCCGCGCCGCTTTAAAACCCCCCCGAGAACAGAGACGCTTGACGAAGAGGGAGCCGCAGGCGTCACCCGGCCCGAGGCATCGCGCACCCGCCACCCCCGCCTCACCTCATGGTGCGCAATGTGAGATTCATTTGTCATCTTTTTCTGGCGCGAAATGCGATCCATTAACAAGCAAATAGCTCTTTTCTCTGCACACAAAAGCGGTGCAGAGGGAACGCATTTACCCGGCGCGGTCTGTCGTATTCTAAGTGGACTTTGAGGAGATGATATGTTATTCTACATGAGGCGAGAAGGGAGAAGGAGGGAGGGGAGGGAAAGGGTTATACGATAGGGCATTAGTTGTCTCTCTCCCATTCTCACTCTCACTCACTCTCTCACTCACCTACCAGTTAGTCGATTATGAGGGAGCGTGAGGAGGCAGGGAGTGTATCACTCACACATACCCCACCCCCCTATACCCACCCCCCAGGGTAAATTTTTACACGGGATCCCTAATTGGACGGTGTTTTTTAACATGGCCTAATTTGTAAAATATAACCCGGGTGATTATATCCCCCTGTACTCGATGGCGATATTTCCAGGTAATATTGATACCAGACGTGATAAGGGGTTAATACTTTTAACGGAGTGGGGAGGAGGACGTTAGTTCAGATTCACCATTAATGGGGGGGGGGGGAGGTGGTGTTAGGACCCCCATTAATGGGGAGTGGGTGAGGCTAGGATCACCACTAAGGGGAGGTATGGGGGGATAGATGGGGGGCAGGCCTGCGAAAATAAGGGGTCAAGGGGGGAAAGGGGGGGGGTTGGATCACCATTAAGGGGAGAAAAAATGGTGCAAAAACTACTATTGTACTAAGGGTAGACAAGCCACAGGGAGGGAGGGGAGGAAAGGAGGTGACCCCTAAGGTTTCCATTAAGGGAAAGGGAGAGTAAGGTAATGGTGTATGTTGCCTGGGCAACCTTATAGGCAAGACAAGAGACAGAGAGAGAGAAGGGGAGAAGAGGCATAATCACCACAAAAGGTAAGGCTAGTGGATAGGCAAGAGATGTGGATAGGCAGGAGATGTAGGATAAAGGGAAGCAGGAGCAAGATTGGGGGTAGTGGGCGGGTGGCTAGGCTAGACTCTAATATTAATGGTCTCGATTTCATATTGCTTTACAATTTTGTCGTGCGCGGAGCATAATACCCGCTTGCCGTGGATTTACGGCTCGGGGGACAGGAAAGGAGATATTTTTCACCGCCCAGGGCTTTACATTTTTGCCCGCTAGTGATGATACAGTATTATTGTATTGTTGTATTAACCGTTCCCGCGCGCCCCAATGCTGGTGTGCCAGATCTGTTACGGACTGCTGGTATGCCATATTACCCCCAGAGACACGTGAATTAAATTGTATTAAAAAAAATTCCCGCATGTATACATCCATGTATATATGAGTAAATATGCATAAAAGACGGAATACACTTGTGTACTCTATCTACATATAATTTAGAGGCGTGGGTGATTCCATTTCATTGACTTGAATCTTTGCAGGGTTGAAATCGGATCTGTAACATACGAAGTCGTCACTCTCAAAACCTGGCCAGGATGCTTACGAGTGCATGGAGACATATACATATACATGCATAANCCCCCACAATGTGTCATGCCTTCACAGTACTGTACTACTACTCGATACTGTATTTAAATACGGATCTGTACTTAAATATTGTTATCTCTTTTCACATACTTAATTTGTACGAGAAGGTACAATGGGTTAAGTAATTACAGGTTTTGGTAAGTGGTACATTCTCAGAATGCTATTAGCAGCATAGCATGCATAGTAAAAAAAAAAAGTATTCAATACCATTATTTGTAACTTTAATTTCATGTTTACTGTTCAAAATGTTTTGTTTTCTTGTTAAAGGAATATAGTGGTTTATATTCCATAATAGTCACAGAGTTTAGGATTGTGTTTATGTAGGTACTAAGGTGTATATTACTTGCTTTTTATTTTTATGAACTTTCGTATCAATAATACAGTATTGCCTTTTAATTTTAAGTGATTTAGTGTTCCTTGACACCCGATTTGAAATAAACCAATTCTCCTTTTTTTTTTTAATCCTGTCCACAAAGAATTTGGGTGAAGTGTTTCATATACAGTACAATAGTACTATGCTCTTTTTAAATAATGCGTTGGTGTATGAACTTTGATGCAATGACACAATATAGTAATTTGCAAACATTCTGACAGTCATTCATTCAGAAGATGCCTAACAGGTTTATGATTTGTATTTTTTCCAACTCTGCCATTGTCATATTAGGAGTGTAATTTTCTGTTTACAATTTGTTGTAGCATATGACAAACAATGTCATATTTATTGGTTTGGTGTATAAAAGAGAATTATTTGTTCAATAGATCCACTTTTATTTATTTAATTAGATAAGTGTGAATATTACATAATATTTTTTTAATTTGAATTATGTCAATACTTTTTTCTTATATGCTTCACAAACTACAGAAGTATTTTGTCTATCAGCACGGTTAAAAAATTCACACCCATTCACAAAAATTCATAGCAAGACCCCATGCGTATGAAAACGACAGTGCAGAAACAAACCAAACAGCTTACGAGGTTACACTCAATAAGCTAATCATTTGATGACAGGTAGTTTGTTATCTGACCTAATGTATTATTAGTTTTATTTTGGGATTATGTAAGTATTATCAAATAAAACTGCCTTAATATTATTTTCTTTTAAGTTTGAAGTAACAAAAATACAGTATTGGCAATTGCTATGGAAGAATTAAGTTTGAAATAAGTGCACGGAAAGAGAGGAAATTGATACTTCACAATCAACATTGGACGAGAAGTTGATTGGTAAGTTTAAAATAGTATTAAATATTAGAACAATGTTGGCTCATTCTGCAGTGTTCATCTAGGATCGATTGTAGTTCCCCAACGTATCTATCAAGCCAACTTTTAAAGCTAGCTCAGCGCCTCAATTTGTGTTGATAATAATGGGTGGCAACATATTCCACTCCTTTATGACCTTGATCCCAAACCTATACTTCCCATCTTCCTGAATCTGAACTTGTTACAGGTTTTGACCAGATCTGATAGTTTCAAGACTATGATCACATCTTCCCTGTTGATACCCCCTTCATTCACTTATAGTTCCTCAATCATTTATATATATCCTCACTCTCTGGCCCCTCTAGGAAATTTGGGCTGAGCTTCCCTAATCTCTGCTGATAAGGGAGGTACTCAAATGCCAGGGATCATTCATACATGATCTGGTCATTCTACGCATGATTTTCTTGAGGGATTCAATGTCTATTCTATACTACAGTTACCTTGCGATGATTTCAAGGCTCAACGTCCCATGATCAGAATTGGTGGTCATTGCAAATTACCAGATTTCTGCAAAGCTGATTTTGAATGACTGAGTTACTTGGAAATGGTAGATTAGGTGGACCCGCATATGGGTCATAGGCAGTCCTGGGATGACTCAAAATGATTATTCATGGGACTAAAAATCTAGTCTGTAAAAGAAAGCTACGTTTAAACAATTAAGACTGGGAAAGTCTAGCTAAAACAACAATTTATGAAACTAGCAAGAGCATTAAAATTTAAATAAGAAAAGGTCAAAGACATTATGAATACACATAGCAAGACAGGCAAAGACAACTCGTAAAGGATTCTTTCAGATACTGTATACAAAGATTGGAAGAAGATTGGGCTATTGAAAAATGAGACAAGTCAGGTAACTGATGACAAAGAAATGGATGTTATTTTAATTAAGTACATTGTCTATGCATATACTGTACTCAATAAGAAATTGATATTTTACCTGCAACTAAACAAATCTATAAGGAGGAGCTGTAAAATAACTAGAAAACCAAGCCCAGTAAGTCCCCTGAACCAGACAAAATATTTATTACACTGTGTCGTTGCAACAGCAGTCCAGCTCAGTACGAGAGGAACAGCAGGTCCGGACAATGGTTCCGTTCTTGGTCGATCTGTCAGTGGAGAAAGGCTACGTCCGTGGTTTATGCCTGAAAGCCTCTAAGGCAGAATTACGCCTAGAGAAGCAATGATAACGTATACGGCTGGCATTGGATGGTCAAAGACCGGAGGAAGACGGGGAAGATTAGAAGAGAAACAGACGAGTACTAATCTTGCTCTGGTTAGGTCCCATTTGGATTATGCAGTTCAGTTTTGGTCGCCGTACTATAGAATGGATATAAATTTACTTGAACGTGTCCAGCGTAGGATTTATCAGCCTTAAACTGCATCTGCCAATCTTTTGACCATTTCAAAACCCTATTTAGATCAACTTGAAGTGATAACGAGTCTTCTTCCGTGTTAATTTCTTTACGTTATGTCCATGACTAAGTTAATTCCCCAAATTAGAAATCTTTTTTAGGAGGAAAGATTAACAAAGCTTAAATTGCATTCACTGGAAAGGCGAAGAGTTAGGGGTGACATGATAGAGGTTTACAAGTGGATGAATACATCCACTTGTCCATCCTTGTGTGTCAACACCAGACAGAACACGAACAATGGGTATAAGTTGGATATGTTTAGATTTAGGAAAGAGTGGGTAAATACTGGTTCGGTAACAGGGTCATTGATTTATGGAACCAGTTACCGCATAACGTGGTAGAGGTGGGGTCCCTCGATTGTTTCAAACGTGAGTTGGACATGTTTATGAGTGGGATTGGGTGGTTATAAATAGGAGCTGCCTCGTATGGGCCAATAGGCCTTCTGCAGTTACCTTTGTTCTTATGAGTAAGCAGGACAACCAAATCGAGTTTAGACAGCACGAGAGAAATGTAGAGAGAGGAGCGTGCCCCTCTCATCTTTTCAAGAATTACGGGACAAGACCTTAAGTAAGTTAAGGGCTTTAGAGCATCAACTTAAGAGATAAGAGATTTGGGGCGACCAAGACAAAGAATGTCAAAGATTAATCCCAAAACTTAGCAGAATATTTGTACAAAAGGAATTACTATAAAGCGACAAAGGGACGAAGCACGACCACTTCCGAGCTTCATAGCACAAGTTTTGTTGTAGATAACTTAAGCCAAGATTGGTGGATCAGGACGACACGGCATCGCACAATAAAATAGTCCTGGCCCCTTTGGCAACACAACAATCGCAAGTAGAAGCCGTTGAAGGAAAGGCGAGTCATCACCTGACTCAAAGGATAAGATCGTCAACATAAGAGAGCTGAAAAAATGCTAGAGGGAAGGGAGGAAAGAAGACCATTGAGGGCAACCAAGAAAAAAAGAGTGGTGCTCAGAATCTTGGGACTGTAACGAACAAATCCACAAGAGCCGTGACGAGGATTCGAAGCTACGTCCGAGATCATCCCAGACGCTGCCTTTATCGACTTGACTGTACGATATTAATATATAGTACCGTATACACCTTCGTATTGGCGAAAGAGCAGAGAGAGTGGTACCAAGCCTCACTCTAAAGGAGTGACATGAGAGGAAGCTTTGTAGGAGAGGGGAGATTACCACAAGGCCAAAAGAACAGAGCTGGGACAGAATAAATAGGAGCTGCCTCGTATGGGCCAATAGGCTTCTGCAGCTGCCTTTGTTCTTATGTTCTTATGTATGTAATATGGTATCTCTAGGTGGTGTCGTAAAAGAACAGCAACGGCAGCACGAATATAGACCTCCAAGTTCACCAAGACATCAGTCGTTCTGCGACACTTGTGAAAGCCAAGTTGAGAAGGGAGGGTCAGTAATTCGACCCTGGGAGGGGAAGGGGACTCGATACATGTATAAATAGCTTTTCGCGCCTTCGAGTCTTCCATAGCCCGTGCTACTTGGAACTTCTTGTTCCAGGTAGCGAATCTTTAACAACAACAACAACTTCGAGTCTTCCTTTCTTACCGCCAAACGTCGAAAGAACCAGCTCAGAAAGATCCACTGTCTTGCAGAGCAAGTTCTCCCTGTTTCCTTATCTCAATTTAACACTTCGGGTTCTCCTTTCCTGAACATGCCCGCCTTCTCAAGAACTTATTCACTCCACCTCCTTACAAGTTGGCGATGCCTTTCTAACAGTACGTCAACATCAACGCTTTCTATCTTCTCTTCCCAGTGATCTATGCAATATCCTATTTCCCATCCCAGCTGTACTTGTGGTCGATCTCGAACCCATTTATGATGTGACGACTTATACTGAATTTTGTAACTAGCTCATCAAGATTGTAACTTGCTTAGCTAAATGAATTGTGGGGTTCAGTCCCTGAGCCCATTATGTGCCTCTGTAACCCTTTCCACTACCGCCCACAAGATGGGTATGGGGTGCATAATAAATGAACTAAACTAACTAAACCATCGCATTTGACACTGCTCATCTCTCCTCTTCCCTCCACTCCTCCACACAACACAACAAACTTCAACGTCTGTTGTGTTTCCAACCGTTCATCTCCCCCCATCTCTCTCTCTCTCTCTACGCACCAAAAAGAACGTCTCGGCTTGGTCTCTCTTTTGCTACTTCCCCTGGCCCGCGCTGTGTCATTGGCTTTATTAGTTCCTTTGATAAGTTTGTCAATTCTAACTCTAAATACGCTTTCGGACCTTTCTGTTTTTAGAGGGGTCCTAATCCCCGTTCTTGACAGTTTGTTTTCTAAAAATCACCACCTTCCTCGTCGCTTCCAGCTTGCCCGTGCCTCCCTGAAATCTTACAGCTCTATTCTTATTCTCTCTTCTGACAAAGACAATTCGGTGGTTGTCCTTGGCCGTGAGGACTACCTCCAGAAAGTCGATGTCTTGCTCTCTGACTCCCACACATATGCTCCCCCTAAGTTCTAACCCTTTCGATCGTATTAAAACTTCCTTCAACCGTAAAATAAGACAGCTCTCCAGTCTTTGTCCTCTTCATTACTTCCTTAAGTATTTTCGATCTTTGTGAACGGTACGAGCATTTCCGAGGTCGAGCGAAACACAATATAAAGGAAAATATTTAATAAATGAAAGCAGCAAACACCAATTAAGAAAGTAGTGAACACGAATAAGCAAGACATAACTGAACATGAAATAACCAATTAATACTTGTAGATTAAAATTAAATGGCACAAATAAACATAAATAAATACATAGAATGAACCTAACCATAATAAAGACGTAGTGCAGAGGCTATGAGGGGATGATTGATTGATAAAGATTAAGCCACCCAAGAGGTGGCACGGGCATGAATAGCCCGTAAATGGTAAAAATTTTTGTTCAGCAATTCTTTTTACTGTTCTGAGGTCGCATTTAATCGTCAAGCTGCTATCACGGTGAAGGATACTGCTTGACAGTCTTTATGAGGGTGTCCAGCTGCTGGACACCTTTTTTTGACCAGGAGAGTGGCTGTGTTGATGGCTTTAGGCTTCAGGGTAGCCACTGCAAGATTCGCGGACTCTTTAAAGCTCGTTGGTTGCTTCACATTCCAGAAGATAGTGCAGTACTGGATTTTCTGTGACAGTTTGTGGCAGAAGGGCTATGAGGTAGCTTCTAAATTAAAGGTGTACAAATGTGTATACTACCAGAAATAGAAAAGTGGAACAGATAACAGGATACTGTAATTAAAGTTTTGGGTCCTCTGGTAGGTTAGGACAAGGGCGCTTTAGTACCACAGTTTCTTGACGTTGGGAAACCTTAGGAGGACGGGCTGAGTGGGCAAGGATACTCCTGAGAGAGAGGAGTATCTTCAGTGAAGATGATGAGTCACAATAACGTGGCTGAAGTATGTTGACCAGACCAACGGCAGCAGGAGATGCCGTTGATACCAACGGCAGAAGATGCCATCTCCTTCCCTCATCACAATCGACTTGAGAATGGTCCAGGACGGACCGAAACGTTGTCGTCCCTTACCTTGCGGTGCTTCCGGGGCTTAGCGTCCCCACGGCCCGGTCATCGACCAGGCCTCCTGGTTGCTGGACTGATCAACCAGGCTGTTGGACGCCTGGTTGATCATCCCCTCGCAGCCTGACGTAACCTTCACCTAGTGTGTGGTCTGGTCAACATCTTCACTGAACGATGCTCCTACCCTGCCAATTAACACTTGTGTACTACAGAGTTGTATACTTTGTCCACTCATTTACACCAAAGACCTACCATATTGTCGAATTAGATGCCACAAAACACCCAATTCTATTTGCTGATGACACTTATACTAAATGACACAGTGGAAAAGTGAATGATACGGCGAAAAGGACAATTTTTGGCCAATTGCTGACAAACTTACCCTTAACACTGAAAAAACATATTACATACTGTTTGTAAACAAGTTCACCAATCAAATGGAATTAAAACTAAAGCCTCTGATCAATTAAGAGCTTGATCTTAGTTCTCTCTAAAAAAAAGTTAAATAATTGACGTACAGTATCTACATGTATGAAATGGCATTGTAGATGGAATGTTAATAATTAGAAGGTGGAATGACAAAGATAAATCTTATTGTATTTTATTCGCAATTCTAAAGTACATTACCAATGTTAATAAAGTATAGACAAAGTGAAATAATATATTATCAACAAAGGCAGCATACAGCTTGCAGGTTTACAGGTAAGGTAAACTTTCTAATAAATGTCGTAACTGACATCAATGTTATGTGGAGGCCTTGTACTGAACTTCCCTAGATATGCACACTCGAAGAAATCAGGCCTGTTGCTCTTGGCTGAACGCCTCATCTTGTAGTTTATATAGAGAGCACGGCAGGAGACTGCGACCACGCCAATACACACACTTACAAAATAACACACGGTGAACACAAATCCAGTTATAAGTATAGCCCTGTCTTGCATGAAGAAGGAGGACGTGAAGACGAAGTCTCCGATGATGAAATATATTAATTGATGAGCATCTATCTCGAAGGAGGTTTCACCAACTTGAATTTCTATCTGGTCTTCTTCGCCGAGTTGGGTAACGTTATTTTGCGGCGACAGGAAATGGGCCATGGTTGATAGGGACAAATTGGCTGCGAGGTTTGAAAGGAACTCGTCTGAGGTTGCGTTATCGATCAACTTGAACACAGAAGGCGGCACTACGGTGTAATTGCCTTGGTCCTGTAGGCTAAAGGTCAGTTCGGAATTCTGGCCCAGCTCCCTGTAAGTCACGAGAGACCTGAACACCATGGTTGTTAAGTCCACATACGCGCGTATAAGGGAGGAGTTGCTGATGGAAACAGTTTCATATCCATCGTCCCCTTCCTCAGTGATCTCGTCTTCTGAAGTAATGTTGGCCAGGACAAATTACCGTACAGATCTTGAATTGCTCCGTAAGGCGATAAGTCAGCCGAATTTTCAAGTGCGTCCATCTTAATCGTTGCCTTGTCTTCAAAATTTGTCAGCATTGGCCAGAACATCATTACGGCCAGCATAAATAAGCCAGCACGGATGACAGCATGGTTGCTGACAAGTGACTCGCGTACTGCTATAGACAAAGACTACAAGAAGACTGAAGATTATAAACAAAGACTACAAGAAGACTGAAGATTAAGTACCTTGAGTACGTGATCAATGTGTCTCCTGTGAGATGATGTTGTTGTTGTTTCAGATTTAGCTACTCAGAACGAAGTGTTCATGTAGCACGGGCTATGGTGAGCCCGTAACCTCCTGTGTGAGGTAAGTATACCATAAGTACGCCTGCAGCGGCTTTTATTGTCCGCCAGCACCGCCTCACCTGTTTAACCAAAATCAGGAGTCGGAAGGTGGCTCGCTAAATATGAAGCTAAGAACATAAAAATAAACAAACCAATTAGCTTAATGTTGACCAGACCACACACTAGAAGGTGAAGGGACGACGACGTTTCGGTCCGTCCTGGACCATTCTCAAGTCGATTGAGAATGATTGAATCGACTTGAGAATGGTCCAGGACGGACAGAAACGTCGTCGTCCCTTCACCTTCTAGTGTGTGGTCTAGTCAACTTACTTCAGCCACGTTATTGTGACTCATCGCCTCCAATTAGCTTAACGTCCATTGTGGGAAAGTTACTTAAATCGATAATTCCAAACACCATTCGTTTTCACGTTGAAAAATATAAATTAATAAATGATTCCCAACATGGTTTTACAAACGGCCGTTCATAAGAACATAAGAACAAAGGTAACTGCAGAAGGCCTATTGGCCCATACGAGGCAGCTCCTATCTATAACCACCAATCCCACTCATATACTTGTCGAACCCATGCTTGAAACAATCGAGGGACCCCACCTCCACCACGTTACGCGGTAATTGGTCCCACAAATCAACAACCCTGTTACCAAACCAGTATTTACCCAAGTCTTTCCTAAATCTAAACTTATCCAATTTATACCCATGTTTACCATGTTCATGTTTACCAAATTTGCTATCATTTAATTCCAGCATAGTTGAGGTAGTTGATAGTAGTAAGGAGTGTGATGTTGTGTACCTTGACTTTAGCAAAGCTTTTGACACAGTACCACATGACACATTGATTCAAAAGATAGAGGCTCACGGTATTGGGGGTGCTATGCTAAGTTGGACTAGGGGATGGCTATAAGAAAGGAAACAAAAGGAGTATAAATGGAGTTAAGTCAGAGTGTGAAAATTTTGTAAGTGGAGTGCCTCAAGGTTCTGTCCTGGGACTTCTGTTATTCAATATATAAAATTAGAATAGATTTATTATAGAAAAGAATAAATAGACCAGTTAGATTAACGTCCAGTGAGGGAAAGTTACTTGAATCGATAATTGTAAATCGTATAAATAGAATCGATAGTATATATAAATATATATATATATATATATATATATATATATATATATATACTATCGTAGACGGTCGGAACAATGTATATATATGTGTGTGTGTGTGTGTGTGTGTGTGTGTGTTGTGGTGTGGTGTGTGTGTGTGTGTGTGTGTGTGTGTGTGGTGTGTGTGTGTGTGTGTGTGTGTGTTGTGTGTGTGTGTGTGTATCACGAAAATAAACACGTGATTAAAAATGTGACAATGTCAGACCACGGAGGAAAAATGAAACAGGAATTTAAGAACATAACAACATAAGAACAAAGGCAAGTGCAGAAGGCCTCTTGGCCCATACGAGGCATTTCCTTAAGTACTTTCGTATATTAATACATCTTCAGAAGGAGTGATGTATTGAGAGATATGAGAATTTTGCACCAAGACTGTAATATTTTGTTGAATTATCTGCATGTCTCTTGCAAATTGTCTATACAGTATACCTAGGTCATAAAAGTATTTGTGTGTACGTCTGATATCATACTACTTGTGAAGGCGGAAATGTATATGTTTATCTCTCAGAATGTCTGGTAATATGTTTTATTGTTTGTGATGTGTGTGTCTATGTATGTATTAACACGATGTACTGAACGGGGTGAGAATAGCTTGAGCTACCTCATCCCTTTGTGTGTATTTTACCTCAATAAACTTATTTCAATTTCAATTTCAATTCTTCTGAAGATGTATTAATATACGAAAGCACTTAAGGAAATTCCTGTTTCATTTTTCCTCCGTGGTCTGACATTGTCATATTATATATATATATATATATATATATATATATATATATATATATATATATATATATATATATATATATATATTTGTCCTTTCCAAAAACCATAAGGTTAAGGCCACAGGTCTGTACTCACCATTGTCTTTAAGGATAAAAATAATCATAGCTTCTTCCCATTTACTAGGAATGCCCTCTTTATAACTAATATTAAATAGGTCTAATAATGTGTGTTTGTCCATTAAAAGCTAGTTCGTTAATTATTTCATGTTACTTGATCCTCCCCCCGGGGCGGTTGATTACCTAACTGTAATTAGTATTCATCCCAAGTAATGTCTGTGTAGGTGTCATCCTCACAGTTACCTGGTGTGAATCTTAAGTCCTTTCTTAAATCCTTCTCAGAATCTGGTGACTCGTTGTAGCGAGCAGTGAACTATCTTCACTGTCTTGTGTTCTGTCCAGTGTTCCGTCCGCTCAGCCACCGTCTGAGATATTTATTTATTTATTTATTTTATGTATTTATTTATATACAAGAAGGTACATTGGGTTTGTGAGAATACATTGAATAGTACAGTATTTACAATATTGATAAGAAAATTCACTTTCGCAAACAGAGTGGTAGACGGTTGGAACAAGTTGGTGAGAAGGTGGTGGATTGATTGATTGATTGATGAAGATTAACCCACTAAAAAGGTGGCACGGGCATGAATAGCCCGTAAGTGGTGGCCCTTTTGAGCCATCGGAGATCTGTGGAGGTGCGACTGCACCCTGCGTGACGGGAGATGTCTCCCATCTCAAGGTGGTGGAGGCCAAGACCGTCAGTAGTTTCAAAGCGTTATATGACAAATCCCGCTTCTCCAGCCGGTCGGCCGAGCGGACAGCACACTGGATTTGTGATCCTGTGGTCCCGGGTTCGATCCCGGACGCCGAGAGAAACAATGGGCAGAGTTTCTTTCACCCTATGCCCCTGTTACCTAGCAATAAAATAGGTACCTGGGTGTTAGTCAGTTGTCACGGGCTGCTTCCTGGGGGTGGAGGCCTGGTCGAGGACCGGGCCGCGGGGACATTAAAAGCCCCGAAATCATCTCAAGATAACCTCCACCCTGAAATAACTGGTGTACGGGTCTAAGACAAAGCTTGCAAGGCTCTTGACATATTGATTTTTGAAGCTGTTAATTGAATGTGCCTCAACCGCTTAGCGCATTCAAACCCACCAGGAACCCATCCCCAGGAAGCAGTCCGTGACAGCTGACTAACTCCCAGGTACCTATTAACTGCTAGGTAACAGAGGCATCAGGGTGAAAGAAACTCTGCCCATATGATCACTACGTACAAAATAGTAACAGAAATTGATAAAATCGATAGGGAAGATTTCCTGAGACCTGGAACTTCAAGAACAAGAGGTCATATATTAAACTAGCTAAACACAGATGCCGAAGAAATATAAGAAAATTCACTTTCGCAAACAGAGTGGTAGACGGTTGGAACAAGTTAGGTGAGAAGGTGGTGGAGGCCAAGACCGTCAGTAGTTCAAAGCATTATATGACAAAGAGTGCTGGGAAGACGGGACACCACGAGCGTAGCTCTCATCCTGTAACTANTTTATATATATATATATATTATTTTATATATATATATATATTTTATATATAGTATATATAGTTTTTAATATATAGATATATATATTTTATATATATATATATTTTTATATATATATATTATATTTTATATATATATTTTATATATATATATATTTTATATATATATTTTATATATATATATAATATATATATATGTTATATATATATATATATATGATATTTTATATATATTATATTATATATATATATATTATATTTTATATATATATTATATTTTATATATATATATTATATTTTTATATATATTATAATTTATGTAATATATATATATATATACTTTTGTTACTTAATGTATTTCTTACATATATGTGTATATATTATAGATGTATAATATATACATAATACAGTATTTTTTATATATATATATATACATAAAATATATATATATATGGTATATATATTGATATACTTGTAAAAATTATAGAATTATTTAATAAAGGTTTGTGGTATATTAGTTCCTTCTATTAGCTTTGATGTTTGAACAGTAGTGTTTGTTCAGAAAGTGTTGCACTTTTCCTTTGCCTAGTCTCATTGTTTTAGTTTTAAAGTGTTCAATGGTTTTGGGAATATAAATTTAGTGAACTATAGATTTTCCAGTCTCTAATAAGCTAGATCAGTTTAAGTTAATGCCATATAGCTTCAAATGTCAATTATTAGAACATGTGTAATAGATAGAGGTTAAGAAGGCAGTTTAATATAAGTTGGATGAATGCCTTTGTGTCCAGACAGTTGTTAGTCATTAATGTTTTATTATTAGCATCTCTTTTTGAAGGCTATGATACAGTAACTATAGCAGATATTACTTTTTGTTTAATTTAGACCTCTACTTTAAGCTTTGAAATTATTTGATACAGTTTAGTCAAACGTTAGGTACTTGCCCCTTTATTTCAGTTTTGTATTGTGCATGAACATCTAATTGGCTTGAAGTCAATTAGCAGGTGTCAAATCATTATCACCTATTTGTTAAATATTTCAGATATTGTTAGACTTTGCACCATTAGTGCATAAATAGTAATCATTTTCAAACAGAAGCAATGTTTAGTTTCAGGATAGTGTATATAAAGTAGTTTCCATAAAAGTTTATTAAACTAATGTATACATAATAGTACATTGTATCATATATTGATAACTTCTTTTCAGGTTTTAAACCAATGGTCCTAGATGACATCACTGAAGAATCAAAGACCAGTACTAGATGACATCATTGAAGATGGCAAAGACCAGTGCTGAACATCACTGAAGAAACCAGGCAAGGACCATTCCAGAGTACCAAGAACAATCACCTGTAAAGAAAATAAAAAGATCACTAATGGACACTAGTTTTATTATCACCAATGGCTAATATACAACCCAGAAAATCTTAACTGCCAATCTTTTAAGATTGGCTCAGCAAGGCCTATCCCTTCCTCATATTTTAGTTCAGCGCTTGTTCCCCAAATGAGTGGATAACATCCATCAGTTTAGTGCCAGCTATATGATGTACATATGCTTTATGCAAAGCACTGTACATCACAATGCCAGCACTAATCTGTTGGATGCATCCACTCATTCAGCAAACAAGCCCTGTGTGTAAATTAACAATGGTAACATTGTTAACAGTCCCTAAACCTATGCACTTCTAGTCCATCCAATAGATGGGTACTAGAGCAGAGCTCTGAAAAAGCCAGAGACAGGAAAATCTGCAGGACTGCCTGGTCCCCTTCTATGAAATGGGGTAGGATCAGTACAAACTGCATCAATCCCTGTAGGTTGTAACAGTAGGACATGGTGACACATCTATAAATGGACTAGATAAAAGAATGTTACATTAATTGATATAGCTAAACAAAAATCAAGTTCAGCTCACCACTTAAGTCCTTTACAGGAGAACAGTCAGTCACTGGATTTGATACCATTCTTATCTGCATTGCCACCTGCAAAATATTTAGCCAAATTAGCTTAACATTATTTAACATAAGGTTCTTTAGTACTTTATAATTTCAAAGCAGTTAGTTCCATTTAACTATTTATGAACCTTTAACAAATATGACTCATTTAAGTAAAGAAACTAGTCTACAACTAAAGACTGCCATGCCACTGTTCAATTTCATTAATGTCTACATGCAAGATTCATCTCAGACTAGCTTTAACCATAATGCTATACATTATCAATTACTTTACATTTTTTATTTTATAAAACTATTCAAATTAAGTTTTTACCACTCGCCTGATTCTGTAATATATGCAGGTAACCCACTCCAATTGTAAGAGGAAGTTCTAGACTTCAATCCACATTCTGAAAGACAATAAACTTTAATATACTGCATTTACATTAAAATACCTCTAGTAGTTACCAGTCAATAGTTTTACTTTGAAGAAAACTAAGAGTAACATATTAAATTTGGCCTTTATTTTTACACAATATATTAACTAAGTAACTGAACATTACAAATTGACATTTGTTTTTTTCCAACAATTAATTTTAATATGCCATTTCAAAGCAAAGCACACATTTTTATTCAAAGTTAAATTCCTGCAAACTAAACTTTACAATAGTTCCCACTAGCCTTGGCCTACAAACTTTTAATTTCCACTCAATTTGTACCTAAATATGGGGTTGAAATTTACATAAGTAAATATACAGTACCCACAAACTAATTGACATCACAAACATGATACTTACTGTGCATCACTTAAGTTCATTGTAACCACTCTGTATGATACATTGCAGGGACCTTCAACAACCTGTCATGGAAACAGCCTTGTTAATTCAGTTTACATAAACTGAGTTAAATATTTAAGTTACAATTTTAAACCACTTTAGTAAATTTCATAGTTACCCTAGCAGCCAGTCAGCTGAGCAAACAGCACACTGGACTTTCCACCCTGTGGTCGTGGGTTCAATCCCAGGCACCAGCAAGAAACAATGGGCAGTTTCTTTCACCCTATGCCCCTGTTACCTACCACTAAAATAGGTACCTGGGTGTTAGTCACCTGTCAGGCTGCTTCTTGGGGGTGACACTAAAAAGCCCAGAAATCAAGATAAACCATCTTTATTTTTATTGATAGAACCATTGCCATTTGAAGTCTACATTAAGTTTATATAAAAGATTTCTTCAAGTAAAATTATTTTTTACCCACACTTTGTAGTTTATATTAATAAAATTAAGACTTAAAATTCATCTGGATGAGGAGTTTAATATTACCTTAGATTTTTATTTAAACGTACTTTACACAGCTAACATCCAGGATAATCCTCTATTCACTGTCACCAGCCAGTCCTCCAAAAGGAGGACCAAAAATCATTCCATGCACCTGCCAAACCCCGTTTATGAATTAAAAAAAACTCTGTACACTATTAAACTTATGACATTCTAGCACTTTCGGAAGATTTGTTTTACAGACTTTCCCAACCACAACGCTCTAAACGTGTCGCCCATGTAACAATACACAAACAGGAAGTTACAATTTATTAATGCGTCTGTGGGGTCGACCGCTGGATGTAATCCCATTCAGTCTAGGACGGCTTGGTCACGGTGCACCATTTTTATTCTTTAAACTATAGCACCAACATCCTACAGTCTATACTATCCTACAGTCTATACTAATCCCCACCCCAGGAATACGATCCGCCAAATCTTTTAAACTAGGTACCTATTCACTGCTCTGTCAAAGATAATTAAGGATTGCTACTCACCTTTTTAACCATGCCTAAGTCTTGGTAATGTTGGGAAATATTCTGGTTACCAATATACAGCACCGAGGAGCTCAATATCGGACGCACACTGTTGGCGATCATCAATTCTAATATCCTTTATACATAACCGTAGACGCCAACCTGCAAATACAGTAACACTTCAGCAAGATAATAACCACTACCTTTCGCCCAGATATCTGTCACCGATTCAATCTCACAGTCTGATCTTGCCCAACGTACAGATTTTCAACGTTTTTCATACTTTCCAATCATTGAAAATGCACTACAACACAGGGGACAATTTTTCAAAATTAAAAAATAACTTACTAGACGCTGATGTCTCTCTTCCACATCTACAGTAACAACCTAACGCTGCCATCATTGCTGTATACAAATCTTGAGCGATGCTGGGCAATTTGCACGCAGACTTCTCAAACCGTAGCTACTGGCACTCATGAACCATTCCCAGTTGTATAAAGCCTTCCAGCGACCTGGCACCGACTGAAAAAGTAAACCCCACATCAGACATTTAGCAACCCAGATATGCAACACTTATGTCAAAGACCGATACAATTCAACATCTGAAATGCGATAACCCCATCCTCAACTAATCTACCACAACCTAGCCCATTTAAATTGCGACAAACACTTCGATTGACTTAAACCCCCACTAAAAACCATTACTGTACCGTGTTTGCCAGGAGTAAATCTAAAACGTAACTAAACTCTTAGTACATAACCTACCGTGGCTAATATCTATCAAGTATGGGTAATTACCTATAAAATAATATCCGACATTTATTCTATTTTATTGTGAAGAAACATTTTTACATACACCCATTAAATGCCCAAAGCTACGTCAAATCTGGTCACAATTTCCTACAATACATTACAGATTTCTTTAAATTATCATCGCCGATTCAATGTTTGTGGAGAAAACATTAACTTTAATAAAAAAATCTTTGGTATAACAACGTACTTCATTTAAAAGTAACCTATATAATGCCTTTCCATTCAATTCTATTCCTTAATGCTTAAATTAACTTAATGTTTCACAACTATTCATCAGTCAAAAAAACAAACTTATTCAACTTACAGACTTCAAAGTAACAAGAATGAATCGTATCACAAAGCGCTGCAGTAAGCAATCCATCGCTCCCATACAGCACACTACAAGGCTTGCGAACAACTGTGACCACATGTCCAAAACCATCGCCTCACATCACCTTGTTGCCCAGAAACAAAAAGAGTGTCAACTACCCATGACACCCAAACGTAATGGCAATAATGTTTATAATCCAGTCATTTAGTCTGCCGTCAAAACAGAGATGGCGCTGAGAACGACACAAAGCGTTCCAAAACGCTCATTTTGTTGATTACAGCTGCCATTCAAAGGACTGAAAGCACTAATATAAACAATTAGGATATATTTAGAACTGAGAAATGTTTATATACGGACACCATGAAATATCCACCAATGTGACAATGGAATTACCACTAATTTCTTATGTATACAGAGTTCATACCATCTTGTACAGCACTAGGACGCATAGCCTTAGTCCAAATTTTCCCCGAAATACGATCCGCCAAATCGTTTAACAGGTTACGAACCCAGCCCAAAGCACTAGCAAATCGCCAGGCGAGTGTGTTACCACGTCGCCACGGAAACTTTAACTGGAATATAGTTACTTATGGAAGATAGCTGCAGGTAATGATTAGTGATTCTTCCAACTGTGAGCATTCCAATTGTAAACTCGGTTTGCACTGACTGTGAGCATACCAAGGCAGTCTTTAACATTATATTACCAAATTAACTTAATTTACATGAGGGCCACTAACTGTCTAGTGGCCTCGATGAGGACAGGAAGCCGGTGGCTTGTCAAATATCCGAATGCACTGTTATCAATGATCTTAGACCAAATGGCACGAAATGCTCTAAGCTGTCTTACTACTTCATTCACTAACAATTATTGGACCATATTGTCGTGTTCTACTTGACGTTTGATAGTGCAGGCTATAGTACACTAGACTCAGATATCATGTTTTTCCTTAATTCCATGCATAACTAACCATCCTGTGAGCTGGGTATATAAAGAAGAAGTTTTTTAGCTACCTTCTACACTCCGTAATCCCTCGCACAACATTGTGGCAGTCTACTAAAGTTTGTTACAAACAAAATATTCAACGTTTTCCCTGTTTTGGAACGCTTATGGTCATGCTTTCAGCGCCATCTCTGTTTGGACAGCAGACTACTAATTGACTTGCGTTACTGGATTATAAATATCTGGGTATCATGGGCAGTTGACAGCCTTTCTGTTTCTGGCCAACAAGGTGATGTGAGGCGAGGGGTTTTAGACACTTGGCAGTAGTTGTCTGTTCGCCGTATAGTGTGGTGCATTGGAACGATGGATTAATCACTGCAGCGCCTTGTAATATATATGCAAGTTCAATAAATGTTCTGTTGTAATACTATAGAACAGTTAATTTGAATATTTAGAATTAAATTTTAGTGAAAGGGTGAGCATGGTTCGTTATCATTTTGAAAGTACTTCATTAGATAGATATCTATTCGTGTAAAAGTACATGTCTTCACAATGAGTAAACATAATGGTTTAAATTATAGATTGAGCTAGTACATACTATACCTAGTCACTTGTACGCGCAGTATTTCGTCTAATGGAAAACACTTTGATTTAAAGGTAATTTAAATCCTGTTAAACTAGTAAATGCTAATAAATTTCATTACTCTCCTGACTTTTCAGTAACTTGATTTTGTATTGGTATTCTCGACCCCGATTCGTGTATGACCAGTAGTTTTTTTTGTATTAAAATTCCCAGGTTGATCCCAAAGGCTCTGTACTTTTGACTTGTCCTGAAAGTTAATCTCGCAGGATGGTTAGTCATACAGGGGTCATACGTTCAGTAGCCTGCACTAGCAAATTTTGGACGAAATGGATATACTAAAAACCAAGAGTGAATAAATTGGAAATCTCCAGGTACCTCATGCTAACGGGTCTGAAAGGGCTGATAACTGGCTATTCGGTGGTGTAGTGTGGGAGGTCATGTCGGTTTTTTCAGTTTGAAACTGATGCTCAGGATTGGGAGACCAATCGCCTGTAGCCACGGGTAACGGTAACCCAACCTGATTGGTGGTGGGTATATTTTATAGATTGAAATCTTGGTTCAGATGGGTAATAAATGAATAAATAAGCAAATTGATAAAGCTGTTTAGAAATTCAAATACTTGTAATCTAAATTGATAGTTTTGGAGGCATTTGAAGGAAAGTTTGCAGTAGATGGACCCCTATAATGCAAGCACCCGTATATGGGACTGAAGTGCGGCTAGTTTTTAAATCAAATTTGTTAGCTTTCATGGGTTTTCTAAAATGAACACATCTAGGATATTGGGATAAATTGGGTGCTATGGATCTAGAGGGTACAAATTGGTCTAGTTCATATATTGGCTATCCTTAACGTTACCTAGATGAAATAAATGCTGGTACAGCATTGAATAAATATTAATTTAACCTGAAAGGTTTAGTTATGGTTATGAATTAACAATTTTATTCATATAAAAAAGTTGCAGGTCACTGAAGTTTAAATTTTTTGCTTGCAAATGTGCAACAAGCCTAGTTTCCAAAAGTGTAGAATGGTATACTGTACTACCAATCTTTGAGATAATCTCCGTAAGTACTAAAATTGTATTGGAAAATATTTTTGTAAAATGTAGACCTTAAATGGGAGGCTTCAAATGTCAATGGCCGTAAAGTATAAATTATAAATTTTGAAACAAAAGGTAACTACATGCTTGGTCCTATTGAAGTTTTATTATGACAAGTTAAACGGAGTTTAGGAGCTAAATGAAATTGCTATGCAATTAATGTAGATTTCTGGTCCCATGACGGGTTGTGCGAGGGCCTTACCTGTAGTTCTGAGGGTACGTTCTCGTCACTGATGTACAGTACATAGCACAGTTGTGTAAAAATTTAGAGCACAAATTAATGTTAAGGGGTATAATTACTTCTATAGCTAAATTTCTTGCCTAAATATTTAGGAAATTTTGTATTGGTGAAATTTACTTGTAAAGGGGCCTGGAAGTGGCAAATAACCTTTTTATAGGCCTAGACTAATGGGTACTATATCAGTGTAGTCCATGCAGGAATTGTGCTTTATAAAATTAATACCTATTTTCGTTAATCTTGTAATGTGGGGCATTTGCCCTTAAACTGAACTCGAGGGACTTTTTATATTTAGTATTTATGCATTTGAACCTAAATTGGTTTGCATAATTTAATGTTCGGCTAGTAGCTTCGTTCTTTAGTTCATAAATTGGTTTCGGTCAAATTCTTGTGTACTTGTGCCTTGAAAAGGTGTGTAATGTAAATTTATTATTCTGAATACTGTATACTGCAATACTTTCCTAGAATAGAGTAAAAAACATTGACTGGTAGCTGCATTTCATGTGTAATTTTATTGAAGTTTAAATAAAATTTGTTCCAGAATGTGGATTGACATCCAGAACTTCGCCCTTTGGTTTGAAGGTCTCTTCCATTGCAGAAATGGGTATGGGATAGTAAACTTTAATTTGAGTACTTTTGTATTAGTGTACTGTAAAAAAGTAAATTTGCTAGTTGGACAATCTATAGCATTATTGGCAAAGATAATCTGCAATGCTCCTTAAATGTAGATATCAATGTAAAAGGATATAATTGCCAAGAAAGGCTGTAGTTGTGGACTAGATTCTCAACTTTAAATGTACTTGTTAAAATTTAATGACTAGTCTTTTCAATCTCAAGTTTGATTAGCATTATTTTAAATTCTACTAAAATATGTAGGAAAGGTTAAAATATTGTAAATGCATATAAAGCTGTAAAATTTAAAGAATTTCCCCCCCTCTGAATTTAAACTATTGTACCTATACATTAAAAAAGTAGCATAAAATGTCACTGAATTAATTTATCTAACGTTTAGGGCAAGTTATTAATTTGGCAAGATATTTCAGGTGCCAATGAAGATTACAAATAACAAAGCACTGCCTTAAATGTGTTCTACTAAACTTTGAGCTAAATTGAATGTTAAAGTAAACTTTTTTATCTAGTACTTATAGATGTGTGTAACAATGTCCTACTGTTAAAAGGTTGCTCTGAGTAACTTACAGGGGGTAATGAAATGATAATCCTACTCCATTTCATAGGACCAGGCAGTCCTGATTTCTGCCACTTTAATTTTTCAGAGCTCTGTAGTATGTTAGATTGATTGATTTAGAACTGTATAGGTAAGTTGGCAACTTTAACCGTTACATTAATTCACAGGGCTTGTTCACTGATTGGATACAGCCAGGTTTAGTGTTTGGAATGTAATGCAAAGGGGTTTACGTAAAGCATATGTATAGTGTTGATTTGGCACCAAATTGACATTGTGCAGTAACGCCCAACAATCTCATGAAAATTGATAGGCCTTGCTGTGCCAGTCTCTGAAAGTTAGTTTATTAAGGTGATTATCATTGCTACTCTGTATTTGTCTTGTTGTTTACAGGCATGGAATCCTACATGTCAATGTTTGCGAATGATGCAAAATTAATGAGAAGTTGACGGATGAGGATTGTACGATCCTCCAAGAGGACCTGGACAGGGTGCAGATGGTCAGACATCTCTACTAGTGTTCAACATGAGTAAATTTTAAAGGTGCTTAGGAATCTTCAGTGATGGGCATCCAGGAACATTAGTTTACCACAACCTGAAAATGTAAAACTTACTGAATCAAATACTGTACAATGTATACCCTTTATTTTAATAAATCTGTAAATGGCAAAGACTTTTAAATGCGTAGTTGATCCTGAAATTAGGCAAGATCCAATCGTTCTGGAAATTTACTAATTACCTTTAGTGAGTCGGTAGTGTTCAACAATGATATCTAAAGATAAATTGCATAATTTATTCCATGGGAAATAAGTTTAGCTTTGTTCATATTTCAAAGCTATACTAATTAAATATAATATATTATATTATAATATATTTGCCAGAAATGCTTTGCGTAATGGCTTCAGGCATTGTATGTACTAGCTCTATCTATAAATCCATAAATCTTTGTAAAATCTCTTGTTCGTATATACCTTACCTAAATAAATATTTATTTATAAAATGGAACTAATTTTAACAACCTTTAAACAAAATTTTACAAATTTTGCAAAGGGATACATACAAAAGCTTAAATGGAATAAGCTGTGAGCCAAGCAACTGCATAATTGCTTGAAATTTTCTACCACTAGAAAGTATGGAAAAATAGTCTATGTGGATACTGCCGAAATTAAAGTTGCCTTGATATTTCAAATCTTAAATTTCTTAAATTTGTTGGAATCGATTCTTGAAGCATATGACATGCCTGAAATTAGTGTTAAAGTGCAAACATAAAATGATGATAGCACCTGTTAAAACTGTCCTGTGTGTACAGTAA
The DNA here is from genome assembly GCA_020271785.1 of Procambarus virginalis. Taxonomy (NCBI): domain Eukaryota; kingdom Metazoa; phylum Arthropoda; class Malacostraca; order Decapoda; family Cambaridae; genus Procambarus; species Procambarus virginalis. Next base: position 53,578,376 of record WNGS01169498.1, read on the forward strand.
CTTGGCAAACCAAAGCAATTGTGCAATAGTTTTCACAAATGACTTCCTAAAGACCTAGAACTTGGTCCTAATCATTCTAGATGCCACTAGGCATACATAACAAACTATTCTAGACATTGGAACTGCATAATTGGCTAGGTTGTGTTTATCACTTGTCTAAGAGACCATAGGAAAGTATGTTTTGGCTTTACTTTTTAATCTTAAGGGTCTAAGGTAAGATAATTATCAAAGGAACCAAACCAGGAAGGCTATGTAGCACCAAAGTGTGACATATTCAGAGGGCGTTACATATCGCAAAGAATGCCAATACGAGAAACGCATAAGGCGAAAGATATCAAAAGTATCATTCGCCAAGAATTCTATAGAGGGACAAGTGACTGGGAGGGAAAGCAAAATGCACATTCATCTTGGAGGTCAGGCAATTAAGGGTTAAAGTGCAGCAAACACTGAATAAACTTTGGCATTCAGACATCCCATTACCACAAGTGTTTGAAGCTAAAGAGAATAAAGACTACATATATACCCATAAAACACCATAATCACAAAAGGTAACATAAGCCCCCCTTGCAAATGTTTGCATGCACACTTATGAAGTTGTGCACACCCCAGTGAACTGCGCAGTCATAATTTACCGAGGACTAATGATGCTATAGATTTGTGACTGGCACAAGTCGTTTTAGTGCACAGTAAACTGAATGCTATTTTGCAATTAAGACTACACAATTAATCTATACAAAAACCCACTAAGTGGGACCCACCATGGTTTCCCACCTCAGCAGGAAATGACTCCTGACCATACTTCTAGAGTCATTAAGGTCACAAGGCCACCCTACTCTTTCCACAAAACTATATAGCTCAAGTTGACGGGAATAGTTACCAGAGAATAACCCCACCCTCAAAGAGCCCCCCCCCCCTTTTTGGCAAACAGCAGGAAACTGTCAAACGCTGGAGAACCAAAGAAATCTATTTTCAACCCAAGGGCAGCTCCTAAACTAATGCCAAAGACCATCTTCAAAACAAAAGACCAAAGATGGTACGAGTTACTGCACACACAAAAAGATCCCCCAGGATCACATTGTGAAGCTAAACCTGACAGTCAGATATAGCATATCCACAGCTAACCCAGACATAATTGCAAACCTCAGGAATATGGAAAACTTGGCAACGTGAAGTGGGAAATATTGTACTATAGTCAATACAAATGGGCTCTTACAATGCCCCAATATCACTAACAGCAAAAACGTTTAAACGGTGACATACTTGCACAAGACAAGTGCTTGTAACAAAAGGACCTCGCATCAACACTGTGTAGAGATCTATGGACAACTAAAGCCAAAGCTATAAAATCCAGAGCCTATGTACTGTTGCAGATGTCAGTGCTTCAGCCACCACAGAGATCCCTGCAGATGCCCAGAACAACCTGGAGAATGCAGCGAGCTACACAACACTTATGTATGCAAAAAATCTGCAAAAGGCAAACCAACAAATGCAAATGGCCCACTCTGTGGGTGCCATCACATCATGCCTGGAACAAACCATGTCCAGAAAGGGTCAAAAGAATCAAAGCCTTTGGATCTACCCACAGCCACAAATCCATGACAACTACCAAACCCTCGGTTAAAAGCCAATGGAATACTCTTCAGCAGTTCCCAAAGCTACGAAAATAAACAATCGGCAACAACCTAGAGTACCAATTCCTTCTAGTCTAAACAGGACCGTGAACACCTGGAAAAAGCTGTGCACAAGGCTACAACAACCGCACAGATAAGGGCAGCAAAATTAATACACCTGCTATTGCCTCCAGGATATCTCGAGCTCGGATGATGACCAACATCAAATGCTCCAGTAGCTGGATGTAGCAAAGACACCACGACCCAACCCAGTCTCTCTTCACCTACCACGACAAAAGAAAAGCAGCCAAAGGCATATCAAGTGACCACGGTTCCAATGGTCATTACCTCCGTAACGGATACCTTCAGCAACATGCTCAACAAAGCATTCCAAGCACTGGAACAGACCAACCCTCTGTCAAGGAAGTAAACGTTAAGTGGTCTACTGAACTTATTTCCTCCACACTCCAACAAGCCCTACCTTAAAATGTCGACCGAGTCGAAGGTCACGAAACTGAATTGTTTCAGCACCCAATGACAGTCTCTCCACTCCAGCCAAGAAGACAGAAGCCGTCGGGGAAATCGGCACATTACAAACCCCCATGCACTCATTAGATTCAACTGTCATTATTGTCCATTATTCTGTTAATCTCAAGATTATACAATGGAACATTCAAGGATTCAAAAACAAAGCTCAAACACTCAGAGCAGTGCTTCTCAGGGACAACATGAATATTGTTTTACTTCAAAATATAATTACCAGGACTAAAAGAAGTATCAATATCCCAGGGTATCAAAGTTACCACAACCCAATTACACAAGGTGGCACCAGAGGCATTTCAATATTAGTAAATCATATCAATGTCATGCCGTTCAGACTTGCCTGACTGGTGAGGACGTCAAATTTTGGAAGTTAATCTCAACATAAGGAACTCGATGCTGTCCATCTTTAATGTATGCAAGAGCCATAGAGAACATGATATGGATCTTTCTCTCTCTGCCATTTTTGAAATAGCACTTGCCACACTATCATCTCGGGTGACTTCAACACTCGCGGTGAACCGCTACTGGATTTTCCAAGAACCGAAGCCATATTAAACACCTTTTGGGTCCAGTGCCTCAAGTCCGTCTGCTTAACTCCCCCCCCCCCAACCCTGGGGGGGGGGGGAAGCTGATTCTCATGTTTGTCTCTACCTGTATTTATGAGTTGTCTTATTGGTCAGTTGACCACGTACTGACAAGTAACAACTTTGCTAAAAGAACATGTATTAATATAGCACTACCTTCCAGACCTCCAGCTCCCGAGCCCAGATGGGATTTTATCAAAGCATATTGGACAAAGTTTCAGGAACCTCTTGAAATTTAGCACCAAAATTACTCTGCCTAACAAAACTGAAGAATGGAAAAAGATTTAGTAAATGCAATACATAGAGCAGCAAATCACTCCAGCCCCCAAAAAAACAATTACCCAACAACATAAAGACCATTGGTATTACTGTGATAGGATCAAAGAATTACATAACAGACTAAATTGTGCATGAAATAATTTCAGATACAGAACCCAGGCTAATGTGAAACTTCTTAGAGCTGTCCAACATCATGTGCATGAAGAATGCATCAAATAAGAATATGGTTAGTGTGATGTGCCAACCTAAATCAGCATACATCTTTGGGCAACATCTGGAGGCAGACCAACAGGGCCAAATGAAAACTGCCTCTTGCTCCACCCCATCATGTACATCCAGAGCAAGAAGCAGAAAGAATAACAAATCTATTTGCTTCAAGAGCTAGTTCCACTCAACCTCCTCAAGCATCTCCGTTTCACCAACAAAGACTTCAAGCAGCAAGATGGAACAAAAATTACAATGCGCTTTAGCCTTACCTGACAAACTAGACCAACCTTTCAATCTGAAAGAACTCAGAAAAGCTACTAAGAAAACTAAAAACACAGCTTCAGACGAGGACAGATTTAATTAGAACATTTTGGCCAAGCTAGGAGAAAAGAGTGAAGAAGCATTCTTGAATCTCATCAACAGAATATGGGTGACAAGAACTCAACCACTCTCTTGAAATAGTGCAATTATAGTTCCCATTCCAAAACCCAAAGACCCCAGGAAACCCATGACCCATCTCATTAACAAGCTGCCAGCCAAAAGTGCAGAAAGAATGACTCTTAATGGAATTGAATGGAAACCCAATCCACTGCATCAAAATGTTTATCTACAGAAAAGGTGTGGGAACTACAGCATGCCTTACCTCCCCTCTTGGATCAAATCAATGACAAACCAGGAAATCTTATTTTTCTGGGCCTAGAAAAAGCCTTCGAGTTAGCCAATGCTCCGGTTACACTGTGCTACCTGGTGGATATGGAAATCAAAGGACACGCTCTTGCCTTTCCCAAAGCGAGTATGCTTAATAGAGAAGCTAAAGTCAAATTCCAGGGAAAAACATCTTCCTCAAAGAAGATGGAAAATGGGACTCTGCAGGGAGGAATACTAAGTCCCTTCCTCTTCAACTCTCGTGAAACATTTCATGAAGCTCAAGTTACCCAAAGCCAAACTGCTTAACTATGCAGAAGACTTTGTGGTCATTATCAATGGCAAAGATACCAGGAACCATACACAAAAATGCCTAGACATCTACAGCAGGGAAAGCAGAACACACAGCAGTGAAAATAAACAGCAATAAAACCAAAGCAATGCCTGTTTAAATAAGAACTCAAGAAATCAGACTCACAATACAAGGACAAGAAATTGAGTGGGTTACCTCATTCAAAACCTGAGAGTCATAATAGACAACCAGTTGAAATTCACTCACAAAATTGAATATCTTCGGCAACGTTGTAAAGCCACAAACTCAGCTTTGCGCTCCCTGACAAGTCTTAGAGATGGTGCAACTCTACCAGTACTCAAAATGTACTACATTCAAGCAGTTAGGTCACTCATTGACTATGCTGCTCCTGCTCTTACATCCCTCAGTGATAACCAATGGGAGAAACTCAAAAGGACACAAAATGATGCCCTCACAACAAGGCTGGCAGCATCTATATGGATGCATCGAGAGAATCTAAGAATGGAAACCAACTTACCAGTCTTAGAAAACAGGATCAAAGAGTAGCCATCATAACAGAAAAACTTGTTGGACACACCACCAGACTGTCAAAGATAGCATACACAGATAGCTGATTAAGATCAAGAGTTGATAAAGAAAGAGATTCTGCCAGGGCAGCAGTTTACACTAACAACCATGAAGCTTACTGGAGCATGAATACTGGGTGTTCAATATTGCAAACATAATTATATGCCCTGAAAGAGACCATAAATTATGCAACTGAGAATAATTTACATGATGTAATCATTCAAAATACAACTCATCACAGAAATATTACATACTGTATATGAAAAGAAGCACACAATCTAAGCCTGTCAATTACCCTAAATTGGATATTAAGTCACATTGGCATAGATGGTAATGAAAAGGCAGACTCATAAGCAAAAACTGCCACTGCTCTACCTGTTGTACAGGTTAAAATATCTCTAAGTTTTTCACAGATTAAGGAGCAAATCAACAAGAAAATACTCCCAACTATCAAAAGTCACCACAGAGTCAAAATAGCAGATGAAAGATCAACTGCGACGTGGTACGAACAAGCCACTGGGTACTCGTCTTTCAAGCCTGACAAAAAGATATCCAGACACATTGCAGTAGCCATACACAGACTCACACTTGGTTACAAGTGCTGCTGGGAGATAATACATCCAACAGTTAAAGAGTGTTATATCTGTGGAACAGATGCAGAGGTGCCGCTATTACACTACTTACTGGATTACGAAGCAACTGAAGCCCTGCGCATCAAAACTCAACATTTATCCAATAAGAACAGCTGCAATAGATGCAAAATCCACAACAACTACAATGGTTAGAAAAGCAGTTGAAGAATGGGACACTCTAGTGAATGCTGTGCATCTATATCTGCCATCAAGATAATGTTATTAAAATAAGACTAAAACCAGTGCACTAAAACAGAAGCACAAAAGAAATGGGGGAAAATGAGGAAACCCCACCTGTATTAAAAACTTTCACCCAAATATCACAGTATATTTGGGTCAAATATATAGCCTGTGCTACATGGATAGTTCGTTCCGAGTAGCTAAATCTAAAACAACAACAACCACCACCACCACCCAAGTGCATGGAATTCAATCAATGCTCTTAAATGAACTGCCAGCCAAACTGGTTGCCATTGAAATTCCCTAGGGTCAAAGATGTTCTGAAAGATAGTGTCCCTAGATTGCAAATGTCACCCCAAATTTTCAAAAGAGCCAAAAAGAGTCAAATAGAAAACTACTGTCAGATTACTTTGACCTCACATCTGCAAGGTCGTGAAGAGAATCCTAAAGGAGGGAATCATTCATAATTTCACATTCAATAATTTTGTAAAATAACTTCATCTTTAGAAAACATAGCTGCTTTCGAAAAAGCAACACTGCTCAACAAAAATCATTCCAGAACTAACTCAACTCTAATACCAGGAACAACTGAGGGCCACAGGGTTATCAATGCTGCTACCCTCTCCTACCCCCAAGTCTTATGCTATTAATGATCCAAGATAAATTCAGATAAGCACATCAATAAACCTGGAAAAGTGCAAATACTGTACAACTAAATGGCTTCCATAACTGAAAAATAAGAACTACAAAATGAGGCTAGAGGTTCTAAATACAGTTTACCAAAACTAGAAGAAAGAAGAAAAAGTGGTGATATTATGCTGCTGCTGCTGCAATTCCCAAAGTACTGCAACCTTCAAATAAACAATTCTTCAACAAATGCAAATAAACAACATGCCCATATTTAACATTATACAGTACATTATGATAAACAGTATTAAGATTTTCCTTAAACTTTAACAGGAAATTGCCCATCTCCAGAAACTGAGATCTGCCACTAACACTGAACACTTCAATCTACACCAACTAATAACTATTCTATTTTATTAGTATTCCCCAATTACCATTCTATCCTGTGTTATGACATACTTAACCTAACCAAATTTACAAAAATTGTCTAATTCATTATATTACATATACAGTATATTTAACTTATTTTCCTAGGTTTATTAAGCTGCCAATTCCAACTTGTTAGGGCTAAAATCCCCAAGGGAAATGCCTTTCGCAACTGGTCTCTTAACTGGAAGGGCAACTGCATTCTGCCTGGGCTCAAACATGAACCCAGTGACCCAGATTTGGTTTTTATCTATTCAATGCTCTAAGGAATATGGAGGGAGATAGAAGCACCTCATTGTGAATACCATCTGAACCCAGTGTCACTGAGTGGCAGATAAACAAAGCAGATTAAAGTTCAGAAAGAGTAAAGAATTAATTCAGTAATACTAATACTCTACTGTACTGCATGTTCAAATCCAAAGGCTAAGTAAGATACAAGAGGAAGGTGAGAATTGGTGCTAATGGTTAAAATGTGATCACAATTAATGTGTAACTAGCATCGGCTTGGAAACAACAGAGCCATTTATATGAATGAGAGGTGTACATCAGGAAGAATCTTTTCCCAGATATCAGGGAGAGAGACACTAAATTGACAGTGGACACATAAAATCATCAACTTTCTAGTTCAACCAAATGAATAACCCTGCAGGACACTGCATGGGTTTTCTTAAACAAATTGAAATCTATTATTCTGTGCTGTCTGTTGCTGCCTGTGATCTTTACAGGCTGCATACCTACAGTGAACAGTCAAAATTTTACCAATAAAGGCACTTTTACAAGCCATGCACAGTGTAATGAGAGAGGGAGCAAAAGGGTAGTTATGTTGATGTTATCTTGAGTTGATTTTGGGGCTTTTTAGTATCCCCACGGCCCAATCCTCGACCAGGCCTCCACCCCCGGAAAGCAGCCTGTGACAGCCAACTAACTCCCAGGTACCTATTTACTGCTAGGTAACAGGGGCATAGGGTGAAAGAAACTCTATCCATCATTTCTCGCTGACGCCCGGGATCGAACCCGGGACCACAGGATTACGTGTCCAGTGTGCTGTCCACTCGGCCGGCCGGCTCTCTAAGGGTAGCATCAAATTTGTTAGAAAAGATGGGACACAAAGACATAACATGTAGGGAATAAAAGTCAGGGTGAAAGATGAGATTTAATTCAGCGTTGTCAAAACATAGAGGAAAAGGAAGAAAATGGGAGCAGAGGAAGAACCGAGGGACAAAAGAAAGGAGATAATGGGCAGGGAAAGAACCAAGGGACAAAAGAAAGGACATACAATCACTGCTGTGGACGTCATCAAGGACCCACTAAACCAAGTCTATGTAAATGGAAACATTCTGAGGGGATAAATAATACATAAAGCACCACAGGTTCGAAGATCAATAACAACTGACTCACCAGTGCGACTCTAGTAACTAACCTGCTTTCTTTAGTAACACTGTAAAATCTCAAAACTGATACTGCCTCCCTCCATGAGTGCCTCACTCCATGATATCACAGAGACCAATTACACTTCAGAATCGTCAGAATCTTGTTACTCAACTATGTCAACATGGACTCGCCCTCTCCATTGTGTTGTTAGGGGTCTATTGCACTGCCAATCTGGAATAAATAAAATACATTAAGGTTTTGTATTACATTGTATACCATAGAATTATAACAAATTATGCCCCAAAATATTTCACTAAGTAATATGTATCTTTTGATCCAAGACTGTCATGATCTTTTTTTCATATTACAAAACAAATAAAAACATTTAACATTTAAAATAAGGGCAATTACAGTACAAAATGGATTAGTAGTTTTTGTTATATACTACAAGAAATCTTACGTTCTTGTACAGCCTCTCGCACCCATAGTGTTTCGGGCAAGTCCTTAATTCTAATTTTCCCCCTGAATACGGCCCGCTGAATTGTTTAAAACCAGGTGCCTATTCACTGCTAGGTGAACCAGAGGCTACAGTTCAGGATTGGTGCTAAATAAATCCTTCCCGCCCAGGTTACCAACCCAGGCCAAAGTCCTTGCGAAGCACCAAGCGAGTGTTTTACCACTATGCCACAGGGACTGCAGTTATGTCCTCAAATAATATATATGAGCAATAGCTACAACAGTGGACCCAGAACTACAGCCATTCAATACTTTAGTGCCCTACTAACCACCACACAAGAGTTAAGCAAAGGCAAATCCATATACATATATTCTAAAACTGTACAAACCCAAGGAGGGTGCGAGAGCTTCTTCTTGATGATGATGATGTTATGAATTAAGAGGCGACGATGATCATGGGATCAGATGTGCCCTGCCATACCCGTAAAGGGTTAATCGCAAATCCTAACGGCGAAACGAATGACGCCCATAACCAGACACTACGATGCCTCTCGGATAAAATGAAACTCGGCCCCCAACGCAAAAGTCATCCGGTGCCCTCCGGCCGAGCAGATACGCTTTGCGTAATAGTGCTTTAGGCATTGTATGTACTAGCTCTATCTATAAATTCATCAAAATCTGTATCACCCCTTGTATGTAATGTATGTAATTTACCTAAATAAACATTTGATTTGATTTGATGCCAGCTGCCCACCACGGTTGAGGACACACCAAGACCCACCAACTCCGGGCACTTCTCGACCAAGCCGGCGCCGGACAACGTCATCCTCCCGGGAGAACCAGCCAGAAAACGTTGAAAATTTATCAACCCTCCTGTGATTGGTGGTACGAGCAGTTGTTGTTGTGTAGATTTAGGGGCGACGAGTACGAGCAGTTTGCATGAATGGAGTGAGAGAGCGTCTGTTTGTTGACTTCTCGCTGGTCGGTTGCCTCTCTGTTGCTCCGCTGCCGTTTTCTCTATCTCCACCGTGTTATAAATAAATAATAAATGTTTATTTAGGTAAGGTACATACATACAAGAGATTTTACAAAGATTTATGGATTTATAGATAGAGCTAGTACATACAATGCCTAAAGCCACTATTACGCAAAGCGCTTCGGGCAAGTCTAGCAAAGGGTTAATCGCATGTTGAACAAGTACAACAAGTACAAGTACAAGTACAACAAGTACAAGTACAGGTACATCAAGTACAAGTACAACAAGTACAAGTACAGGTACAACAAGTACAAGTACAACAAGTACAAGTACAACAAGTACAAGTACAACAATCGCAAGTACATGTTGTAGGAGGTACTGATATCACTACAATATGATGCATTCCAGGTTGTGTACCACACTAAACTTGTATTATATATACACAATGAACGCAAAATAATGGGGTGTTAATGGAGAGGCGTGTATTAGGCCTAGGTTAGGTTAGGTTAGGTTACTTTAGTTTGTCTTTACAACATAAGTTGAATTGTTTTCCGGTTTGTCCAAATTCAATAGTACCGATTTTTACTTTCTAATTGCGTTGTTCGTCGGTATATATACTATGATCCTCATCGTTACTATAAATACTGTCAAAACAGGAGGATAGGCTGTCTCAGGATAGGCTCGTTAAATCAACGATTCAACGAGGGACGATTGTCCCTCTAACATGGATTCATACATTTTACCATACTATGTAGTTAAATTTGATTTGTTTTCATATATTAATTAACATTATTATTCATTAAAATACTATGCAGAGTTGGGCGTAGGTTAGGTTCACATGCAGCCCGTCCTCCAAACAAAAGTCTCCGTGGTGTAGTGGTAAGACACTCGCCCGGCGTTCCGCGAGCGCTTACCTTGAGGATACCTTGAGGTGCTTCCGGGGCTTATCGTCCCCGCGGCCCGGTCATCGACCAGGCCTCCTGGTTGCTGGACTGATCAACCAGGCTGTTGGACGCGGCTACTCGCAGCCTGACGTATGAGTCACAGCCTGGTTGATCAGGTATCCTTTGGAGGTGCTTATCCAGTTCTCTCTTGAACACTGTGAGGGGTTTGCCAGTTATGTCCCTTATGTGTAGTGGAAGCGTGTTGAACAGTCTCGGGCCTCTGATGTTGATAGAGTTCTCTCTCAGAGTACCAGTTGCACCTCTGCTTTTCAACGGGGGTATTCTGCACATCCTGCCATGTCTTCTGGTCTCATGTGATGTTATTTCTGTGTGCAGGTTTGGGACCAGCCCCTCTACTATTTTCCACGTGTAAATTATTATGTATCTCTCCCGCCTGCGCTCAAGGGAATACAGATTTAGGCTCTTTAGTCGGTCCCAATAGTTTAGATGTTTTACCGAGTGGATTCTAGCAGTAAAGGATCTCTGCACGCTCTCCAGGTCAGCAATTTCACCCGCAGTGAAAGGGGCTGTCATTGTGCAGCAGTACTCCACTCTAGAGAGCACAAGCGTTTTGAAAAGTGTCATCATCGGTATAGCATCTCTAGTGTGAAAAGTTCTTGTTATCCAACCTGTCATTTTTCTTGCAGTTGTGACGGCTACTTTATTGTGTTCTTTAAAGGTAAGGTCTTCCGACATGAGTACACCCAGATCCTTTACATTGCCTTTTCGTTCTATGTTATGATTTGCCTGAGTTTTGTACGTGGTTTCAGTTTTTATATTTTCCTTTTTTCCATAGCATGAGCTGGAACTTGTCTTCGTTAAACACCATATTATTTTCTGTAGCCCATAGAAAGACCTGATCTACATCTGACTGGAGGTTCGCCGTGTCCTCTATGTTGCCTACTCTCATGAAGATCCTAGTGTCATCTGCAAAGGATGATACAGTGCTATAGGTTGTGTTCTTGTCTATGTCCGATATAAGGATGAGAAAAAGTACTGGAGCAAGCACAGTACCCTGGGGGACTGAGCTCTTAACGGTTGACGGGTTGGATTTTATTTTGTTGACTATTACACATTGGGTTCTGTTGGTCAGGAAATTGTAGATCCATCTGCCTACTTTTCCGGTAATTCCTTTTGAGCGCATTTTATGGGCAATAACACCATGGTCACATTTATCAAAAGCTTTTGCAAAATCTGTGTAAATTACATCAGCGTTTTGTTTGTCTTCCATAGCATCTAATGCCATATCATAGTGGTCCAGCAACTGCGACAGGCAAGAGCGCCCTGTTCTGAAACCATGTTGTCCGGGGTTATGGAGATGCTGTGATTCCATGTATTTTGTGATCTTACTTCTTAGCACTCTCTCAAAAATTTTTATGATGAGAGACGCTTTGTCCAGGGTTCGTATCCTGGCCGGGAAGGATTTACTGGGCGCAAATCCTTAACTGTAGCCTCTGTTTAACTCAACAGTAAAATAAGTACTTGGTTGTAATAACGATTCTTCGCGGCGGGGATCGTATTCCAGGGACCTGCCCGAAACGCTACACGTACTAGTGGCTGTACAAGAATGTAACAACTCTTGTATATATCTAAAAAAAAAGTGATTCCATGCACCCGCCAAACCCCCCTGTTTATGAATGAAAAACGGTTTACACACGACTCTAAACTGATTTCGTTCGAACATTTCCGGAACAAATGCTTCACTGACGAATTTTGTTCGAACCACAACACTGTAAATGCTTCACCTACGTACTACAAATAATCGCCAACAGAACGTAAACACCTAACCTATCCTATGCCTATATATTCACAATGTGCTAATATATTATAATATTAATTTATATTTGAGAAAATTCCCGTTTTGAATGAACAGCATGTTAAAATTTATGAATCTGTCTGTGGGGTTGACCGCTGGATGTAATGACCTTGAGTCGAGGACTTAAATGGTTGATAATACACCCACATAGATACAATGATACTTCTATAAACACACTTTATGGAAGTCTCGAAACTTGCATTCGAACTTTTCTTGAACAGTGCTTTGCTCTCTTTCTGTTTTCGAATCATATCTATCTATGTAATCCAGCCCGTCCTCCAAACAAAGATCCAAAAAAGATTCCATGCACCCGCCAAACCCCCTGTTTATGAATGAAAGGCGGTTTACACACGACTCACAACTGCTGGCGTTCGAACATATCCGGAACAAGTGCTTCACCCACGTACTACAAATACAAATAATCGCCAGCAGAACCTAAATACCTGACATAACCTAACCCATGCCTATTTATACACAATATGCTAATATATTATAATATTAATTTATACTTGAGAAAATTCCCGTTTTGAATGAACAGCATGTTAAAATTTATGAATGCATCTGTGGGGTTGACCGCTGAATGTAATGGACTTGAGTCGAGGATGGGTTGTGTAAATGCTTCACCCACTTACTACAAATACAAATACTCGTCAACAGAACCTAAACACCTAACCTAACCTATGCCTATATATTCACAATATGCTAATATATTATAATATTAATTTACATTTGAGAAAATTCCCATTTTGAATGAACAGCATGTTAAAATTTTTGAATCTGTCTGTGGGGTTGACCGCTGGATGTAATGAACTTGAGTCGAGGACTTAAATGGTTGATAATACACCCACATAGATACAATGATACTTCTATAAACACACTTTATGGAAGTCTCGAAACTTGTATTCGAACTTTTCTTGAACAATGCTTCGCTCTCTTTCTGTTTTCGAATCATATCTATCTATGTAATCATTAGGAAAATATGACCGTGAAACTGTTAGGTATAAAATCCGAAAGTAGGAAACATATATATATATAATTAGTGAGGCGAATTTTAGAATTGGGAAATGAGAGCACACACACACACACACACTTGTTCTCCAGTGTTTATCCTGTGATGGTCTATTCCATGACTTCTCACTGTCCAGCCCGTCCTCCAAACAAAGATCCAAAAGTGATTCCATGCACCCGCCAAACCACCTGTTTATGAATGAAAAGCGGTTTACACACGACTCACAACTGCTGATATTCGAACATATCCGGAACAAGTGCTTCACTGACGAATTTTGTTCGAACCACAACGCTATAAATGCTTCACCCACGTACGACAAATACAAATAATCGTCAACAGAACCTAAACACCTAACCTAACCTATCCTATGCCTATATATACACAATATGCTAATATATTATAATATAATTTATACTTGAGAAAATTCCCATTTCGAATGAATAGCATGTTAAAATTTATGAATGCGTCTGTGGGGTTGACCGCTGAATGTAATGGACTTGAGTCGAGGACGGGTTGCACTGTCGGAGTTCTGTCAGTCATTCACAGTTGAGAATGACAAACCCCAGGATGAAATGTGTTGACTTGATGCAGGGGACATCAGAAGGAAAGATTGCTTAAAGCCAGGACCAAAATGTACTAGAGGGTAAGGTATTGGGAAGGCGTTTAAAGCCTAGGAAGCTAGCCGCAAAGGAAAAATAGAACGGTATCTAACAGCTTCTTGCAAGTGAAGCGCATAGATTAATAATAATAATAATAATAATAATAATAATAAAATAATACATTTTTATTCAGGTAAGGTACATACATACAAGGTAAGATACAAAGTTGATGGATTTATAGATAGAGCTATTACATACAATGCCCAAAGCCACTATTACGCAAAGCGTTTCGGGCAGGAACAACATTAAAGACTATTCGTACATTTTATCCATTTTCTAATTTTACAGATCCGGCGTGTGGATTGACCATGCTCTTAATAGGGGCAAAACATAATCTAGGTTTAAGACTGCCGGAAACTGAACGCATTATCCTCTAAGTAAACGAGCTCTTAAACGAGTCATGGGCACCTGAGAATCTTTTAGTTAAGAGATTAATTTAAACTTTCCAGAGACGCAATTAGAGCACTATATTCATCCCGTGCCCATCATCATGCATAAAAACTTAAATAAATCATAACATTTAACTATATATCGCCTGTTCAGAGTAAATTTAGAATAATTTGTTCAAACTGAGGTTAATGTTTTAATTATAAATCTTTTTTATTGAAACGTTTAATCCAATCATGTATGCCATTTAACTTTAGTATAGCATGTTCAGGGTTTTCATATAATTCCATTTTCAGAAAAGGTAAGCCATGGCTTTTTGTCGCAGACCATTGCCTACAGGAATGCTTACAGGAACAACCGTGGACATCTTCAAGAGGAAACTAGATTGTTTCCTTCATGGAGTGCCGGACCAACCGGGCTGTGGTGGGTATGTGGGCCTGCGGGCCGCTCCAAGCAACAGCCTGGTGGACCAAACTCTCACAAGTCAAGCCTGGCCTCGGGCCGGGCTTGGGGAGTAGAAGAACTCCCAGAACCCCATCAACCAGGTATATGTGGGCCTGCGGGCCGCTCCAAGCAACAGCCTGGTGGACCAAACTCTCACAAGTCAAGCCTGGCCTCGGGCCGGGCTTGGGGAGTAGAAGAACTCCCAGAACCCCATCAACCAGGTATCAACCAGGTATCAACCATAGAGGGTTGGTGAACTCTAGTGTGTTCTCTTCATACATGGACCTCCTCTAGAGTTCCAACAGAGCTGCCCACCTGCGAACCACTAAAACACCGGCTTGTAGCTCGCCTTTCACGGTGAAATCTAACAATGTTACAGGACTTGTATTAATACTGTCCGGGACCGCCAACAGCTGTAGTTTCGGAAAAGTTTTAACTCGACCATTTCCAGACCTTAGAGGTATTCTTTTAATTGCTGTGCATAAGGTTAAGATAACATAATTAGCAAAACTGGTCTTCGTGCAATACTATGAATATATTGGGACGAGGTAAAATCGGTAAATCATACATTGCCCAATTTAGTTTAATCCAATTTATTTCGGCAATTAATTTCTGTATTCTGGGAACTTAAACTTGTTTAATATTTTATAATTCACCTTTGATCTCTAATAATTAGGTTGGCCAGTTTGCCATGTCGCAAAAAAAGACGTTGTAAAATATTAATCTAATTACCATTGACACTGTGCTTTATTAACCACTGTGCTTTATTAACCACTGTGCTTTATTAACCTGTACGACAAACACTGTACTCAACTGTAGCACCTCGTCTCTACAGGAAGTAAGGTTTCTTTAGAGCAAACTATAGTATTAGTTCAGGCGTTATTTAATTATGCAAGATTGCTGTTATTAGTAAACTCTAATAGTTAAGAACACTGGAAGATATTCTTGCCTTCTACCCAGAGTTTGCTTCTGCAGGCTAATCGATCAGCGGTGCACTTCATGTTCCTCTTGACTCCGTGTATGACCAATCTATCCTGCGAGACGGGGATATTAGATGGACGTGGAGCGAGTATGTTGTTAATATACTCGCTACAGCGTATATTATACTCTAGCGAGCATATTATATAAACAATATACTTGCTTACACTAGTTTTTTCTCTATACAATGTAATCTTTCATACAGAATAGGGTAGCAGGACACTGTGTATACCTAAGCTTATACCCTCTGGAGACTGTTTTTATGCTGATCAATATTGCATAGTTTCCTTAAACTTCCTTAATTCAAATAAACTAGAAATGGTTTGGTGTTGGCTTTTTCATCTTTATCCACATTTTTTTCTGTATGCTACTAAACTAACAGGCCAGCGGCTTCCTGTCCTCAGAGGCCACTATAGTGTTAGTGGCTCTTGTGTAAAATCCTTGAAGTCAAATATTGCGCCCAACACGAATGTAAATACAAGGTCGGTCGGTTACTACTTAAAACGGAGGCTTGTTACTTCTTAATGCATCCTAAATGACGAAAATGAAACATTCTTTGAAGTCGAATCTTTCAAAATTTTATAGGATCCATGTGTATCATGGAATTATTTTGTTACATTGAATATTTCTTAAGAAGCCGTTAATTATGACAGGTTACAAATGGTAAGTAAACATTACCAATATTAGCGGAAGAATGATGCAAAATAACCCGAAAATGATAAATTGTATATTAATACACAATAATATAGTAAAAACAAAAGTATATTTGATGTTATAGAACTATTTACACTTGATGTGGACAAGTCGGGGTGTCCACAATAGCGATCAGCTGACGTCAGTTAACTGGTCGCTGCCAACATGGCTGTCCAGAGGGCAGACGTCAGTGTGGTGCGCATCGTATTTTTATGTATAGTTTGGTATCTAGTTAGCTCGAGTAATAATGTAGTAGGCAAGACGCTGCTTAACGAGTTCCCGTACCCCATGACGGTGACTATGGTGCAGTTAATGTCCATAGCGGTGTATAGTAGCCCGGTGTTGAGATGGATGGGGGTGAGACGGACAGCTGACATTAGTTGGAGTTATTACAAGCGAATTGTTATTCCTTTGGCCCTGGGCAAGTTTGTGGCCTCTGTCTTCTCCCACGTCAGTATATGGCGGGTCCCGGTCTCCTACGCTCATACAGGTGAGAAACCCTTTATTGTTTGAGTGTTTATTGAGTGAGAATGTTTGTTTGACTGGGTCCCTGTCTCCTACGCTCATACAGGTGAGAAACCCTTTATTGTGTGAGTGGAGGCCTGGTCGAGGACCGGGCCGCAGGGACACTAAAAAGCCCCGAAATCATCTCAAGATAACCTTTAACCCATTAGTTTTTAACTTAAGTATTGTACCATTACTGTAACGCTGTAATTATAAGTTGTGAGCGGGAACTTAAGTGCGAGGTTTGAGACCTTGAATAATTTTGATCAGTTTAGTTCAATGTTTTACAGTAGTTGTATGTTCTTGTTGTCGGCTGTGGATTACTATATATATTTGTTTCTCTGAACATGCTTTTTGGTCTCTTATGAAGCGGTAAATATTTACTTGCTGATCTAAGAGTTCACTAGATTGGGTTGAACTGGATCAAACCAGGCTAGACTAGACAAAATGAGATTGCACTGGCCCTAAATGTGAAAAAAATTAACACTGTTGGCAATTGAGGTTATTATCAACGTCAAAATTGTTATTGTCAACTTTATATGAGCAAATAAAGCACATGAATCTTAAAAAAAAAAAAGGGTGGGGTGCATTTTGAGTTTCACTCTGAAACCTGCTTAATATTCAGTGTGGAGTTTCAATTACTGTATTAATTTTAATAATGGTTCTTAAAATAACCATTATTATGGTTATTTTACTTGGTTAGTTTTATTATCCATCTTGTGTCCTCTATACAGTATTTGTACTAAGTCATTTGTAATGGAGTATATTCTACAGAAGTGTTTTTTTTTTTTTTGAGGGGGTAGGTAGCTACCGAAGTCAAAATTAATCTGTGTAATTCAATTAGACTAAGTGGGGGCTTGCTGATTAATTTAATGTGACATGTAAAAATGTAATGTGCAAGTAATAGAAGTACAGTAAGTATTTTACAACACTTGGTACCTCATCTACTGGATTATATTACTTACAATGTCATGTTTGGTGATGAGTTTGTTGGCTGATAAGAAAATAAACTGGAAAAAGTACTCTCATGGCCTGATATTTAAAGTTAATATTTACCTTCTATTATTTGAATACTTAAGTGTGTAACTCCTAAACATAGCATATGGCATGGAGTTTTGGTACAAACTGCTGATAAAACATGTCAAGCTCCACTGTATTTTAGCAAGACGCATTAATTTTTACAGTGATGCGCAGAGATTCTACAAATTTTTTATTTTTGCCTTCAGGCTCAAAATCACTCTCCTGGAGGCACACATTAAGCTAATTACAGCAACGACCAATAGCAACGAGTCTCTGAATCCAAAACAAAAATCAATGTGAAAAGCTTTTTTTGTGGTACAATTGTAGTCATGGACTTGAGAGGTGCTGGCTATTTAACTGTGCAGTTAAAGAAAGTTTTTATTTTAGTTTTATTATTTGCCATTAATTTTAAATCCATAAGTGATCTTTTCTGGGTGAAGATTCTCATGCTCTTTATTCTTAACTACTTCAATTTAAGGGTCCTAGTAGCACTGTACAGTTAGGTTTGTTCAATACTCAAAATCCAGAATTCTGGGTTCAATTTATGTGTGGTACAAATATGATTGGCCAAATTTCCCACCACCTAATGCCTCTTTATCACCTACCAGTAAAAAAGTACCCACAAGCTAGTAAGCTTATTGTGTGGTTGCATTCTGGGAAGGGTCAGTAATTGTGTGTGTGTACATACGCTGGTGAAGATTAAATAAGTTAACTTAATGTGGTTTATTTCTAAAGTTGGCATATTTTTTGTTGCTTTACACTAGACATTTTAAATTAATTTTCCCTAGTAATGATTAATATAATGGGAAATACTTTTTTTTATATCATTACTCTAAAGCTCTCCCATTTAAACCAAGTACTGTACACTATTCTCTTGGCCTTCTTTATAACCTAAGTGTGAGTACTTTGCTTCAGATCATTAGCCAGTAGCACACCAAGCCTCTACTTTCATAAACTATATTGTTCACCCAGTAACTTGCCTTCACATTTGGTTTCCAATGCACACTAATTTTTATTTATCGGCATTAAAAAATGATGCACACGGTATGATTGATTAAAAATGATTCTGACAAGCAAACATTGCACGTTAAAATTAAAAATTAATAAAATCTCTTATATTCACTCATACTATAATTCTGATTCAGTTGGTATACTACTATGTGTAGATAGGCATTTGCTTCTGAATATACCTGAGGGCCACTAACACACTAGTGGCCTCGATGAGGACAGGAAGCTGGCGGCTTATTAAAGGTCCCTCATTTGTTATGGTGATTTTTTCAAGATTCTCTATGTATTAACGTGCTGTTACAGTAGTAATATAACCAGTGCATATTTGTCTTTATAATATCTGTACATTGCACTGTTATGATACATCATTACATTATTAATGATGATAATAATGCTGCCTAAATAATGTGTTGAAAGCTTGCCCCAAACCTAAATACAGTAATGTAATGAAACTGAGACAAAATTAAGTATCATACAATGGAGACAAAGGCACAAGCCACAATACAAACACAAGTGTAATATATATGCAGCACAGTACTAGAGCTTTAATAGAAGTGTGAACAATATGTACAGCATAGTACGAGACTTTTAATAGAAGTGTAAACCTATAAAATACACAGAGCAATTGGCTTCCAAAGTGATGAGTAAAATGTGTACCAGGACACTTGAAGTATACAGTAATTTGAAAGGGTTATGGAATTTTTTCTACTCCCCCAGCCCATCCTGGGGCCAGGCTAGGCATGACGAGTAGTTGGTCTCCTAAAAGGAGGAAACATTCTTTTTATAAATGACACTGGAATGGACTCTATACACTGAATTCCTATGGAGATATAGTATAGTAGTAAATAAAATGCAATGTCTGGAGTTTCATTGAACATCCTAGTGTCTGGATACCCTGGAGTTGATCTCCAGAAGGAAAGACATATCACTCAGTTGTTAGGAAATTTGCTAGTACTGTACATGTCTGTATAACTATATACAGTATTTATTGTTTACTTTATACCCAATTTAGAACTAATCCACAAGGGCCATGACGAGGATTCGAACCTACGTCCGAGAGCATCCCAGATGCTGCCTTAATCGACTGAGTTTTCATTTACCCAATTTAGTTTTCATTCTGTTAAGCAACACTTGTAGAATAACATGCTGTACCCGATTCTCTGACGTTCAGTCCTGTTTTGCCTTACATGTGGGAGTGTTAAAAGAATGAGTGACTTACAGTAATATTTTTTTTTTTTTTGGGTAATAAAGTAATTGGTGTTAAGAACTTATAAATTTAGTGAATGAAAAGTTGCTGTTAATATCTGCTAATACAGTTTTAAGTGATAATATTGTAGTTTAAGTTGGTACTACTGTATACGTATATACAGTGTGTGAAGGGTACGGAAGTGTGAAAGGCAAGGCACCTTTCTGGATATATTTTGTCCACAATTCTTTCCTCGTAGACATTCTGCACTCTAATAGAGTTAGCAAGAAGTTCAAAATGATTTGGTGATGCTTACCGAAGTTTATTTAATAATAAAATGTGTTTTCCATTTGTTTCAGTGACCACATTCATGAAATCAATAAATACACAAATATATTATAGTAGTTTTTATATTTTAAAATGTAATCTTCCATTCGTAACTTACCTGAAATTGTACATGTGACTGAAAAGTTATCATTTACAAGCCAGTAGCATCCTATCCATGCTAGATTCACAAATTGGTGGCCATCAGATACAGTAATTATAAAATTTGACTTAGGGATGGAGAAACTTCTAAAGGTCAATGGTATTCATCCTGCAGAATTATCATATGAAGAAAAAAATGGTCATATAAACAAAAAATACTATAACGAAAATTTGAGCAGAAATTGATTTGACGAAAGATGAGAGACAGCCAGGATCAAGACTTTTTGGTAAAGATCCTACTCGTATGTTGCAATGCCTGTAATGGCCAAATTTATATTCTGGTGGGGTTTCTGGACCACAGTGGCTCGGGCAAAATGAGAAGCCAGACATTTGCAGAATAATAATTCACAATACAACATTAATTATATCAAACCTAACCTTACGTTGCCTCTAACAGAATGTTTTACTATGCAAGGTTTGAATTGGATCTATTTCCAGTTGGCATAAATCAGCCTAATATACCATCAGGCCTTGAGGACTAAAGACAGACAAGGACGAGTGGAGAACTTCTGGGATAAATTAAATTAATGAAATGCTTTGGAGGAGGAAGAAAATTACTCTGATGTATGATCTGAATGCAAGAGTAAGAAACCAGATAGTAGCAGATATTTTAGAAGAGTGAGAAGTACCACATACAAATAAAAATGTATAGTTTTGTGTAAGAATTTTGTGTATAGCATTATACTTGATATTTTTTAAGTCTTTTCCGAACAAAAATTAATCAGTAAAGGTGCTGTACATAAAGAATAAGGGGCATAAAAAATGAACATAAAGTATATCCGTGATTGATGGTGCAAACTTAGACAGTGGGGGTGCTTGGTGAGTGCACCTGCCTGGCATGCAAGTGGCTCTGATTCTAAATCTCCATTCTTTATTTGTCAGGTTTTGATATGGTCTGGCCTTGTCCAGACTTAACAGCTATCCCAGCTAGGGTGGTTTTATCCAGTGCTGGGTTAATGGCACTGGAAACGTATACTGTAATTTATATGTAGTACAGAATACTATACATATATGTACAGTACTACAGCATATTGTGTGTGCAAATGTATGTATACTGTACATGTGTGTGTGTGTGTGTGTGTGATTACCCAAGTGTAGTTACAGGATAAGAGCTACGCTTGTGGTGTCCTGTCTTCCCAGTACTCTTTGTCGTATAACACTTTAAAACTACAGTACTGACGGTTTTGGCTTCCACCACCACCTCACTTAGCTTGTTCTAACCGTCCACCACTCTATTTGCAAAAGAAAACTTTCTAATGTTTTTTGGCACCTTTGTTTCCTTAGCTTGAATCTGTGTGTTTGTGTGTATTTTATTTATTTATATATATTTATTATTTATATATATATCTCACTTTATTTAAAAATTTCATTACACAAAAAGGGTTACAACATTGTTACATGCAGGGTACAAGGCTACCTGTCACAGGTTGTAGAGTTCCTCCAGCTCCTCAGATGGCAGGCAGGAACCATGGATGCACTGAGCATTTCCTCTCTGGATCGCCACACTAAGGCACTGAAAGAGGAAACTGGCAGCTCTAGGGTCTCTAGTTGTTTCAATAAGCTTGGAACCCAGCTCCTTCAAAAAACTAGCAGCACTTTTACCCCAGGCACCAAGTGTTTCTGAGGCAATGGGGCCAAAATTGTAGTGATGATAAAGATCTTTGTATTTATGCAACTTGGCTGCTTCCTGGTGATTGGCAACACCTCCTGCCTGTGCAGCACTGAAGTCAACATAGGTGTTGGCTAATGTTGAAACGCAAGTGTAGTCCCACACCAACTGTCTACCATTCTTCCAGGGGTTCACCGTGATCCCGTCTGGGCGACCGACAGGCTCATCAGAGTTGCAGGGCATTAGGTAACGGGGCTCTCTCTCTGCTGGACAACCAGCTGTAGTAAGGCTTCTCTTAATAATGTCATTAACCTTGCTGTGTCTTGCATGCCATCCTCCTGTCCTTTGGCAGAGAAGGCCATGCCGTCCGTACCTGTCGACTACTGCCTCACCGCAAATACACCTGTATTCGGTGTGGATTGTGACAGCGAGGCAGAGAGCCACAGAAATTCAGAGAGCCTGCGGTGTGAGATGAGTGCCGGTTGATGACATTGGGATTGCTAATAGGAAGTCATCTGCATTATGGAACTGCTATAGCTCTAAGTTGGATAGTGTCATATGGTGTTGTCGCAGCTTCTAGGCATGTTACAGCTTCTTGGTCGGCAATGGGGCGATCCCAGCTGCATTGCTTATGGACTTCCTTTTAGGTTATTTTATTTTATTAAAATAACCTAATTTATTAAAATAAATAAATAAATAAATAAATACAGTATATATATTATCACAATGACATGATACTGTATATGAATGAAAATCATTTTGAGGCAATGAAGTGACTTAAACGCGTGACCTGGTAATTCCCAGATTCAAGTTAAGGAAACTAAGGATGCCAAAAAATATATATGGAATTTCTCTCCTGTTTTGCAAACAGTGTTGGACGGTTGGAACAATTTAATTAAGGTGGTGGCTGCCAAATCCATCAGCATTTTCAAAATGACACATGACAAAGATTATATGGAAAAACTGGATACCACGACCCTAACTCTTCCTTAACTACACTTCCTACACTTTGATACAATAACTGCATACACAAGTAGGAGTAGTAGGAAAGGGAATAAGCTAAACAAACAGCTAATATAAGCAAACTCCATTCACAAATAGATGATTACAAATAGGTGAATACAAACTGTTTACCACCCACAATTTTGGGGGTAGGTTTGTCTGGACTTGCCTAGTTGTGCTTGCTGGGGTTGAGCTGCAGTTTCACCCATTCCACCCCCCACCTCATCCCCCCAACATACAAACACATGCACATCGTTTTGCAAACAGAGTGGTAGACAAATGGAAAAAGTGAGGTGGTGGTGGATGACAAAACCATCAGTAGTTTCAAAGTATTATATGTAAACCATTTTCTTATCGGGATTCCAATGGTGTCTCGGTTTTGGTGTAAAGGATGCCTTTAGCTGACATAAAAAGTGTCATATGTCAGGCTGGTGTCAAACGTAGGTTTGCGTAAAACATACGTAGCCGACGTAAAAGTGTCATGCGACAGGCTGCGAGCAGTCACGTCCAACAGCCTGGTCAACCAGTCCAGCAACCAGGAGGCTTGGTCAACGACTGGGCTGCAGGGAAACTAAGCCCTGAAAACACCTGAAGGTAACCTCAAGGTATATAACAAGTACAGTACTGGGAAGATGGGACACCAGGAGCATAGCTCTCATCATACAGTATAAGTAAACTTAGGTGATAACACACGCACAAGCACGCACGCACACACACACACACAATCATAGATCATAGATTTAAACTAACCAAACAAAGATGCCGAAGAAATATAAGAATTCACTTTCGCAAACAGAGTGGTAGACGGTTGGAACAAGTTCGGTGAGAAGGTGGAGGCCAAGACTGTCAGTAGTTTCAAAGTGTTATATGACAGAGTGCTGGGAAGACGGGACACCACGAGTGTAGCTCTCATCCTGTAACTACACTTTGGTACTGTAATTACCAGTTGATTGACAGTTGAGAGGCGGGACCAAAGAGTCAGAGCTCAACCCCCACAAGCACAACTAGGCGAGTACACACACACACACACACACACACTGTACATTGAATGTTAGAAATGATAACTTCAGTGGCTGGAGGCAAGAGTTGCTAATGAATGGCTAGTGATGAGAGCTTTTATTTTGTTTTTAATAGGCCTGATAATTACAGCCCTGTTGACCAAACCACACACTAGAAAGTGCAGGGACGACAACATTTTGGTCGACGTTTTTCTCAAGTCGATTGTGATGATTAAAGGATGTTGTTTCAGATTTAGCTACTCAGGACGAAGTTTTCAAGTAGCACGGGCTATGGTGAGCCCATAAGATTAAAGAAGGTGAAGGCCAAAATAAGCAAGAGAGAGGTGAGAGAGGCAACCCCCTCTTGATTTATATAAATAATTCTTCTCATTATTGTGTAGCCTAGGTTCTAGGAACCCTCTTTAGTTATTGATTACTCGGGATATAACATGACTGGCAGGTTTAAAGATATACAGTGTTATACATGATTATCTATTGATGATCTCTGAATGCGATGATCATGATCATGATCTCTGAATATCTATTCAGTACAGTGATACCTCAGCTTACGAATTTAATCCATTCTCAGAGACGACTCGTAAGCCGAATATTCGTAAACTGAAGCGGATTTCCCCATAAGAAATAATGTAAACCTAGTTAATCCGTTCCAGACTCCCATAAAATGAATTCAAAGTAAATTTTATAACTAATTCACCCAAATCTTCAGTACTAAAGTATGTAAAGGTATTAGTGTGTGTGTGTGTGATTACCCAAGTGTAGTTACAGGATAAGAGCTACGCTTGTGGTGTCCTGTCTTCCCAGTACTCTTTGTCGTATAACACTTTAAAACTACAGTACTGACGGTTTTGGCTTCCACCACCACCTCACTTAGCTTGTTCTAACCGTCCACCACTCTATTTGCAAAAGAAAACTTTCTAATGTTTTTTGGCACCTTTGTTTCCTTAGCTTGAATCTGTGTGTTTGTGTGTATTTTATTTATTTATATATATTTATATTATTATATATATCTCACTTTATTTAAAAATTTCATTACACAAAAAGGGTTACAACATTGTTACATGCAGGGTACAAGGCTACCTGTCACAGGTTGTAGAGTTCCTCCAGCTCCTCAGATGGCAGGCAGGAACCATGGATGCACTGAGCATTTCCTCTCTGGATCGCCACACTAAGGCACTGAAGAGGAAACTGGCAGCTCTAGGGTCTCTAGTTGTTTCAATAAGCTTGGAACCCAGCTCCTTCAAAAACTAGCAGCACTTTTACCCCAGGCACCAAGTGTTTCTGAGGCAATGGGGCCAAAATTGTAGTGATGATAAAGATCTTTGTATTTATGCAACTTGGCTGCTTCCTGGTGATTGGCAACACCTCCTGCCTGTGCAGCACTGAAGTCAACATAGGTGTTGGCTAATGTTGAAACGCAAGTGTAGTCCCACACCAACTGTCTACCATTCTTCCAGGGGTTCACCGTGATCCCGTCTGGGCGACCGACAGGCTCATCAGAGTTGCAGGGCATTAGGTAACGGGGCTCTCTCTCTGCTGGACAACCAGCTGTAGTAAGGCTTCTCTTAATAATGTCATTAACCTTGCTGTGTCTTGCATGCCATCCTCCTGTCCTTTGGCAGAGAAGGCCATGCCGTCCGTACCTGTCGACTACTGCCTCACCGCAAATACACCTGTATTCGGTGTGGATTGTGACAGCGAGGCAGAGAGCCACAGAAATTCAGAGAGCCTGCGGTGTGAGATGAGTGCCGGTTGATGACATTGGGATTGCTAATAGGAAGTCATCTGCATTATGGAACTGCTATAGCTCTAAGTTGGATAGTGTCATATGGTGTTGTCGCAGCTTCTAGGCATGTTACAGCTTCTTGGTCGGCAATGGGGCGATCCCAGCTGCATTGCTTATGGACTTCCTTTTAGGTTATTTTATTTTATTAAAATAACCTAATTTATTAAAATAAATAAATAAATAAATAAATACAGTATATATATTATCACAATGACATGATACTGTATATGAATGAAAATCATTTTGAGGCAATGAAGTGACTTAAACGCGTGACCTGGTAATTCCCAGATTCAAGTTAAGGAAACTAAGGATGCCAAAAATATATATGGAATTTCTCTCCTGTTTTGCAAACAGTGTTGGACGGTTGGAACAATTTAATTAAGGTGGTGGCTGCCAAATCCATCAGCATTTTCAAAATGACACATGACAAAGATTATATGGAAAAACTGGATACCACGACCCTAACTCTTCCTTAACTACACTTCCTACACTTTGATACAATAACTGCATACACAGAGTAGGAGTAGTAGGAAAGGGAATAAGCTAAACAAACAGCTAATATAAGCAAACTCCATTCACAAATAGATGATTACAAATAGGTGAATACAAACTGTTTACCACCCACAATTTTGGGGTAGGTTTGTCTGGACTTGCCTAGTTGTGCTTGCTGGGGTTGAGCTGCAGTTTCACCCATTCCACCCCCCACCTCATCCCCCCCAACATACAAACACATGCACATCGTTTTGCAAACAGAGTGGTAGACAAATGGAAAAAGTGAGGTGGTGGTGGATGACAAAACCATCAGTAGTTTCAAAGTATTATATGTAAACCATTTTCTTATCGGGATTCCAATGGTGTCTCGGTTTTGGTGTAAAGGATGCCTTTAGCTGACATAAAAAGTGTCATATGTCAGGCTGGTGTCAAACGTAGGTTTGCGTAAAACATACGTAGCCGACGTAAAAGTGTCATGCGACAGGCTGCGAGCAGTCACGTCCAACAGCCTGGTCAACCAGTCCAGCAACCAGGAGGCTTGGTCAACGACTGGGCTGCAGGGAAACTAAGCCCTGAAAACACCTGAAGGTAACCTCAAGGTATATAACAAGTACAGTACTGGGAAGATGGGACACCAGGAGCATAGCTCTCATCATACAGTATAAGTAAACTTAGGTGATAACACACGCACAAGCACGCACGCACACACACACACACAATCATAGATCATAGATTTAAACTAACCAAACAAAGATGCCGAAGAAATATAAGAATTCACTTTCGCAAACAGAGTGGTAGACGGTTGGAACAAGTTCGGTGAGAAGGTGGAGGCCAAGACTGTCAGTAGTTTCAAAGTGTTATATGACAGAGTGCTGGGAAGACGGGACACCACGAGTGTAGCTCTCATCCTGTAACTACACTTTGGTACTGTAATTACCAGTTGATTGACAGTTGAGAGGCGGGACCAAAGAGTCAGAGCTCAACCCCCACAAGCACAACTAGGCGAGTACACACACACACACACACTGTACATTGAATGTTAGAAATGATAACTACAGTGGCTGGAGGCAAGAGTTGCTAATGAATGGCTAGTGATGAGAGCTTTTATTTTGTTTTTAATAGGCCTGATAATTACAGCCCTGTTGACCAAACCACACACTAGAAAGTGCAGGGACGACAACATTTTGGTCGACGTTTTTCTCAAGTCGATTGTGATGATTAAAGGATGTTGTTTGAGATTTAGCTACTCAGGACGAAGTATCCATGTAGCACGGGCTATGGTGAGCCCATAAGATTAAAGGAGGTGAAGGCCAAAAATAAGCGAGAGAGAGGTGAGAGAGGCAACCCCTCTTGATTTATATAAATAATTCTTCTCATTATTGTGTAGCCTAGGTTCTAGGAACCTCTTTAGTTATTGATTACTCGGGATATAACATGACTGGCAGGTTTAAAGATATACAAATACAATATATATACAATATATATACAGATATACAGTGTTATACATGATTATCTATTGATGATCTCTGAATGCGATGATCATGATCATGATCTCTGAATATCTATTCAGTACAGTGATACCTCAGCTTACGAATTTAATCCATTCTCAGAGACGACTCGTAAGCCGAATATTCGTAAACTGAAGCGAATTTCCCCATAAGAAATAATGTAAACCTAGTTAATCCGTTCCAGACTCCCCAATAAATGAACTTCAAAGTAAATTTTATAACTAATTCACCCAAATCTTCAGTACTAAAGTATGTAAAGGTATTACTTATCTTTACTGATGATTCTTGTTGGCATATGGAAGATGGGGGGGAGAGGTGTTAAGTGTTTGCAAGGGGAGTACCCTTCTATTATAACATCAGGCAGTGATGACTTCTCTGGGGTACACACTCTGGCACATTTTGCCTGCATACCACTAGGACCTGCTTGTGGCTCACTGCTTGATTTTCTCACTAAAAAAAAGATCCATAGAAGATTGTTTTTCCATTCGTTGTAACACCTGTCTGTAATGAGGCATCACAGTGTCATTAAAAAGGTTAATGCAACGGCTCACTACAGCTTGCTCTGGGTGAGTCGTTTCAATAAAAGTTTGCATTTCTTCCCACAGCCTACCCCACTTTCTAATTGTTGAGGGACATACTCTACTGCCTCCTCCTTCCCTGAAGACATTTCCTCAGCTGTTTACGAATGATCTCTTGTTTTTCCTCTATGGTCATTCTCACATGTGTTTTCTTGGCTTGAAACTTACCACTGGCTTTCTTGAGACCCATTGCGAGATATATATAATAACAACTTTTATATTCAAATACCCATAAATCAGAAAAAAATGTAATTCTTTACAAAGAATTCAGGGGCAATTGTCACTGGGCAGGAGGCACTGGTAAATTGAGGCGCGATCGCAGTGTTACCATGCACTAGGTCGGCCATACGTGTATCAACAAACTTCATTCCCCGAGGCAAAGCTCGTAACCCGAATCGGATTTCCGAAGAAATTGGACTCATAACTCGAAAAGTTCGTAAATAGGGGCATTTGTAAGCCGAGGTGTCACTGTATTTGTGATTTTGTTTGGAAACCTGTGTGGGCTCTACTGTATATCTGCCAGTGCTATATAGTCGTAATGACTGGCGCTTTCTCCTTATTAATATTCTATATATTCTACTGTATATCTAGTATTTCTAGTGTTTAAAGATATATGAAGAGCTCAGTCTTTGCTGGAAAGAAAGATTTAGAGGAAATATAAAATTACAGTTGTTTAATTTTCACCATCAAATAAACATATTCTCATAAACAATATACAGTACTGTATAATATATATAATGCATATGAAACTTCTTTCAAGGTTTATTAATTTTATTTTCTCTCCAGTTAAAGCTACAATGCCACTGTTCACCATTTTACTTGCAAGAGTTTTATTTGGAGAAAAACAGACAACTAAGGTGAGATTGTGTGAATTTTTGTAAAGCTAAGTCTATGTGACATATGTTACTTCTGATAGCTCTTGTTCTCTTCTGTGTGTGTAATACCGAAGTTTAGCTGCAGGATGCAAGCTACGCTTGTGATGTCCCATCTTCTCTGTAATCTTTATCTTATGAGATTTTGAGGGGTAAAAGAGGCAAATTATGAGAACATTAAATCAAATATGCTATATAGTCATAATGGCTTAGCCCTTTTTCCCGATAGTTTTCTTCCCTACGTCACATGTGGATACCACTTCATGTGAAAAGATATTTGGATAAATCAGATCGTTACAAAAGGGAATAGATTAGTGGGAAGGCAGGACTAAAACTAATCTTTCAAAAGGAACAGACTGAGAAAGTATTAAACTTGGCTACAAGAGGGAGTCAGTGGTATATCATATGGACAAGCAAGGTGAGAATCGAGAATCTAGTGTACCCCTTTAATTGATCCCAGACACCCCCCTTTCTCAGATCCTAGCAGAGGAATCAAAGATATTTGAACTACTCAGGCCAAAGCACCCTCCTCAGAATGATGGCCTCTTAGATATGAACACCAGAACACACAAGGGAATTAATCCTGTCAGTGCAGGGGCAACACCAGCAAGCACTTGGAAAGGGCAGTCCTAAACACACAGGACTCGATGCATAGGCTTGTAAAGACAAGCATGTGAATCAATTACTTTAAACTGGAATGATACACAAGCAAATGGTCACCCACAGAACAGTGTCCAATGGATGGCCAATGCCTCTCTAGGAAAAATCCAGGACTTGAAAAATGGCCAACTCAATAGTTGGCCGTTAGCAATAACCAACATCAGGTGAATGACTGAGAATTTATTGACATTGGAGCCATCAGCTCCAGTGGTGCCACCACCTGGAGATAGGCATACCTGGAGTGTACCTAGAGAGAGTTTCTGGAGTTCTTTTACTCCCCAAGCCTGACCTGAGGCCAGCCTCGACTTGTGGTAACTTGGTCCAACAGGCTGCTGCTTGGGGTAGCCCGCAGGCCCACATATCTACTACAACCCGGTTGGTTCAGCATTTTTTTTGCAACATCTAAATGTTTCTTGAAGACTTCCATGTTTGTTCCAAGGGTGTGTAACCTAACTACTGTGTGGATTGTTCATTGGGGTGTTTGCTGTGCTGTTTTGTTAATCTCTTTTGAGACTTCTGGGGCCCTGATTCCTCAGTAAGTGTGATCATCGATACCCTGCTTTCTGCGCCACTAGATTTTGTGGCTAGATTTTGGCTTCTGGTCCCCAGTAGGATTTTAATGACTCACAAGGGCTGATGTGATTTAATAGTGTGGAGCTATCTCAGTGTGGCTAACAACAGGGAGCCAATATTTTGGCCCTCCAGAAATTATAGGGAAGACTGGACACTACAAGTGAAGTTCTCATCCTGAAACAGCACTTAGGTGCTGTGATTACACTGACACACACATATTTACATTTATATATTCTGTTATATATATATGTACCTTTATGTCAGTGTGATTTCATTGTGATATACCTGTATATATACACTACAGTATTTGACAAAATTACAATGGGTTACCAGCAGCATTAATGAGACAGTTGAAACAGGTTTCAAGAGTAGACTGGATAGACAAATGGCAAGAAGGGTGAATTTAAATGGGACCCACTAAATGTGGGGCAACAAGAGGGTTTAAATGGGACTTGCCTAGTATGGCTAACAGGCCTACTGGGGTGCTCCCTAATTCTTCAGTTTTTATGTTTTTAATATAAGGAGTGGAATTATTTATTATTTCATTGCAGGTATATTTTTCATTAGTTCCAATCATCTTGGGAGTAGCCATTGCCACTATAACAGAGATCTCTTTCGACATGCTGGGACTTGTTTCTGCGCTAATGTCTACGTGTGGATTCTCACTCCAAAATATTTATTCTAAAAAGGTAAGGCATGTACATTGGCCCCCCCCTTTTTTGTGGGGGGTGGGGATTTGTATTTTTTAAGAGTGAAATTTGACACTGCATAACAGTTAATTGAACATGAACAACTGTCATTTTCTTTGTAAATCTTTCAAATATTATTCAAACTTAAGAGGTTAAGACAGAAACAAAGATAAAACTTCATTAGATGGTCTCTTAACACCCCAAACAATGTAGCAGGTTTAAAAATATTGTTTTTAGTGTGCTAAAATCCATTTAAAGTTTGAGGTCAAAAATTATTTCTCTCTCATGAAGGTGGATCACTGCTAGCACATTAGAAATTATGATTAACAAACTTTTTATTTTCTTAGGTGAAAAGAGAAGAATAAGTGTGAATCGGGTATATAATTTTGATACCGATCTCTCTTGCTCTGCACAATATGATTCTTGAAAGTTCAATCAAGGGTCTAATTATTGATGACTACAGTATTTGGATATTGGATATAAAGTTGAAATCTTTTTCAACTTTTGAGAAATATATATCATGAATTCATAAATGAAAAGAGGAATTGTTCAATAACATCATAATCTGGTCTAGATATGCAATATCTGCCCAAAACACTATGCTTGTTAGTGGCTTTGTAAGAATGTCAATGTTATGTACTCTCTCAAACCCAATATACCTTCTTGTAAATAAATAAATAAATATACAGCAATATTAAACAAAATATGTTCATGGGCAAAAGTGGTGGTTGACTAAGTGAGCAGGTGACTGAATATGGAATAAAAGATCTATAAATGTCTTTACAAAAGTGTTTCCTTTAGATATCTTTGATATTTCAACATAAATATTCATGGGCACTGAAATCTAACTGAAAAGGTTTTTTTAAGACCCTAATGTTCTGACTAATTCAGTCAACAGAGTAATTCAACTTAAGATGGTATCCTAGTTATACATGCTATATATTCTGTACACATACACATCTAAATATTTTTTAATATTTAATGTATTTTTGCAGGTGTTAACTGACACAGGTATCCATCATTTGAGGCTGCTTCACTTGCTCGGATGTTTGGCTCTCTTCATGTTCCTCCCTGTCTGGGTTTTTACTGATGGCCTTAGTATTTTTTACGATGACACATTGGCAAGTATCCAGGTGCCTTCTGTTATTTGATAAAAGTTCATATCTATTCTACCTCAGTATATCATTGTCTTGAATTATTGGGTCTAAACTAATTGCTGGCTAACAAATATTACATAAGTACCACTTGTTGACATCTGGAACAAATTAACCCTATATGGCTCCTATTGATATCTGCAATTACCTCCTGTGCTCAAATTGCCATAGAGATGGATCTTTATTGGTTTTAAGTACTTTTTTTCAGGTGCCGTGTAAGGGTTATTTGATATACCTTATCTATGTGTAATGAATTGGGTGTGTTTAGCCAGGGAGGCATGCCATTATTTGGAAGTTCACTGGAAAGGCCATTAGTAGGATTTGTCAGGATGTAAGCTGTTCAACAAGAGGTCCGAGTGATGTCGGGTGGGAGGTTGTTGACCTTTCCTGGGTGGTGGTGTAAAGATGTAGGGGTGGTGGGAAAATTCTGAAGAGTAAAAAGTAATATCAAAGCTAGATATAAATATAACAATGCCAGAAGTACTGTATATAGTAAAAAATTGCTGAATTATTAAAAATCAAGTGGATAGTTAGTTAGGGGCACTTTTGAGCATGGAAATTGTAGGTGTCATTGCAATAACATAAATTGATAATAATTGTCAACTCTAGTATACAGTACTTTAGGCTGTATTTTATATCAGAATGTACAGATTGTATATACTGTTGATGTGTTATGTATTAAGAAGTGGGAATTGGAGGGTGTTGTTGTTTATTAAAAATTAATGACAAATAAATTTAAAATAGCATACAAAATTTGGTATAATTAATTCTTAAGAGATGGAGTAAAGAAATCCACATTAAAGTCAAGAAATATAATGCTAGTGTAACAACTAGGTTGTTGTAAGAATGATCCAGATTGGTTGAATATTGTAACTGAAGTTGACATAACTGAAGAATGAAATTGATCTACAAAAAAATTAATCACAACTGAAGAACTTGGACTTTGAATATTGTGGGGGGGGGGCTGATTTTTCACAGATGTCAATTGTCTCTAGGTTGCTTTGATGATTAGGGATCAGATTTGAGCTTTTTCACTTGTATAAAGTATACCTTAAATATAATCCCTAAATCATTATATTATTATAATTATCCCCATATTTTTTTTTTTTTTGGAGGTTATTTTTCTTCACTTCAACACATTTGACCTACAACTTTCACATATTCGAGTACAATGCCAAACACTGTTTATTATCACATACAAGTAAATTACTAAATTAGAACTACCTTATTCATTGTCGATAATTTTAACTACAAATATCTATAAAACTAGAGTTTTCGACTTTGAAGTCAGCTTCAAAAATCCAGTTTCTGACCAATTCTCACCATTTTATAGGTTTCTTCATCAGCAATGGATAATATCATGGCTGTGGATAAAACTGGCTGTTTTAAGTCAGTGATCCTGGGTGTCGTGGTGCAAAGGAGTTACACTAATCCCGTTTTGATAATGTGAGGTGTAAAATCCATATATATATATGTATATAATAATTGATTGTTCGTTAGTAGTGCTCTTTAATAAGAATTTAAGAACTGAATTGGCAACTGATCTGCAGAGATTATTTCGTGTAGCATAATATGAGAAAATTTGGATAGGCAGTCTTATTCCCTTGTCCTTTGGTGAGTAATTGTTGTTGTTAGATGTGAGGGTAGTGGCAAGTTTTCCAGGTTGGTCAGGGGTGAGGGACGGGAGGGAAGGTAGGAGTGAGGGTGGGAAGGTAGGAGTGAGGGTGGGAAGGTAGGAGTGAGGGTGGGAAGGTAGAAGTGAGGGTGGGAAGGTAGGAGTGAGGGTGGGAAGGTAGGAGTGAGGGTGGGAAGGTAGGAGTGAGGGTGGGAAGGTAGAAGTGAGGGTGGGAAGGTAGAAGTGAGGGTGGGAAGGTAGAAGTGAGGGTGGGAAGGTAGAAGTGAGGGTGGGAAGGTAGGAATGAGGGTGGGAAGGTAGAAGTGAGGGTGGGATTGAGGAGAGTAGAAGGGTGGTGGTAACGTCCTTTGTATTTTTATAAACTCAAATATACGCCCTCTTTTAAACTGAAATGTAAAGGTTGGGGAGGGGGGGGGGTGACGTAATAGAACTGAAAAGTGGAGTACCACAAGGAAGCTGCCTGTCCCCCCCCCCCCATCTATTCAACATATATACAGCTGACCTGCCTCAAGTCCAACTTGGAGAATACATCACATACGCTGACGATTTCATCCAAATAATATGCCAACCGGAACCATCATAGCCGTTACTAGCCGACAAGACCAAGGCAAAAATTGAATTCATAAACAACTTTGAGAAGCAATGGAAAATTAGCACAAGCAAAC
>WNGS01169498.1:53656470-53666670 GCA_020271785.1 Procambarus virginalis
GGGGCATCAAGGGGTGAAAAAATTCTGCTCATTTGTTTCCGCCTCCACCGGGGCTCGAACCCGGAATCTCAGAACTACGAATCCGAAGCGCTGTCCACTCAGCTATCAGGCCCCATAGCCAAGCCCTCCTCCTTCCAACCATCCCCAAGTCCTCCTTCCACCTAATCCCTCATCTCATCCCCCCAAGCCCTCCTCCTATCCCCCAAGCCCTCCTCCTATCCCCCCCCATGCCTTTCTCCCTCCACCCATCCCCCAAGCCCTCCTATCCAGCCTCCCATGCCTTCCTCCTCCACCCATCCCCCAAGCCCTCCTCCTATCCAGTCTCCCATGGCTTCCTCCCTCCACCTATCCCCAAAACCTTCTCCATCCATCCCCAAGAAAAAACAGAATCCTCTCTATCCAGGACTCAACTTATCAAACGAAATTGCTAGCGAGGCGCGGGGGTTACCACTGCCTTACCACGGACGAATGAACGGCCACATGCGCGCTCCCTCCCTCCCTCTCTCCCTCACACATAAGGGCCTGATAGCTGAGTGGACGGCGCTCTGGACTCGTAATCCTAGGGTCCGGGCTCGATCCCCGGTGATGGCAGAAACAAAATGGCAGAGTTTCTTTCACCGTGATGCCCTGTTATCTAGCAGTAAATAGGTACCTGGGAGTTAGACAGCTGTTACGGGCTGCTTCCTGTGTGTATTCACCTAGTTGTGCTTGCGGGGGGGTTGAGCTCTGCTCTTTCGGCCCGCCTCTCAACTGTCAATCAATTGTTACTAACTACTATTTATTTTTTCCCCCACACCACACACACACCCAGGAAGCAGCCCGTGACAGCTGATTAACTCCCAGGTACCTATTTGCTGCTAGGTAACAGGGTCATTAGGATGGAAGAAACTGCCCATTGTTTCTCCCCAGCGCCCGGAATCGAACCCGGGACCACAGGATCACGCGTCTAGCGTGCTGTCCGCTCAGCCACCGGCCCCCACACCGTGTGTGTGTGTGTGTGTGGGTGTGTGGAAAAAAAACTAGTTAGTTTGTAGTTAGTAACAGTTGATTGATTGACAGTTGAGAGGCGGGCCGAAAGAGCAGAGCTCAACCCCCGCATGCACAACTAGGTGAATACAACTAGGTGAATACACACACACACACACACTCACTCACACTCTCTCACTCTTTCACACTCTCACCCGTCTTAAACTAAGTCAGTTTGTAACGTATCGGAATGAAAAAATAAACGAAAATGGAAAGAAAATGAATAATGAATTAATGAGTAAGGGAGGAGTAGAGAGGTGGGAGGAGCAAGGAGTATTGGGAGTAGCGAGGAGTATGGTCAGTTTGAAAGGGAAAGTTGCAAGAGAGGCGGAGGGAGAGGAGTGAGAGTAGGAAAGTGAGGTAGATAGGTAGAAGTAGAGGTAGAAAGGACTGCCACCATCCATTCTAGTTCATTACATACAAGACAAGGAATGGAACGTGTCTGTACTTTAAGCTGTTATCAAATGTTAACATGTTATCATATATTATCTGCTCATACTCGTATATTATCCTGTATCATATATTATCTGCATGAACTCATACTCTGTAAGTCAGTGAACTCAGGAGTGTTGCTCACTCTAGTTTGCAATATATAAAAAAACAAGATTTAGCGATCACAATTAAGGTCAGATTAAAAAGTAAGTTAATCAAGTATATTTAACATGATAAGTATCATAATTCAAGCAATTTAATGTTCACTATGTCAGGATTACTAGACAATGTGAGTCATTATAAAAGATCTTGAGGACACTGCAGCTGTGTGGCCCTGATAAACACCATTCTCAAGTCGATCAAGTCGATCGACTTGAGAATGGTCCAGGACGGACCGAAACGTCGTCGTCCCTTCATTTTCTAGTGTGTGTGGTCTGGTCAACAAGTTACCTTCACGTTCAACTCGCCAAGGACTGAGCCTAATCTGGATAGAGAGGGGGTGGAGGGGGTTGACAGGCAGAGTCCCCATACAGCCTGGACTGACTGCTGTTCAATCGTCCAGCCTGTCTGTCTGATCTGTTCTCTGCTGATGCTGCTATCCTCCCGAATGTACAGTTTCCTGGGTGTTTATTACGAATCTGGGAGCCAAATCCCGCCTACTAAGTAGATAGCCCCAGGCCCTCTACCAAGCCACACCTTGCTCAGCGGCTTGGTAGATAGCCCCAGGCCCTCTACCAAGCCACATCTTGCTCAGCGGCTTGGTAGATAGCCCCAGGCCCTCTACCAAGCCACATCTTGCTCAGCGGCTTGGTAGATAGCCCCAGGCCCTCTACCAAGCCACACCTTGCTCAGCGGCTTGGTAGATAGCCCCAGGCCCTCTACCAAGCCACATCTTGCTCAGCGGCTTGGTAGATAGCCCCAGGCCCTCTACCAAGCCACACCTTGCTTAGCGGCTTGTTAGATAGCCCCAGGCCCTCTACCAAGCCACACCTTGCTTAGCGGCTTGTTAGATAGCCCCAGGCCCTCTACCAAGCCACACCTTGCTTAGCGTCTTGTTAGATAGCCCCAGGCCCTCTACCAAGCCACACCTTGCTCAGCGGCTTGTTAGATAGCCCCAGGCCCTCTACCGAGCCACACCTTGCTTAGCGGCTTGTTAGATAGCCCCAGGCCCTCTACCAAGCCACACCTTGCTCAGCGGCTTGTTAGATAGCCCCAGGCCCTCTACCAAGCCACACCTTGCTCAGCGGCTTGTTAGATAGCCCCAGGCCCTCTACCAAGCCACACCTTGCTCAGCGGCTTGTTAGATAGCCCCAGGCCCTCTACCAAGCCACACCTTGCTTAGCGGCTTGTTAGCCCCAGGACCTCTACCAAGCCACACCTTGCTTAGCGGCTTGTTAGATAGCCCCAGGCCCTCTACCAAGCCACACCTTGCTTAGCGTCTTGTTAGATAGCCCCAGGCCTTCTACCAAGCCACACCTTGCTCAGCGGCTTGTATGAAGGCCACACCCGCCTACCTGGCTGCCATTACCGGCTTAGCAGAAGCAAGGTAGTTTCACACGACCAGACCACTGGGCAACTTGTGGTCATTAACTCCTCTAACATCTACTACGGGCTCACCATAGCCCGTGCTACTTGGAACTTCTTGTTCCAGGTAGCGAATCTTTAACAACAACAACTCCTCTAGGCGTGACTCTTTTTAATTACTAGGCCAGGCAACCTTTTCGCCTCTCAAAATCTTGTCTGGCTATCTTCTTCTTGAGGTTATCTTGAGATGATTTCGGGGCTTTTTAGTGTCCCCGCGGCCCAGTCCTCGACCAGGCCTCCACCCCTAGGAAGCAGCCCGTGACAGCCGACTAACACCCAGGTACCTATTTTACTGCTAGGTAACAGGGGCATAAGGTGAAAGAAACTGCCCATTGTTTCTCGCCGGCGCCTGGGATCGAACCCAGGACCACAGGATCACAAGTCCAGCGTGCTGTCCGCTCGGCCGACCGGCTAACTCATGTTGTATGTACATGTTAAATACAAAACACCTTTATGGTGTTACAAGTTAATGAACAACTTGTGAAGATGTGTATCTTAAATATTTTGAAATATTCTTCACTATAGCCAATATCACTAATAACACAAAGACTACTTGTCGACGACGATTCGGCCCGTCCTGGACCATTCTCAAGTCGATTGAGAATGGTCCAGGACGGACCGAAACGTCGTCGTCCCTTCACCTTCTAGTGTGTGGTCTGGTCAACATATTTTAGCCACGTTATTGTGACTCATGACTACTTGTCTTTAAATGAATGAAACACACAATGAATTAAATATTCCCTCCCCCCTCGTTTCAGATTTGCGGTTGTCATACGTCAGCCACACGGAGCCTCGTGTGAGGATTCATCACCCAACATGAGAAACTCATAGTTGACAACTACGATCATCAAGCCTGACCATCTGAGAGGCCTAGCCTCTCGCCCAGCCATGTGTAAGTATTTAAAGTGATATGACAATATCATTTACTCTATCTTCTGTTTTAGTATTCACCACTTCTTCTGTAAGGTATACAAGCTATTTCCTAAGAATTTAGTTGTGTATTCCACGTATAGAGCAGTTAGGGGGGAAAGATAAGATAGTTGGTAATTAGGTAAGGGAAGCAGGTATCTGGGAGCCGGTCGGCCGAGCGGACAGCACGCTGGACTTGTGATCCTGTGGTCCTGGGTTCGATCCCAGGCGCCGGCGAGAAACAATGGGCAGAGTTTCTTTCACCCTATGCCCCTGTTACCTAGCAGTAAAATAGGTACCTGGGTGTTAGTCAGCTGTCACGGGCTGCTTCCTGGGGGTGGAGGCCTGGTCGAGGACCGGGCCGCGGGGACACTAAAAAGCCCCGAAATCATCTCAAGATAACCTCAAGATCTCAAGATCTTGCATAGACTCGTTTCTGTTATCTTTGTGATAGCGGTAGAGGCCAGAACACGGAACAAGCTAGTATATGAGCCTCTCGAGGTGATGTACCACTACTCAGAACACACATATACAACTAGCGTTGTATATGTGAAAACGTTTGTTTCAAAGCAGTTGTGGTTTAAGGTGCCAAGAGCCAGACTGTCAGTGTGGCAGGTGGATAATTTGGTTCTTAGATGGATTACAGGTTTGAACGTAGGGGAACGTCTTATTGGGTTACAGGTTTGAACGTAGGGGAACGTCTTATTGGGTTACAGGTTTGAACGTAGGGGAACGTCTTGTTGGATTACAGGTTTGAACGTAGGGGAACGTCTTGTTGGATTACAGGTTTGAACGTAGGGGAACGTCTTGTTGGATTACAGGTTTGAACGTAGGGGAACGTCTTGTTGGATTACAGGTTAGAACGTTGGGGAACGTCTTGTTGGATTACAGGTTGAACGTAGGGGAACGTCTTGTTGGATTACAGGTTTGAACGTAGGGGAACGTCTTGTTGGGTTACAGGTTTGAACGTAGGGGAACGTCTTGTTGGATTACAGGTTGAACGTAGGGGAACGTCTTGTTGGATTACAGGTTTGAACGTAGGGGAACGTCTTGCTTAGTATCTCCAAACTCACGTTCGTCTCACCAGCCAACACTTCTCACATACGCTGCTTCGTGAATCTGGTCTCCAGGTTCGTAAGTGCTTGCGTAACTGCTTCATGAATCTAGTCCCCAGGTTCTTAAGTGCTTGCGTAACTGCTTCATGAATCTAGTCCCCAGGTTCGTAAGTGCTTGCGTAACTGCTTCGTGAATCTGGCCTCTTGTTCTGGCCAAAGGATAGGAAATAGACAGAATATTCCATCCTGTTTTGAGAGATCCTTGATAGTCGTGTCTCGCGTTGGTTTCAACTGTATGATTTATATTGTATTTTCTTAAATAAATACAAAAAAAACTGGCTACTCGGACAAAATTCGGCAGCCTAGCCTGAAAGTTAGGTCAGTACTCGCCTTATTGTATATGCGTGGGGATTGAGCTTTGGCTCTCTGGTCCCGCCTCTCAACTGTCAGTCAACTGGTGTTCAGGTTCCTAAGGCTTTTGGGCTCTGTCATATCTACATTTGAAACTGTGTGAAGTCTGGCTAATTTTTGATTGAATTGAGGAGGCAAAAATGGTTGATTTGGAACAAAGTAAAGTGTAAATTTATTCATCATCTTTAAAATCCTCAAATACAGCAAAACGTAACAGATTGTATTTTTTATTATTGTTGTTAAAGCTGTATTTTAACGATTCAACTACCCCAAAATAACGGAATAGAATAACGTAGCTGGATTTCGTTTTCTTTTCCAAGTAGGAGACACTTGGGGAATTCTCCCGTTGGTGGTAGACAGGAAGGTTAGGTTAGGTTAGGCCCTTGGTAGGCCTAGGCTTAGGCCTATCAAGGGCCCTTCCCCTCCCCCTTCCTAGGCCAACTGCTGACCTTCTCCAAGGTGCAAACCAGAAAAATTGCCTCGCTCCCGGGTACCTATTATGTTGCTAGGTGAATAGGCGCATCTGGGTGAAAGGAAAGGTGCCCAGATGTTTCAGTCCCGATGAGGGATGGAACCCCGGGTCGCTCGATTGAGAGCCGAGAACGTAGACCACTGTGCTATACAGTATGGAGTACCGGGACCTGAATGCATCGATCATCTTACGAAACCTGTGCATCTTTTCTCAACCATCGTGGCTTTGTTTACATTCATTAAACAGTTTATGAACTCGGAAGCACCAGGAGGTTGTTTATAAGACTTTTGGTTGTGAAAATTCCAAGTTCGTAAACTATTTAATGAATTGTGTAAACAAAGCCGCTATGATTGCTGGAAGATGTATAGGTTTCGTAAAACAAATATGAGTGTTAATGTGTGCATTCGTACAGGTGTGTTCTTTTCTTTTCGTGTAGGGATATACATGTGTGGGTCTTCGTTAGTTCAGGTATGTTGCGTGCAGGTATGTATGTGTGTGTGTACTCACCTAGTTGTACTCACCTAGTTGTGCTTGCGGGGGTAGAGCTCTGGCATTTTGGTCCAACCCGTCCTCATAAAAAGAACGTCACTTTTGGCTCGTATGCGCGATATGGCCAAATTTGGACGTAATTTGAAATGAAACCGACTCACAAAAGTGACGTTCTGTTCCGTTTTCTATTTGAGTCGTCTGGCGTACGCGCAGAGGTTATGAGAGGACACTTTAAATTAACGTTTTTCATAACGTTTTGAAACTTAATGAGAATTTCCTGCCCACCTAACCTATCAGAGGACCCTTAACTTACTGTTGTTGAAAAAAAAATCCAAAATTTATTTTCATATTTTTTTCATTTTCAAATTACGTCCAAATTCAGCCATACGGGCAAGCGGCCAAATGCGACGTTCTTTTTAAGAGGACAGGTTGTTTGGTCCGCCTTTCAACTGTCAATCAACTGGCGTACAGATTCCTGAGTCTACCGGGCTCTATCATATCTACACTGTGTGTGTGTGTGTGGTGTGTGTGTGTGTGTGTGTGTGTGTGTGTGTGTGTGTGTGTGTGTGTGTGTGTGTGTGTGTGTGTGTGTAGGAGAGCAGTTGATGGTGGAGGTAGCTGATGATGGATGGTGGGTCCCGCGTCCATTAAATTAACCTTTATATGTGTTTCGTCTGCTGGCCTTCCTGTTCCCTTTTGTTTTTGCCTCTTCTATAAATTTTTTTTGTCCTCTGACTGCCTTTCTTATTTCCCTGACGTGTATGTGTCTTCCTGTTTGGTCCTTTGCGTCTCTCTCTCATTTCCTGTTTCGTGAGTGTGTGTGTGTGTGTGTACTCACCTAGTTGTGCTTGCGCGGGTTGAACTTTGGCTCTTTGGTCCCGGCTCTCAACTGTCAATCAACTGGTGTACAGATTCTGGAGCCTATTGGGTTATATCAAATCTGCATTTGAAACTGTGTGTGGAGTCAGCTTCCACCACATCACTGCCTAATGCATTCCATATGTTAACTACTCTAACACTGAAAACAAATATTGTTAATGTCTCTGTGGCTCATCTGGGTGCTAAGTTTCCACCTTTGTCCTTTGTTCGTGTCCCACCCGTGCTAAATAGTTTGACTTTGTCCACCCTATCAATTCCCCGAAGAATTTTGTAGGTAGTGATCATGGCTTCCCTTACTCTTATGTCTTCCAGGACGTGATTTAGCTCCCGTTATCTTTCCTCGGTGTGTGTGTGTGGTTTTAGGGGGGGGGGGTGAGGAGTGGGCAAGTCTCCCTTCACAGAAGTAAAACACAACAAGTCTCAAACATTGTAGTGTTCTAAAGCCAAACACGGAAGACCAATTGCATATGTTAAACTTGAGAGCCGTCATGATTAAGATGAGCTTAGCGGGTCGACAGGTAAGGCGGCGGCTTATTTAAAGTTCCGCCTTTATTCCCTCCTGGGATTTTGTTTCTCCACTGAAATTTTGAAAAAGTCAATAGCGGTTGATAAGAACATGAATTGGTTGGTCTAGGGCAGTAGTTTATCCCAACCTGAAACTGCACAGCTCTATTTTATAATTCTCAAAAGACCTGCGATCACCTGCCACACTTTAATAATTGAGGAAAAAAACTATATAATTTTTTAATTATAAAAGCCTAAAAAAGCCTACTTTCTACTTGCTAATTCTCGATGATTGGGTTATACTAAAATTTAGGTTCCCCCGACCCACGAGAAGAGTCCAGTGGGTCCCAACCCAGCAGCTCTAGCAACTGGGGTTCCCAACCCAGCAGCTTTAGCAACTGGGGTTTCCCAACCCACCAGCTCTCCCACCTGGGGGTTCCCAACCCACCAGCTCTAGCACCTGGGGTTCCCAACCCCACCAGCTCTCCCACCTGGGGTTCCCAACCCACCAGCTCTCCCACCTGGGGGTTCCCAACCCACCAGCTCTCCCACCTGGGGTTCCCAACCCACCAGCTCTCCCACCTAGGGTTCCCAACCCCACCAGCTCTCCCACCTGGGGTTCCCAACCCACCAGTTGGGAGGCCGAGGTCTATAGAGCCTAAAGCCCTTTGGTCATTCACTCGTCGTGTTCTGCCTGCATTTGCATATTTATGCTGTTTAGGGGAAAGTTTGGCGTGCAATATGCTACCCACCACCTCGTCTTGCAGCTCTGCCAGGCGCCTGCAACTCAATTTGAGGTGAAATATTTTCTCATCTCTCCCGAGGAGACTATGTTAGCTTAAGTGGATGTCCCCTTGATGCTTTTTAGTGTAGTTATCGTGTTCCATTTTCCATTTTCAGATTTACTTTTTCTTTTTAACATCAGCGTAAAGCCAACATTGGTCTTGAGAATACTACGAAATCGTTGTTTTATAGCGTTTTCGTCAATGTAATTGAATGGTAGTGTTTCTTAGCAATAGAAACGCACTCCAGTTTAAATTCAATGTTTTTCCCTTGTTATTTATTGTGTGTACTTTTTGGATTGTGCATGAGCACTTAGGCACAGTCTTCCATTTGTCTTTTGAAATAGTTTTCCAGTCCTCTTGCAGCTTTTCCTGTCATATACTCTTAAATCCTTGTAGGTCAGACCTCTTGCCCTATTCTCGTACACGAACAGTAAGTAAGTAAGTAAGTAATTATCCAAAGAAGGCACCAAGTCGGGAAGGGAAGTCTATGTAGCACCATCAAATGTGCGGAATAATCAGAGGCGCTAAATATCGCTAAAGATGCCTATATGAGAACAGAAACGCATAAGGCGAACGATCTCAAAATATCCGATTCACCAAGAATTCTAGGAGGAACAAGTGACCGCGAGGACGGTCAGGAAGCAAGATACACGTTCATCCTGAAAATCAGGACATTCGAGAAGGATATGCACGACCGTAAGAGGGACAATGCAGTTTGGACAATAAGGAGCAGGGCGGCGCTCCATTGTGTCCATTAGTTAAGCGTGTATGGCCAATACGCAACATTGCCAGAGCCGTTTCCCCACTGCCGGTTACGGTGGTAGGAGGAAGGCCCACAGGGACACACTACTTTCAAAAGCGCGCAGTTTGTTAAGAGTAATAGAAGACCAATATCCTGCCCACTGGGCAAGGTTATAGAAATGAATAACTTTGTAAA
Organism: Procambarus virginalis; assembly: GCA_020271785.1. Classification (NCBI taxonomy): domain Eukaryota; kingdom Metazoa; phylum Arthropoda; class Malacostraca; order Decapoda; family Cambaridae; genus Procambarus; species Procambarus virginalis. The sequence goes on from WNGS01169498.1 coordinate 53,665,954, forward strand.
AGGCAGAATAAGGAATACCTTACGGGAGATGGAACAAGTGCGGATAGCCTCCTTAGCGGCAGCGTCCACACGTTCATTTAGGGACACACCAATATGGCTGGGAACCCAGCAAAACAACACTTTCTTAAATCTACTGGAGAGAAGAAGCAGCCAATACCGAATCTCAACTACCATCGGATGGACTCGATTAATGTACTCCAGAGCCATGAGGGCACTGCGAGAGTCAACAACCAAGGGAAAGATTTGACAGCGATACAGCAGTTGATGAAGAGCATAGAGAATAGCATAAAGGTTTGCTGTGAAAATGCTAGTTGGCGACTGACAGCTGAGTGGACAGCGTTTCGATTCGTAGTCTGAGGTTCCGGGTTCGAGATCCCCGGTGGAGGGGCTCTGGAAAAAATTGTAGCGACTCAAATTAAGCAGCATTTCTTTCACCCTTAGATGACCCTCTGTTACCTAACAGTGAAATAGGTACCTGGGAGTTAGACAGCTGCTACGAGCTGCTTCCTGGGGGTGTGTAACAAAAGAAGGCCTGGTCGAGAGACCGGTCCGCAGAGGACGCTAAAGCCCCGTAAACACTCGAAACTCAAGATAGTCTCTGGAGGCAGGCGACACATATAGGTGTGGTCATGAAAAACAACAGAGCAGCCTACATCGTTTACAGACATAGACCTATCGGTGAAGATGGGAATGGAGTGGGAGTGCGAAGAAAAGTGT
>WNGS01169498.1:53668016-53681756 GCA_020271785.1 Procambarus virginalis
GAGAGAGACAGACAGACTTTTAGATAATTTGATGAGCGTTTTTGTTCATGTATGAGTATGAGTTAGTTAGTTTAGTTCATTTCTATATGCACCCCATACCCATCCCGTGGGCGGTAGTGGAAAGGGTTACAGAGGCACATAATGGGCTTCAGGGACTGAACCCCACAATTCATTTAGCTAAGCAAGTTACAGAGCATGATGAGCTTAGTACATACAAATTCAATATAAGTCGTCACATCAACAACGGGTTCGAGATCGACCTCCAAATACAGGGTATGAGATGAGATATACAATTTACTCTTGTCCTCATCACATTAACTTACCTATGTCATAATCGTTATATAACGTGTATATGTATCCCGCGGTCTTTGTCACCCAGCCAGTTGGAGGGGTGACAGTGTCGAACCATGGTACTGGAGGCTATTGATTACCGATGGTTAAGTGAGGGCCAAGTGGGCATCCCTCTTCACATGGAGCCCCGGCACGGCAGAGAACTGTGGTTGGTGTTGGTTGGTGGGTGCATGGTTCGGTGGGGTGTGTTTGTGTGGGGGGTGGTGTGCGTTCTATTGTGGGTTTGTGGGGGTAGTGGTGTGTGTGTGTGTGTTGTTTGTCTGTGGGTAATATGTGTGTGTGTGTGTCGTGTTGGTGGGGTAGTGTTTGTGGGTACTGGTGTGGTGGTGTTGTTTGTGGAGGGTGGTGTGTGGTATGTGTGTGCTTGTTGTGTGGGTGTGTGGGTGGGTACGTGTGTTGTTTGTGGGTGTGTGGTGTTTGTGGGTACTTGTGTGTGTGGGTTGTTGTGGGGTGGTGGTGTTTGTGGGTACTGGTCTGGTTAGTGTGGTTTGTGGTGGTGACGTGGGTTAGTTACTCACACCTGGCAAGTGTAAATCCATGTCATGTTATGTCGCACGGAGAACACCTGTCATGTCACTCATGTCACATGTAGAGACACTTGTCATGTCATATATAGATACACCTGTCAAATGACACGCACCCTCTACGACTTACACCAACTATCCTCCGTTCATCCCGGACTACTCTGCAAGAGCTATCCTAAGTGTCTCAAATTTAAATAAAGTTTTAACCACCCAGAGATAAAGTAAGTATTCTCTTACATATATTGTATGGGACCGGCTGGGCGGGAGGGGACGGCGGGCAAGTGAGCTGTTGTTGTTAAAGATTCGCTACCTGGAACAAGAAGTTCCAAGTAGCACGGGCTATGGTGAGCCCGTAGTGGATGTTGTAGGCAAGTGAGCGTTTACTGCGTAGTTAAATCAGCCTCCATTTTGAGTTTAATCATTATCTTGTATTTCAAATGAGTTTCTAATAGCCAAAGGTTTATGGCAGAAGGCCTGAGATGGGTTGGGAATGCGGCAATCAGCCCTCCGACGCATCTGCGTGCGGACAGGTCTACTAAAACCTGTAGTGAAAAATAGGACGGTTATAGTGAAGTTACACACACACACACACACACACACACACACACACACACCACACACACACACACACACACACACACACACACACACCCACCCACCCACCCACCCACCCACCCATCAGGGGCCAGGTAGCCTGGTGGATAGCGAGCAGGATTCGTAATTCTGTGGCGCGGGTTCGATTCCCGCACCCGGCAGAAACAAATGGGCAAAGTTTCTTTCACCCTGAATGCCCCTGTTACCTAGCAGTAAATAGGTACCTGGGAGTTAGTCAGCTGTCACGAGCTGCTTCCTGGGGTGTGTGTGTGTGTGGTGTGAAAAAAAAAAAAGTAGTTAGTGTAGTTATTAAACAGTTGATTGACAGTTGAGAGGCGGGCCGAAAGAGCAAAGCTCAACCCCCGTAAAAATATAACTAAGTGAATACAACTAAGTGAATACACACACACACACACACACACATACATACATATACACACACACATTTTCTATCTCATATTTTCGTTAGGTTAGATTGGATTGGGTTGGCTTAAGTAAGATTAGTTTAGAAGCGATACTTCTTAATTATCTCGTGTCTCGCTGATGTGTATTGGTCCAGGACATGGTATGTAGTTTAATTATATTTTTTGTAAAAATATCAGCCCATCCCGCTGTTCACACAGTTCTTAACGATGTAGACCATCGTATTATATATATTGACGTAATGGACAAATCGTAAAAATTGGTACTATTGGATTTGTTCAAACCGGAAGAGGTTTTGTTGCTAATAGAACTTAACCTAACAATCCTAGGCCTAATATAGGCTATATGAAGCCTAATATTGTATATATATATGCGCTATCCTAGCCCTATGAATATTTAAGTTTGGTATTTAGCTATATTTTTTCTGGATATCATTCATTCTAAAAAAGGAATAATTACCAATTTCAACAATCTAGTTGTCCATTTCGTCAATATATGTACAATGGTATTCATAGTTAGTAAAAAAAACAGCTATCATTCTGAGTGTAATTGGTTCTTGATAATCAGAGTGTGTGAATAACCTCGTCACTGAAGGCATTACAGTGGCATCAACACTTACAGCCAAAGGATTGAACATTTGTCCATTTGAATTACACGTAAATTTTCAAATCGAGTCTTTTGTATCCGCCTATGACGCGGATACAGATTAAANATATATATATATATATATAATTAGGAGTAGGTTAGATGTTTAGGTTGTTGGAGATTATTCATTCCCTCTACCGCCAATGTTCAACTGTTCATTCCATGCCGCGGTCGATCTCACAGACGCATCATAAATCATATGGACGATGTTATTGTTGTTTTAGATTCGGCTACTCGGAACAAAAGGTTCCAAGCAGCACGGGTTATTGTGAGCCCGTAGTGGACTTACCTGGCACAGGAGCGGGGCAAGTAGCACGGGCTATGGTGAGCCCGTAGTGGACTTACCTGGCACAGGAGCGGGGCAAGTAGCACGGGCTATGGTGAGCCCGCAGCGGACTTACCGGGCACAGGAGCGGGGCAAGTAGCACGGGCTATGGTGAGCCCGTAGTGGACTTAGCGGGCACAGGAGCGGGGAAAGTAGCACGGGTTATGGTGAGCCTGTAGTGAACTTACCTGGCACAGGAGCGGGGCAAGTAGCACGGGCTATGGTGAGCCCGTAGTGGACTTACCGGGCACAGGAGCAGGGCAAGTAGCACGGGCTATGGTGAGCCCGTAGTGGACTTACCGGGCACAGGAGCGGGGCAAGTAGCACGGGCTATGGTGAGCCCGTAGTGGACTTACTTGGCACAGGAGCGGGGCAAGTAGCACGGGTTATGATGAGCCCGTAGTGAACTTACCTGGCACAGGAGCGGGGCAAGTAGCACGGGCTATGGTGAGCCCGTAGAGGACTTACCTGGCACAGGAGCGGGGCAAGTAGCACGGGCTATGGTGAGCCCGTAGTGGACTTACCTGGCACAGGAGCGGGGCAAGTAGCACGGGCTATGGTGAGCCGGCAGTGGACTTACCGGGCACAGGAGCGGGGCAAGTAGCACGGGCTATGGTGAACCCGTAGTGGACTTACCTGGCACAGGAGCGGGGCAAGTAGCACGGGCTATGGTGAGCCCGTAGTGGACTTACCTGGCACAGGAGCGGGGCAAGTAGCACGGGGCTATGGTGAACCCGTAGTGGACTTACCTGGCACAGGAGCGGGGCAAGTAGCACGGGATATGGTGAGCCCGTAGTGGACTTACCTGGCACAGGAGCGGGGCTGTAACTGGGTCAACTACGTTTCACATGTCTGAGGATTTAATACACAGGCTTAGCCTAGGCTAGCTAAGGATAGAAAGTACATAAACACGTTAATTACGTAGTACTGTTTTAAGTGATTACCACGAGGTGTACATATCCTCCCCACCCCTGGGTTCAGGTTGCAATTTTTGTTGTTCGATCTATTTTTTTGTAAAGGTTCACAAGTGAGAACGTGGTTGTCGGGGGTCCACAGGAGAGAACGTAGTGGTGGGGGGTCCACAGGAGAGAACGTAGTGGTGGGGGGTCCACAGGAGAGAACGTAGTGGTGGGGGGTCCACAGGAGAGAACGTAGTGGTGGGGGGTCCACAGGAGAGAACGTAGTGGTTGGGGGTCCACAGGAGAGAACGTAGTGGTGGGGGGTCCACAGGAGAGAACGTAGTAGTGGGGGGTCCACAGGAGAGAACGTAGTGGTGGGGGTCCACAGGAGAGAACGTAGTGGTGGGGGGTCCACAGGAGAGAACGTAGTGGTGGGGGGTCCACGGGAGAGAACGTAGTGGTGGGGGGTCCACAGGAGAGAACCTAGTGGTTGGGGGGTCCACGGGAGAGAACGTAGTGGTGGGGGGTCCACAGGAGAGAACGTAGTGGTGGGGGTCCACAGGAGAGAACCTAGTGGTGGGGGGTCCACAGGAGAGAACGTAGTGGTGGGGGGTCCACAGGAGAGAACGTAGTGGTGGGGGGTCCACAGGAGAGAAGGTAGTGGTGGGGGGTCCACAGGAGAGAACGTAGTGGTGGGGGGTCCACAGGAGAGAACGTAGTGGTGGGGGGTCCACAGGAGAGAACGTAGTGGTGGGGGGTCCACAGGAGAGAACGTAGTGGTGGGGGGTCCACAGGAGAGAACGTAGTGGTGGGGGGTCCACAGGAGAGAACGTAGTGGTGGGGGGTCCACAGGAGAGAACGTAGTGGTGGGGGAATCCACATGTGAGAAGGTGGTTGGTAAAGGGTAAATGACATAAAAAGGGTGGGAACCACTGCCCTAGGATGCAACCCACAACAATTGCCAAAATCCCGGGTACCAATTTTACTGCTGGGTGAACAGCTGAATCAGATGAAATGAAACTTTACACAGTTGTTTCTATCCTGTTTGCGGATTAAATTGAGGCCCCTCGGTTGTGAGTCGAGAGCTTAGGCCACAGTGCTTGAAACCTATGACTTATGCTTGAAATTGACCAGCACTCTCCTAGCTGTGTGCTTGTAAATACCCAAGCCAAGCACTAATTCTCGAATAGTTTTGCGCTCGGTCATATCTTTTAAAGTTGTATGTGAAGTCTGCCTTCTCCACTTCACTTCTTTAGTGAAGTGAATTTCTTTACTTCCAAAAATAATGGGTTTTTGGTCTTTGTGGATCATTTGGATATATGTGTGTGTATATATAGTACTTGCCCCTTGTCGCGGGGCTCTTCTGGTAACGTCTCCGCTATTAGAATGTCTTTATGTCTTCTATCTTTTAGGTACTCTCTTATCCACTGGAACACATTTCCTGTCGTTCCTGCTTGTTTCTCTACATGGATACTGTGTCTTAGGCTTTCCCTGGCAGTCGAGGTATGTATAGTCTGCTCATTATTATCTAGTCTGGTATCTGTTCCTGATCTTAGCAGACTATCAAGTTTGTGAAGGAAGAATTGCCAGATTAGAATTATCTGCGGGCTGTGAGTACAATATGCACACTGACCAGGGAGGCAAGGGTCAGTGTGCACATTTGGAGCTATGGAGCCTCGTCCCAGGCCAGGTTGTGAGTACAATGTGCACACTGACCAGGGAGGCAAGGGTCAGTGTGCACATTGGAGCGATGGAGCCTCGTCCCAGGCCGGGTTGTGAGTACAATGTGCAGACTGACCAGGGAGGCAAGGGTCAGTGTGCACATTTGGAGCGATGGAGCCTCGTCCCAGGCCAGGTTGTGAGTACAATGTGCAGACTGACCAGGGAGGCAAGGGTCAGTGTGCACATTGGAGCGATGGAGCCTCGTCCCAGGCCAGGTTGTGAGTACAATGTGCATACTGACCAGGGAGGCAAGGGTCAGTGTGCACATTTGGAGCCTCGTCCCAGGCCAGGTTGTGAGTACAATGTGCATACTGACCAGGGAGGCAAGGGTCAGTGTGCACATTTGGAGCCTCGTCCCAGGCCAGGTTGTGAGTACAATGTGCATACTGACCAGGGAGGCAAGGGTCAGTGTGCACATTTGGAGCGATGGAGCCTCGTCCCAGGCCAGGTTGTGAGTACAATGTGCACACTGACCAGGGAGGCAAGGGTCAGTGTGCACATTGGAGCCTCGTCCCAGGCCAGGTTGTGAGGAGAAAAAACAGTAAATTGAACACAGGTGGTCTTTAAATCCTAGCTTCAAGTGCTACATCACTATAGTTGCTGTGGTAATTAGTAACGTTGCCTAAAAATTAAAACACATAATTGGGGTGATGAATGTGCTTGCCATTATTTTTTGTCTATTGTAAATGATGTCATTTGTACCTTACCGTTAGCTTAGGCTAGTGCCTTTTAAAATCAAATCACTGGTTCTGCGAGGCGAACGAGCATTTAGTACAGACTCGGAGCTGTAAGGAGTACCGCCGGGCTCACCTCCATCTTTGTTACCGGCCTTAGCATTACGAGAAGCAACGAGTACAAACTACATTTCCGAAGACAAACGATATTCAAGTAGGACTAATAGCAAGATAATAATGACACATTGGGCGTGCTGTCTTGTGGTTAATAGCTCGATAATTAATACACTTAAAGACTTTTGAGACTGTTCGTTATTTATGAAGGGCGTGGTTCCTTCCTCCCTGGAACTTGTAGGCAATCACCGCATCATCCAGAAATTCAAATCAGGTTTTAGCGTAGGTAATGGAAGCAGCATGCCATGAATAACAATGTTGATGAGGCACTTTGACTACCTGGTTTATGATATAGTATTAAAGATACTATTAAAGATTATTTGCCACGAGAGAAGCGTACCAGAAGCTGGTACTTCTCTGCGTGGTGGTTGTATGGAGGAGCCTAGCATAGTGTGGGGGGCCTCGTGTTGGTGATTTGGGTTAGTTGCATGATGGAGATTGTGTGGGGCCTCGTGTTGGTGGCTTGGGTTAGTTGCATGATGGTGATTGTGTGGGGCCTCGTGTTAGTGGCTTGGGTTAGTTGCATGATGGTGATTGTGTGGGGCTTCGTGTTGGTGGCTTGGGTTAGTCGCATGATAGAACCTAGCATTGTGTGGGGCCTCGTGTTGGTGATTTGGGTTAGTCGCAGGATGTAGTCTGACAGTGTTGGTCCCCCGCTGGCAGCTCTGGTAATTAATGAGACTGTTCGGATGGTGGGAAAACAGTCCTGCTCTTTAGAAAATATAGGTCGTTAATAACTAATATCATTGCCAGAATATCATCCCACTGCATGTCCGTTTTCTCCAGCACCAAATTTATCAGGTACAAAACCAAGCACCTCAACTATCTTAAACCTGTCCTTAGTTGAAATTAACAAACTTCCCTATGCTACTAATGCACTTAATAATTATTCACAAATTGCATCATTATACACAAATTGCACCATTATACACAAATTGAATCATTATACACAAATTGCATCATTATTTAAAAAAAAAAGAGTACAATATTTTCTTGGGTTTGAAGCATTGTTTTAATTATGGGGACATTTTGCTTTTGGGTATACTAAAGTGATTGTTTTTCTATGCATGTATACCATGGTTAACAAAAAAAAAGTGTAGAAGGCAACACAGTTTGAGTAAACAGGATGATTACGAAGATATAGCTCTTATCAAAAGTGTAACCACAGCCTAAGCAGTGAGATAAAAACACTATTTCTTTAAGCGTCGGTTTACACAGCAGATGTGTGACTTCCGCCATGCATTTAGGGTTTCGTCAAAGAGGTTAGTTAATTTTTTGTACGTAAGTTATCGACGTCCCTGTGGCCTGGTCTCTGATCAGGCCTCCTCGTTGGTGGTTTGGTCAACCTGGCTGTTAGACGCGGCTGTTCGCAGCCTGCGGTATGAATTACAGCTCAGAAATCCTTTGGAGCTGTACAGTTTATCAAGTTTTCTTTTTCAACAGCGTGAGAGGTCGGCTAGTTGTGGTACTTATATTTAGAGGGAGAGTGTGGAGAAGTCTTGGACCCCTTGATGTTGATAAAGTTCTCTCTCAACGTACCTATTCACGTCTGCTTTTGGAATGGGCCTTTGCACATCCATGCCTTCTGATCTTGTATGAGTTATTTCCATGTGCAGATTTGGAACCAATCCCTATAATATTTTCCAAGTACAGATTTTTCTGTATCATTACCGCCTGCGCATTAGGGAATTCAGATTTAATGGTTTTAAGCGTCAATAATTCAGATATTTTATTGAATAGATTCTGGCAGTACAAGACCCTTGCACTTCTCCTCCAGCAATTTCGCCAGGAACAGAAGACTCCCGTTCTCCCTCCTCTCTCTCCTAGTATTCTTACAGCTTTCCCTACCCATAGCCCATCGTAAGCCATACCTCCTAGTTTTCCCTGGAATACAACCCAGCAAGCACATAATAACGAGATACCTAATTACTGCTGGATGAACAGGGTCGAACAGTTAAGGATTGGTGCCCAGTCAATTCTCCCTGGACAAGACTGGTACCCCAGACTAATTCGCTTGCGAGTCGCGTGTGTTAGGCACTACGTGTAGGCGTGTATTACCACAACGCCACCACTGACTAACTATGAGATCCTGCTACTGTCTGAGATCACGAACTTTGCCAATAACGGCTTAGCTGGCCTAATTCCTAACGAAAACATACTCTGGTACATTACTATGCTGCCAGGCCAAGACTTATGGTGGTATCAGACCCTATTACCACGTGTACAAACACCTTTCAGCGCCTCGTTGGCAGGGCTGTCAGCAGGAGGGTCCACACAGAAGCTGTAATGCTGCTATAAGCAAATCAGTGCTTTGGGTGTCACTTAAGATCAGCCCACGTGGATACTGGCCTGTTTCAGTAACCCTGCAGACACGGCAGTATTAAAACTGGACATCAGAAATATATTTGAATGTGTTAAAAAGAGTTTCAGTTTGACACAAGGGATTTGACACTGTTGTTTGGGAGCACGTAGTAATTTATACGGAAAATACCTAGCAAGGATGTACTGTCCCATTCATTTGTTAAGGATATTATAAACAGGTTGATCCACTCACAAAGTGCCTGACACTACCACCCAACATACTTGCTCTACAACCCATACTCCTGAAGTGATTAGTTTCAATAGTAACTATTTGGTCGAAAGTATCAGTGTGTAGTGGTAGACCACAGAAAAGTTAAATTATTGAAGTTTTAATTTTATTGAGTGTGGGAGAAATAAAGCTAAAAACCCGAACTTAACATTCCTTGGTGTATTATGGCACATATATGTACTATATTAGGACTAAAATAGCGTGTATTAGGACTAAAATAGCGTGTATTAGGCTTAGGATTGCTAGGAGAGGTTAGGTGCTGTATGTTGGTGTTAACAAAAAAGTTGGCCATTTGGCCAAATTCAGTAATACAAAACGTCAATTTTTTGAGTGGGCCATCACTACATATTGGTACTTTAGACCAAGTGATTACCATAGTACTTCAATTTTAGGCGGATGGGCTGGTTTCCTACGGTGTGTAGCGTCATTAGGCAGCCTCAGACCAAGAGAATAGGCAACATCAGTAAAACACTCAACCTTACTATGAAACACTGGCTATTGGGTCAAGCAATACTCCCGGTTTAGATATATATATATTTTTTGAGTGATGGGTGTTTATATAAGTATTGCGAAGGCAGTATAGATTATATTTCTTGCTAGGGAATACGTGGAAGAAATTCTACCAGGGGTCGCGTTGGCGTCGGGGGAGCCAGTTGCCCGCTGCGTCGGGGGAGCCAGTTGTCCGTTGGCGTCGGGGGAGCCAGTTGTCCGTTGGCGTCGGGGAGCCAGTTGTCCGTTGGCGTCGGGGAGCCAGTTGTCCGTTGCCGTCGGGGAGCCAGTTGTCCGTTGCCGTCGGGGGAACCAGTTGTCCGTTGGCGTCGGGGAACCAGTTGTCCGTTGGCGTCGTGGGAGCCAGTTGTCATTGGCGTCGGGGAACCAGTTGTCCGTTGGCGTCGGGGAACCAGTTGTCCGTTGGCGTCGGGGGAGCCAGTTGCCCGTTGCCGTCGGGGGAGCCAGTTGTTCGTTGCCGTCGGGGGAGCCAGTTGTCCGTTGCCGTCGGGGGAGCCAGTTGTCCGTTGCCGTCGGGGGAGTCAGTTGTCCGTTGCCGTCGGGGGAGCCAGTTGTCCGTTGCCGTCGGGGGAGCCAGTTGTCCGTTGGCGTCGTGGGAGCCAGTTGTCCGTTGGCGTCGGGGGACCCAGTTGTCCGTTGGCGTCGGGGAACCAGTTGTCCGTTGGCGTCGGGGGAACCAGTTGTCCGTTGGCGTCGGGAACCAGTTGTCCGTTGCCGTCGGGGAAACCAGTTGTCCGTTGGCGTCGGGGAACCAGTTGTCCGTTGGCGTCGTGGAGCCAGTTGTCCGTTGCCGTCGGGGGAGCCAGTTGTCCGTTGGCGTCGGGGAGCCAGTTGTCCGTTGGCGTCGGGGAAGCCAGTTGTCCGTTGGCGTCGGGGAACCAGTTGTCCGTTGCCGTCGGGGGGCCAGTTGTCCGTTATCGTCGGGGAGCCAGCCTAGCCTCTGTCTAGGCTTGAGTCAAAAGAATGTCAGCCATTAACAGAGTATAGAGAGGTTTGAGCTAGCACAATGTTTGCTGGCATGACACCTGTAAATATTAATTTCTAACTGGTTATTGGGATTGGATATAGACCCTAAGGTAGTTTTAAGGGAGCTCATGATAGTTTGTTTTATATTTAGAAGGTGGAGCCTACGTTTTTACTACAGCCAGAATACCGTATGTGCGTCAAAGGTCCACGGTTGTTCAATATATATACCCAATAAGTGTAAAAATGAACTACAAGAAAAATTAGACACTTTCCTGCAAGAAGTGCGGGACCAATCGGGTGTAGTGGACATGTGAGCTTTCGGCCCACTTCAAACTACAGCCATTTGGACCAAGCTCTCATAAGTCAAGCCTAGGCTGGGCTTAGGGACTAGAAAAACTCCTGGAACCCTCTTCAGGTATAGAAATGTATATGTTATCTCTCAGAATGTTTGGTAATATGTTTATTGTTTGTGATGTGTGTCTATGTATGTATTAACACGATGTACTGAACGGGCTGAAAATAGCTTGAGCTACCTCATCCCTTTGTGTGTATTTAACCTCAATAAACTTATTTCAATTCATTTTCTTCAGGTATTACGGGCTATTCGTGCCCGTGCCACCTCTAGGGTGGCTTAGTCTTTATCAATCAATCTCCAAGTACATTCCAGGTCCTGGACAGTGTGTCTGGAAGTAGCTCCCAGCTCGGGGGGGGGGGATGTGAATCAGCATCAATATATTGTACTGTTTAGAGGAATTTGCTATGAAATATATACTCGAGGAGAAAACCAGAGTTTCTAATTTCAAAGTGACTTTGTCCCGAGAGTCAGGTCAATGTTTGAAGTACCTCACGTAGGGAGGTGAGATAGATCATACATTGATACAGTTCAGTGTATGAACAATGTATGCTTGTTAATACAGTTCATACATAATCATTGAAGCTGTTAGGATGTACCAAGTTTAGTTTCTGTGTTTAAAATAGTCATTTGGGGAGCCCTCGATACAAGCGTGAAGTATATATATAATATATATTATATATATATTATATATATATATATAATATATATCTATATATATATATATATATATATATATATATATATATATATATATATATATATATATATATACAGGCTTCCTGTCCCTGTCAAACATAATTACTAATGTTGACCACACACTAGAAGGTGAAGGGACGACGACGTTTCGCTCCGTCCTGGACCACAATCGACTTGAGAATGGTCCAGGACGGACCGAAACGTCGTCGTCCCTTCACCTTCTAGTCTACATTAGCTTAACACCACCCCACCCACCTATAGCTCCCCCACCCCCCTCCCCTATCCGCCACCCCCAACCACTAAATTCCCCCAACCCCCCTCTTCACCCACCTTTCCGGTGCAGGTGTAAGGAAGGAGGAAAATAACAAGGATGGTGTTGTCTTAGAATTAAACATGCAGGAGAGTAGTGTGTGGACCGCCGGAGGGAGATGAGATGCTCCACCTGCTTGTGTCCCGGTGGGGTTAGTTGGCAGGATGTGTGGGTGAGGTTGGGCTGGTGGAGAGGCTGGGGTGGTGGAGAGGTTGGGTTGGTGGAGAGGCTGGGGTGGTGGAGAGGTTGGGTTGGTGGAGAGGCTGGGGTGGTGGAGAAGATGGGGGTGGGTAGTGGAGCGACTATGGTGGACTCCTCATGCCTGCCAGAGGTGGGCGACTGTGATAAATCAACTGGCAAAGTATCTCCACGGGTCCCTGCGCATGACAGACACGGCGTCACAGTCTAATGACGATGGACGCATGCCCCGTGACGTACTTCTTTCGAAAATCTTAAAAGAGTGAAGTTTGTGCGACAAAAACACATGATGTCCCCCAAGTGCTTCTTCAGTCATTGCAAAGGGCTCTCATCTTTTTGCAAAGGGCTCTTTGCATTTCATCAAGGGGCTCTAGTTTTGCTGGACATCCAGCCAAACGTCTCATGGTTCACCAATGCTAAGCTTGGGAGACTGAGGACACCTTTTCTTTACCCACCAAATGCCAGTGGTTTGTGTCCTTGGCTCACAAAAGTGACCTGGGTTCGGTTCCCGGGTGCAATAGAAACGGGTTGGCCCGTGTTCTTTCACCTGATGCTTCTGTTCACCCAACAGTAAAATAGGTACCTGGGGAGTTGGGTAACTATTGAGAGTTGTACGCTGGGGAAGATCGGTAGTTCACCTAAGAAGACTTCGATGGGCATAACGAGAATTAAATTGTATGTAGTTTAGCATTATATTCTGTGATTTTCTTGAGCCACACTACAAAAAAAATATATTTGGTCATTCGTAATATGAAGATATGTTACAGTGCTTCGTATATTATGCAATTATTATTAAGAGTGAAATCATGAATAGAAAGATGCAACGGCTGGGAACGACTCAAGGTTGGGATCCACGTGCAAGGAATCTGCGTGAGAACATTACTCGTTCAACTCGTTTGTTAATGGCGTCTTAACCTTTGTTGTTGTTGTTGTTATAGATTCAGCTACTGGGAACAAAAAGTTGCAAGTAGCACGGGCTATGGTGAGCCCGTAGTGGACTTACCTGGCACAGGAGCGGGGCTGAAACTTGGTCTTTGACGATTGATTGGTGAAGATTAAGCCACCCAAGACGTGGTACGGGGGTGAATAGCCCGTAAGCGTCTTTGACGTTCTTCCTGGCGTCTTGGAGGCAAGGTGAGGTGGAGAGGTAAGCATCAGGTGAAAGCGCCAATCCATTACGACTATATAGCACTGGGAAGGGATCAGGATAAGGATTTGGGATGGGACGGGGGGAAGGAATGGTGACCAACCACTTGGTGGACGGTCTCGGGGGACTGAACGCCGACCTGCATGAAGCGAGACCGTCGCTCTACCGTCCAGCCCACGTGGTGAGAGGGAAGAAGTTTAAAATCGAATAACATGTAGAGTTAAGAAATTGTGTCGGAGGTTCTAGTCTCATTGTTGTAGTGTACTGTTTGGCTGATATATTACAGGAAATAATAATTAGTGTAATAATAATTAGTCTAGTTGTTGACCTCGAGCGTGTTTGGGGACATCCAGCGCCCAGGTTCGAACTCTCTCATCAAGGCTCCTGCGGATTTGTGCATTGATCTGTGACGTTAATGGGATTTTTCTGTGTAAATTATTGTAATGTTGGAGGAATAGAGCGCGTAGATTAACATTTGGCATCATTGAATTTTTTTTACGCGCGTCTACCGTGTTCTTAGAAAATTATCAAATGTGCATACATAACTCATTCACGCACGCATACACACACACACACGCACGCATACACACACGCATGCACGCGCTCTCTCTGGTCTGTTAGTTCTATTTTCATCATT
>WNGS01169498.1:53686687-53708822 GCA_020271785.1 Procambarus virginalis
CTCTCTCTCTCTCTCGCTCCTCTCCTCTCTCCTCTCTCTCTCTCTTTATGTTTTTCTTTTTTTTTTCAGGTTTTTTTTTTTTTTGATCTCTCTCTCTCTACTCTCTCTCTCTCTCTCCTCCTCTCTCTCTCTCTCTCATTAATCTCTCTCTCTCTCTCTTCTCTCTCTCCGCTCTCTCTCTCCTCTCGCTCTCTCTCTCTCCTCTCTCTCTCTCTCGCTCTCTCTCTCTCTCCTCTCTCTCTCTCTCTCTCTCTCTCTCTTCTCTCTCTCCTCTCTCTCTCTCCTCTCTTTTCTCTCTTTCTTGTTTCGCGCGGCACGCGCCGAGTTCTGGTTCTTCACTCAAACCAAGCTAAATTTTTGTTAAGTTAGCCTTGCAATTGCTGGAAGGGGGGGGGGGAGGTCCCAAGCAATTGCAAGTTGCTACTCATAGTTCAAGGTCCATGAGGATCCGTTCTACGATTCATCCGATTCACGAAACTCTGAACTCCCTCAATACGCCATAACCGACTTGTGAACTGGTTTATCACAAGCATCTTGATTATCTCCTTATCTGTGCTGTAAGCGCCCGGCTTGCATAGTGTAGACTGGTATTCTGAGAATACCAGTCTATTCACTGTAGACTGGTATCCTCAAAATACCAGTCTATTCACTGTAGACTGGTATCCTCAGAATACCAGTTCTATTCAGTGTAGACTGGTATCCTCAGAATACCAGTCTATTCACTGTAGACTGGTATCTCTGTTCAAGTTCAAGTATGTTTTTGAGACAAGAAAGAAATACATCTCAAAGGGATAGAGTAGTTTAGGCTATTTCTAACCCCCATATGGTATCTCTGTTGATATCTCAGGAGACAGATCTCTAACACCGTAACTGCTAATCAATTCTTGATTATTACTCGGCACAATATTAAAGCGCTAATTGATAAGAGATTTTAATGCTATATTTTGTATGTGTGTGCGTTTTGGATTTCATGCTGAAAGAAACGATGAGTTTAAGAACGCTTGTGTGAAATTGTGAATTCACGCTGTTTATGATGTGTGAGATGGATATATGGAGTGTTTATTGTCGAATTGTGCACAAGACTGTTTGACGACTCTCGCTCGTTTTCTGATTGTCAAAAACCATGTACAGCATATTGTTATTGGGTTAAGATGTATTAGCATAGGTTAGGCTGTGTCGCGTTACACTGGGCTGGGAACGTAACTTTCTCACTCTTCAGTGTCTAGACCTAGCAATTTCAACTATTCCCCATTGCGATCCTTCAGGCCTACAAGCTCCTACTAGCCTTACCCATTAAGACTTCAAGACAACAAATTCTCTCTCTAGGCTTATCCATCAGTGTCGAGGCCGAGAGACTCCCTCTAGCCTTACCCATTAGTCTCCCAAGCCTGTTCTCCTTTCCATCAGCTCCGAGGTCTAGCTATCACTTTCTCCATTAGTCCCTCGGCCTAGAAGTTCCCTCTTCTTTCCCATCAGCCTCAAGCCTGCAAATTTTTCCCTCCTCCTGTGATATCTTCCCACCTTTATCATTCTCCATGTTCTCCCCATTACCGCATGCTGCATTAGTTACCCCTTCTTCTCCCCCTCTCCTCTCTTCCTTTCCCTCACTTCCTTTCCCCTCTCTGCCTTCCCTTGAGTGTGTTGTGACACCCGGGCCGCCCCATTCTGCTCTGTTTACTCTTAGGTTAACTGTTATATGTTACTGATGTTATGGACTCTGTAGTATGCCAGTGGCGCCTCGAATGGTACTCTTAGTGGGTGATAAATCTCTTGTATATGGCACTTGGAGGAGTAGCCCGAGCCTTGGGGTTACCCTCCCCCTTCTTGTTGTTCTCATTGGCAAATGGGAGTAGTGTGTAGTTTCATGGTTTATAAAGTGCTATAGGGAGGAGGTGTGTGTGTGTGTGTGTGTGGTGGACTAATTAAGGTTTGTTTGTTCTCTAGCCACTTCGACGACCACTACGACCTCCAGGCCACGACCGCCTTGGTTTGTGGCCACGCGGCCGCCTATACGGATCCTGCCCACTCTCAACACCAACAACACTACCACTACTCTTCCACCTGCCACTACCACCACCACTACTACTACCACCAGTAGCACTACGACCACCACAACCACCACCACGACCATACCTCCCGCCACAATACCTCACGTGTTGGAAGATGGAGATGCCCCAGACATTGAGGTCCCCACTACAGTGAGTGGAGGAGAGCCCACGAGTCTTGGCTCATCCACTACACCTGCCACGCCCTCCACCACCTTCAGCAGCTCCCCAACCACTTCTCCGCCCACTAGCACTCAGGCGCCGCCCGTGGCACCCCCGCGCACCGATGGTGACTATAATGTGCCCTGGTGCCCGCCGACGTTTGGGCGTGGGTTGTACTGGAACTGGACGCGCGGGGGTGAAGTGGCAGTTCAGCCGTGTCCTGGCGGTGCCTCAGGTTGGGCACGCCGGCCGTGCCACTCAGCAGAGTGGGCGGGCCCGGCTGACCTCAGCGAGTGCCGCAGTGTGTGGCTGGCAACCCTCAAGACTCGCGCTAGCTCGCACGACTCGCTGCTGAGTGTGGCTGCGGATCTGGCCACAGTCACTGCCAGCAAAGCACTGTATGGCGGTGATCTCACTACCACCGCCCGGCTCCTCTCCACCTTGGCCTCCCGCATGACAGAGCAGGTGCGCGACTTTCCAGACCCGCGACAACGGCAGGATCTGGTTACGGAAATGTTGCAAGCTGCGCTCGCTACAGGATCTGCCTTACTGGCGGCGGGCATGGCGGGGCCCTGGGGAGACCTGGCTGTCCGCGAGAGGCGCCATGCCGTCACGCAACTCATGGTGGCGCTGGAAGAAGCTTCATTTCTTCTGGCAGACGCTCTGCCCCCTGGCGCCCAGGCGGCACACTACAGGTCACACGTGCTAGTGTCAGCAAGGTCAGCCACGCCTGACGGCTCCTCCGTCCGTTTCCCTTCCCCTGAGGACCAGAATCTTGACTGGGTGTATGCTGACTCCGTCATCCTGCCTCCAGAAGCTATTCTGGAAAACAGTGATGGAGGATCTACCAGAGTTGTGTTTCTGACCTATCGTCACCTGGAGGATTTGCTGACGCCCGGACCGGAGCCGCTAGACCATCGTGCCGGAAACATCAGCCGTTTGGTCAATTCGCGGGTCGTGTCGGCGTCTCTGGGCCGCGGCCGCCACATCCAGCTGCCGGAGCCAGTCACTCTTACCTTCACTCTTCTGAAACGTGAAAATGTAACTCGGCCCGTTTGCGCCTTCTGGGACTACACGACCTCGGCCTGGAGCGACGAGGGCTGTCGTGTGCTGCGCTACAACCGTTCCCACGTCACCTGCCAGTGCGACCACTTGACCAACTTCGCGGTGCTGATGGAGGAAGCCGCAGGCGGCATGGGCGAAGATCCGCAGGCGGCGCTGCGGATCCTGGCGTACGTGGGGTGCGTGGTGAGTCTGGTGTGCGTGGCGGGGTCCTTGCTGGTGTTCTCTGTGTTTCGCGGGCTGGCGTCGCCCCGCACCGCCGTGCATCGCCATGTGTGTGTCTGTCTGACGGCAGCCGAGCTGGTGTTCCTGGTGGGGGTGTGGCGCACGGACGCCCCTGTGCTCTGTGGTGTGGTCGCCGGCATTCTCCACTACACAGTCCTCTCCGCCTTCGCATGGATGTTTATGGAAGGTAAGGCATCTAAAGCAATATATTAATCGCGTTACTGAATTGTAATTAAGCCATTTTATTAATAAATTGTTGATAATATCATTAACTTGAGGTATTAATATTGTGTGTAGGTGTACATGTGTACTTGAGCGTGGCGCGGGCGGTGGAGTGTGATTCTTTGAGACTTCGTTGGTGGCATTACACCCTTGCCTATGGTCTCCCGCTCCTGGTGGTGGCCGCTGCGGCCGTCATCGACCCCTTCAGCTACGGCACCGCCCACTACTGCTGGCTTCGTACCGACAACTACTTCGTGTTCTCCTTGGTGGGCCCGGCGCTGCTGCTGCTGGCCGCTCATGTGGCCCTGTTGGCAGCTGCCCTCATCTACACCTGCAAGCTGTCTCCCGACGATGCTCTCAAGACCAAGGAGATGGCTCGGCTAGACTCCAGCAGGTGGGTGTTCCTCTTAAACTCCTCACCACGTGGGATAAACTTGTCTTTCTGTCGACCTATTGCCCAACAGTCGCTCACGTCACTTGCACAAGTTCCCCATCACCTGGATGTTTTGGTCTTGTGTTCAAGACTGTAATCTCACTGTTCAAATTTTGTGCTGTATTTAGGCTTTTCTTAATCACTGTTAACACTTCCTTTAAATGCCATCTGACTGCTTTAGAATATAAATTCCGCCTTGGTTCCCCTTGGAAATATTCCCCTTGGAATGTTGTGGGAGAAGATTAACTTGCCCACCCCTCCCCAACCCCCCCCCCCCCTCCTGTAGAGGATAGATGGCCATGTCCAACTTTTTCTCTAACTTCTCCGTCTCTCCTCACTGGCAGCGGCGTGTACACCAACGCTCTCCAACACCGGCTCTACTCTCGCCTGTAAGCTAACAACACTGCATGTCTTGCGCATAGCGTTTCTTTCTTGTCCTAATGTTGTTACGCTAACTCGCAAATCTATTCTAGCTTTTTGTTTTTATTTGTGTGTGTATCACACCCCTCTCGTTTTCTGGGGGATGTGTGTGTGTGTGATTTTTATTTTGTGTTCAACTTGTTGCTTGTTATTGGTTTTGTCTGGTAAAATATGCTCGTTTCCCCTCGCCTGTCTTTTGTTATAGTTTCTCAGTAGCTGACATAGCCGCTTGCCTATTACTTCTACTTGCTACTCTGTATGTTTACTCTTGAGTAACTGAATCCTCTTATGACCTCTGCTTGTGGAACTAGAGCTTAACTTGTCTGTTTTTCAATTCCTTTCGCTGACCTGCAGCTGATCCTCTGTTCGTGTCGTCTCACCTTTTGCTTCCGATACCTCACCCATCAGCCACTTCTCTGGATTCCTTATTGCTCGAACAGATCCACAAGGGCCGTGACGAGGATTCGAACCTACGTCCGAGAGCATCCCAGACGCTGCCTTAATCGACTGAGCTACGACATGGTCGTAGTTGCTCGCCTCATATGGTGATGGGTTTGTGTGAATTATATGACTATTGTTGAGCATCATTCCTTCACTCCATTCCTTTATCCCACGTCCTGTCCTGACCTCGTAGCCCTTCCAAGTGCTATGTAGTCGTACCGGCTTGGTTCTTTCTGGTTGCGGGCTCGCCATAGCCCGTGCTACATGGACACTTCGTTCTGAGTAGCTAAATCTAAAACAACAACAACAGGTGCTTTCTCTCTTATAATTCCCTTGGAACAGGAAGACCCTCATGCTGACCTTCCCTAGGATAGGAACCAAAGGTTAGCTGACTGCAGAAGCGTTTGGGCAAAGTTCCCTTTTACTTGATGCTTTTTCACCAAGCAGAAAATATGTACCTGGGAGAGTTAGAGAGCTGTTGTGGGTAGCATCCTGGGGATGGCCAGTAGCTGGCCTAGTGCAGGGGGGGGGAACCTGTGGGCTTCGAAATCAATATAAAATTCATATGAAATGTTAATAAAACCTTGTATAATGAACAATGACATTATAATAAAACTAGTTTGATAACTTGTAATGCTTTAATAGTCTGACCTTAAAATCGAAATCAAATTTATCCAGAATATTTGTAAAATTAGAGAAACTTAATTCCTTTCTGTCGAAATAAAACTGTGTTGCCTTTCTGATTATCTATTAATATGGCCAGTATAACACTTTCGTTAAATTAAACATTGGACCCAGTTTTTCGTTAAAAGTATGTTTTTTGACATATTAGAGTGTGCAGGCGATGAGTCACAATAACGTGGCTAAAGTATGTTGACCAGACCACACACTAGAAGGTGAAGGGACGACGACGTTTCGGTCCGTCCTGGACCATTCTCAAGTCGATTGAGAATGGTTGATTGAGATTGATCAATATTAGAGTGTATACAGCGCATAATACTATGTGCGACCTTAAGAAATGTTCTCTTAGTAATATATATATATGACAAGAGGTTCCCCACTTTTCATATCAAAAGGATGTAACGGCTAGAAAGGCGGGATCCGAGAGCTAACATCGCGATCCAGTAGACACAAATAGTAAATAAATTCACCCGTTCGCGCGAAAACGCGCGCGCGCACGCACACACACACACTACCTGTTGATTGACGGTTGAAAGGCGGGACCAAAGAGCCAGCGTTCAACCCCCGCAAGCACAATTAGGTGAATACACACACAGGTTCAGGAACCTGTACATTAGTTGAGTATATTAGTGCATTGACAGTTGAGAGGCGGGCCGAAAGACCCGAGCTCAACCCCCGCAAGCACAACTCGGTGAATTCAACTAGGTGTATACACGTATGTGTAAAATTAATTATAAATTGTCCTCTATTCGACTCACCGTACGTTTGTTGACATATGGAGGGGGTGGGGGGACGGATTACCTTTCTCAGATCGATGTGAAGTATACAAAAAAGAGCTAATGTTAATCGACTAGGTAGTTTTCCTTGTGGTAATAACATTGCCATTGTGGTCGTCGTATTGAGCAAACAAAAGATTCTAAGATTTTCTTTATCCTCTGTACTACACCAGTCACATTATCCCCCCACCATCACTGTTGATTATAAGTTTTTTTGATATAATCAACTCGTCAAACTGTGACGCAAATCTGAGATCGCTGACCCGTGAGCTTGACTGGCAGAGGTCAGAGGTCACGGCCCAACATGAGACATTCGTGTTTATCCAGGAGAGAAATGTTTCCTTGATATATAATGCTAACATAGGCTTGGGTGATCAAAGATAATGGAATGGTGGATATCATTACCAAATAACAGGGCGGTGTGATGTGGGGAAAGTTAATTATTTCTGTCTCTGGGATGGCAGCATAAATGAAGGAGAAGGAAGGCAATTTTGTTTATAAAAGGCAGCATAAGTGACGCCCAGTTTATTAATTCTGTCTGGAGATTGCCGCAAAAGCCATCCACAGGGTTGATTGATACCGTCTCAAGATGGCAGCACAAGTGACGCCCAACGTTGATTAATTCCGGTTTTAGATGGCAGCAGTAGTCATGCCGAAACATAATTCTCACGCGAGATGCCGTAGCGAGAGATGCGCCGAGGCATTAATTTGAACATTTAATGCAGCAGAAGTGACGCCAGAAGTTTATTAATCTGTGGAGTGATAGCAGCAAGTGTGACAGGCGATGGGTGGGAATAAATTGACTTTTATAATAATGCAAAAAGAAGGGAAAAGACCGGATGGAGGAGGCGCTCCCGCAAGCCTAGTCTCCTGTAATATTCTAGAGGCGAAACAGAAAGGTATATTTTTAAAGTGAAATTTGATTTGTAGTAGTTTCAAATTTCAGTAACCATTCGATAAAATAATTTTGTCTTGATGTTTAGTGGTTTAATTATTATACTTACAACTAAATTTCAAACGACGAAACCTTTGAAAATGAAGGTAGAATTTATTAAATTATTATATAGTAAATTCAAACAACAAACTCGTATGAATTTAAGTTGTATAAGTTACGCTGTGCTCTAGTAAGTTGACAACTCCACTAAGTTACCCTGTAAAAATACGGCTCTTCCCACATCCTTTATATTGCTCATTAATTATTGTGTTGTGATCGTACTTATTACGTTTATACTTAAAACAGGTTTCAGTTACACGATGCAAATTTCATTGCGCTCGATCGTAAAGCGTTTATGTCTCGCATTAATTACTGGACAAGTTTGCGTGAGGCTTTCTTTTGGTTAGTTCGTGGGCATGTTGAGCTTGGTGGGTCCGGCCACGTGTTGCTGAGTTTAGTGGACACTTTATATGCTGTTGTCCGTTTTACGTTTTATTGAGCGGCGACGTACTGGCGACAAATGAGAGCAATTGTCGAATTTACATTTACCTGACTGGACGATACATCGATGGCCTTGCTTCTTGCAGGTCGGCGTTTGATCCCCGAGCGTCCAAGTGCTTGGGCAACATTCCTTCCTTCCGGCCTATCCCATTTGACTGATTAAAGAATATTAAACCACCACAAGAAGTGGCACGGGCATGAATAGCCCGCAGGTGGTAGATGTTTGGAGTGAATGTGTTTTTTGGTCGTGTAAAAGCTTGAAGTGTCTCTGGGCCCCTCAACCGGCCTATCCCAAATTCCTATCCTCATATAGCTTCCAAGTGCCACAGAGTTCTAATAACTTGATGCTCTCTCCCTCTCTCACCTTACAAGCGTTTACGCCATCATAATACAAGTTAAACATGCAAAACATATGCATGGTGTCCTTGTATAGCACCGGCTGACTGAATACCACGACAAAAACACCCAAGATATCCCAATTTAATTAAGGCCCGACTGGGCGTTGAACAGTGACCAAGACGATGTAGATGGAGGTCTATCTACATTGTGCTGGTCGAGGGTGTCATGTTCGCAAGGTCCAGCCTTTGTCTAGGCCTCTTGGAAGGTAGCCTAGTCAACCACGCTGCTGCTTGAATGAGTAAGAGTCCGACTGATCAGGTCCTTTGTGGAGGTGTTTATAAAGTTCTCTTTTAAACACAATCCTTAATTCTATCATAACCTGTTTGCTTCCACACTAGTAAGTCCATTGATAATACAAGTTGTATTAAAGTTTCCGCAAAATAATTGAAGGCAGGCATTACATGTTACCGTCAGATAGCTATGTTTTTGCTCTGACAACTGGATTAGATTTCGCTGGAGAGTTGGGGGAGCAAGCTGCTAGTGTTTACACATATACATTAAAATCTGGAAGCATCCTCTCTGGCAGTCCAGTATAGCGGTCATTTGTTTGTGTGCGTGCACGTATCATCTCTCATACAAATCACCTAAATATGCTAATTTTCCTAATGTGGCATAATTGAAGGCTTGTATGTAACACACAATATATATTCCTGATTGGTGAAGCAGTGGAGCACCCTGTGCATGTCCCGGCTGGCCAGGCCATGCGTGGGTCCGTCCGGCCAGCCGACTGGCCAAGTCATGCATGGGTCCGTCCGGTCGGCCGGCTGGCCAGGTCATGCATGGGTCCGGCCGGCCGGCCGGCTGGCCAAGTCATGCATGGGTCCGTCCGGCTGGCCAAGTCATGCATGGGTCCCAGCGTCCACTGTGCTGCCAATTTAACCAGCTGACTGATGCATATTCAGAGAATGCTTCATGCCTCGCCGCTCGTCAACAGATTCGTTATCAGTATATATTTCCTCATTGTAGGGAACATAACGAAACTTATCTTTTTCCCTATGCACGTAGTTTTACGCCACAGATTATGGGTAGTGTTTTTTAAATGACTTGCAATTACCATTTTAAGTGAGCATTCAACTCGTCTTGTGCCTGTTGGGTTCTAAAGCCTCGGGTTCCCCGGTGATGTTGACAGCATTCGAAAAAGTCATAAAGGCATTTTAATTGCTTAATGCACTTCGGTCTCTCGCTATTCCCTAACATTAATCATCAGGTACATTATTGCTTTAATCTTTGTACGTAAATTAACCAACGAGGAAGTAGAATAGGCTACGTTGTACGATGGGAGGAAGACGCCGATCCAGGAATTTACAATTATTTTTAACAGAAACTAATAGCTGTTTGAGTTTGAGTACAATATTTGCACGCTTGGTTGTAAGTGTTCATTATTTAGCAGGTAACAGAAAAAGAAGTCGAAAATATTGTTGATACAACCGTTGGATAGGCTGTTACCGGTAAAGTTTGTTGTATGTGGATGGGGGGCGAGTGATGGTGGTAATGTCTGCTGAAGTATGTCTTGCTGTGTTGTGACGGGTTGGACATGTATATGAGTGGGATTGGGTGGTTATAAATAGGAGCTGCCTCGTATGGGCCAATAGGCCTTCTGCAGTTACCTTTGTTCTTATGTTCTTATGACGGTGGGAGAGACGGCAGCAATGTCTGCCGAGTTGTGACAGTGGGAGCCACAGCAGCTTGTCTGCCGTGCTGTGGTCCACGGCCAGTTTGTACTGCTCCAGGCAGTTACTCACCGACCCCTCCACTCATGAATGCATAACATTTCTCCTCGCTAATAGGTTTCGGTAATCCATGCTATAGATAATTGTCACATTTTTGCCCATTCTTAGTGTCCATTTTCGTTTCATATTTATCTTTTCTCGATTTCCGTATAATATTAATCCTTTTAAATTTGCTATTATTTTTTTTGTTCGTTTTTAGTCGCGAAATAAATCTGTCATTGAGGGAGTTTAACAAGGTAATCAGGTCTTTTATGTATAGACCAATACCACGTGAGCATGGAGATCAAGATGGCCTCCTGTCGGTGCGTGTCATTTTTGTTGGGCATGTCGTAAATCCGCGGTGTCCCAGGCCGACCACGCTAGCCCTGCTCCGTAATTAACCTCACTCGGACGATTTGCATAGTAACAGGATAAAAATACCCCATAATTACCGTCGTTAAAACAAGAGTGGCTGGGTACTTAGCTTCCCGCAGCCTGCCTCTTGCCTTCAGGGAACTCGTTGCCGAGTTTGCAACTTTTTTTGTTATTTGTTACTCAGGAATCCAAGATAAATATTACTTAGGTTTATGAGGCAAAAGGCATTTGCTGTTCATCTCTATTAACCACTAAGGATTTTGACTTTTTTCAGCCTAAGGCCTCATTATGGGAAAAAAAAATGTTGCATCGTCGAAGTCGTTTCCCCAGAGAAATCTCGCCTGGCTTTCGTCTCTCTCGTAGGCCATCATGGCAAGGTTTCCAGTTAGTGAAAACCTCTAGAAAGAGGTAGCCAATCATTTTTGCTTTGTTGTGTATGTGTTGGCGGTTTGTCTTGTCATTGTTCCCGGCCAGTGAGAGCCCTTGTAACGACCCCACAGCCGCGGAGAACACTCACTGTCAGCCTCAAGTCGCCACCATCTGGACTCCCTTTGTTCGGGTTCTCTACAACACTGCCATCGGTTCTCGTGCAGACTTCTGAATAAGACGTTGTAGCCTAACTATACGTACCTGTCACTTCGGGCTATTATTAGTGTATCTAGTTTTATAAAGGCAAATTTAAGCAAGATATATTTTTTTTAATACCTAACTGATGATTTGAAATGTATTCGTGTACAGATTTTCGAAGGGCGTTTATTGAGTGCGGTAAATAATTTAACAGCTTATTCAGGTCTTTATATGTCCTATGAAGTTAGAATTAATATATTGAACTGTAGTTTTCACAAGATTCTTTTGGATATTAGAAACTCGAGTTAAATCACTCTTGGCAAGAATTGTACACCATTCCATCATTGTTTGCCTCCTGTGCTAATAGCAGTAATTGGTGGGCACACGAATAACCAAACCGGTTCCAGCCTAAGGCCTAAGGCACAACGTAAACAAAAAATGGTTCGTGTTCTTTAGAAAACATGGCGCTGAATACCTAACTGGTTCAATAAGCTGCCTAGCTTAAGTCCTAAATCTAAACAAATACACACACACACACACACACACACACAACACACACACACACACACACACACACACACACACACACACACACACACACACACACACACACCACACACACACACACACACACACACACACACACACACACACACACACACACCACACACACACACACACACACACACACAACACACACACACCACACACACACACACACACACCCACACACACACACACACACACACACACACCACACACCACACACACACACACACACACACACACACACACACACACACACACACACACACACCACACACACACACACACACACACACACACACACACCACACACACACACACAGAGGGTGTGTGTGTGTGTGTGTGTGACTCAGATGAGTCACAGAGATGTTAGGAAGTTTTCTTTTAGCGTGAGAGTAGTGGAAAAATGGAATGCACTTGGGGAACAGGTTGTGGAAGCAAATACTATTCATACTTTTAAGACTAGGTATGATAGGGAAATGGGACAGGAGTCATTGCTGTAAACAACCGATAGCTGGAAAGGCGGGATCCAAGAGTCAATGCTCGATCCTGCAAGCACAAATAGGTGAGTACAAATAGATGAGCGAGTACACTTTACAACTAATGTACAGTATTATGTTAAACATATTGTATGTTCCTATGGCATCAGTTATGATGCGTGTAAATGTAGCCATGCAGCCAATTCTCACGATTTGACCTCAAAATTAAAGTGGTTTTGCCTAATTAGAAGCAGATATACCCACGCAACCCACCCAACATATAGAAGTTCACTAGTCCAAGAATCGTAAATTTTGCATATCATTTCACTATCGGCCGGATTTTTTCTTTTCTTTGATGCCATGTTCGAAAACAAAAAAGTTGCTGTGATTTGAGTGTTTGGACAAGACTTAAATTATGCATTTAATGAAAAATGTGTCAATTCCAAGGCTAAACAAGTTAACGACTAAAGCTTCATTCCTTGTAATGAGGTAACCGCCTTCATAATCTTTGCAAGATTACGAAGCAAGAAAATGTTTCCTTTATTTGCAGCATTTTTCACTGCTCTCAGAGTCAGCATATTTTACTGAAATTTTACTTTTGTTTACTGCACAGGATTGACAAATTTATTACAAACTTGTACAGTATAAACCCGAAATTCGCGTTATCTAATCTTTTAATTAAAAAATAAACGAAATTTAAAAATATTGGTCACAGGTTGATGTTACTTCAATGGACTGTGGCTTAGTTTGTGAGAAGGAATGACAGGTCCTATAATGGAGATGCTTGTGTTATTAATTTTACAATGTATTTCCTCATGCCTTGCAATACTTCCAATCACAGGTTGGCAGATAAGAGAATAGGGAAGATCTACTAACTGTACTGATTGATTTTATTATCCTGGGGGTAAAAGTAATTCGGCAAATTCCTCACAAAGTAAAATGTTAATTTCACCTGTTTGGGGATCCCAGGGAATGACAGGTACCAACCTTTCTAGCTTGACTTGTGTTTATAAAAAGTAAAATGTAAACCTGTTTAACACCTATGTACTGCACATGATTATTTTTTTTAACTATAATCCTAATGAATTTTATTTTTGACATCGTAGTGCTTTCTGCCAACGAAAGGGAAATTTTAAAGTATTATCTAATAATTTAAAATTTTGCAATTAGGGCTAAACCACTGTCATTACCTTCTGACCTGGGTGGGTTAAGAGTAGGAAATTCCCTTGAGAACAATTACCTGTATATTAGAGTCTTTCCGGTTTAGGATGATTGAAGTATGTAACTCTCAAATTTTATGTGTTTCCGCTGCCAGACTTACAAAGCTGGTAGAACATTCATCCCAGAGTTATTGGAATGTTTACGTGTAGAGCTGAATTTTCACCTGCATAGATTTAGGTTTCAGAAGATACAATCATTAGTCCTATGATGTTCTTTATCTTGTAATGAAAGGCTGTTTATAATTTGAGAATGTTAGTTCTACTGTTCATCAGTTGGCATAGTTATATCATGGCTCGATTAGCAAAGAGTTTTTTGGAATATTAATAGTTACACAAAAAAATCTTAAAGAACCAATGCCTATTTAGCTTAATATTGTATACCCAGTGCAGGTATATAGAATATTTCCATGTAAAATCATAGGCCTACCTACCTTACAAAGAAAGATGCCATAAATTTTGTTAAATAAAAACATGACCATTTGTTAGGTAGGTGCATGAGTCACCATTTCTTCCCCATTTCTTCCGGGACAATCATTGTTATGGATAGCATGGTGACATGGGTATTCTGTAATTGTAATCTTGATGGTATATAATTCTGGGCTCTGAACAGATGCAAACTTAATATCTTAATTTATTAAGTTTTTGTTTAATTTAATTTACACCTCTATACATTATAATTTTTTTATGGCTTATGCAATCCTTCCTTTAATAGACAATTATCCATTGATGGGATAATCTATATAATGGTACATATAATATATATGATGGTTTATTAATAATATATGTATAATAATAATAATAATAATAATAATAATAATAATGCTATATAATATATGTAATGGTATATTATAAGATATATTTTAATATCAAAGTTTAATTGAAACAATAACTATTTTTTTTTAGTTTGAGATAATATAAGAGTATCATAATGAAATGTGGTCATTTCCATAGGGCTTGGCTTCGGAGCGCCATCACGTTGCTGCTGTTGATGGTGTTGACGTGGACGCTGGGCCTACTCTACCTCCACAGACCCTCTCTCCCCATCGCCGCCGCCTTCTGTGTCCTCAATGCTCTCCACGGAATTTTCATCTTCGTCTATTACTGCGTCAGGAATCAAAAGGTAAGAAGAGAGAGACTCAATTGAAAGACTTGCTTGTTTTGTTTGATTTGCTGTTCCATGTCTTTACACCAGCTAGTTTATATCTTTTTGTTTTGTTTTATTTGTTTGTGGCTAAAGCATGGTAGTATAAAAAGTTTCATGGACTACTACTATTTTTGTTTTAATCAGTTTGCTGTGTGGCTGCTTAATGCTTTAGATGTTTTGCTTCAGCTTTTAAGTTATTGTAAATTTAATTGTGGTTTGTGAGTAGAGTAGTGGAGTGCTCTTGTGAGCGCTGTAGTAACTTTGTGTCTGTCTGCGCGTAGGTGCGGGAATGGTGTCGGTCTGCAGCGGAGCGTGAGGCTTGGCTCCCGCAGGCGGTGCGGGGAGTCTTTGCCGCAGAGAAGCAGACCTACAGCCCCAATAACAACAACACCAACCCCCACCCCGCCATCTCTCACGCCCTCAATCACGCCCTGGCTTCGCCCGCCCTCAACCAAGTGGGTAGCAACTCATGCCGAGACCCGACCACCACCACCACTACCCTCACCACTTCCCCGTCCTTAACCTCATCCTCGAGTTCTTCCTCCTCCAGAAGTTCTCCTCCAACACCTGTGGAAGGCGGACCACCTCCCTTGAATCCCTCGAGCTCCCCACCCCCACACAAGCATCACCACCACCACCCCAGAGAATCCCGAGGTGTGGCGCCACGCCCCCCTGGCCCCCCCGTGGCGCCAATGACAACAGCAGACTCACCGTCAGGTACACATCAACCCTGTCTGATTCCGGGCATCCTGGCTTGCTCCTCCTCCTCCTCCTCTTCCTGCTGGTACTAATGCTGGTGTTACCTGGAGAGTGTTGCTTGTCCCGACAGGTGTCCCGTGGTGATGGTGTGTGGTGATGGTGTGGGGAGCTTCTCTTCTGCCTTAAGCTGCACATATTGCAAATAGCTCATTAGTGGCTTTAGTACAGTACAGCTCTTGCACATCTTATTCATTTAAGTTTGGCTTTATTTTGTCTTCTGTCTTGCTGCTTGCTTACTTTATTATTATTATTATTATTATTATTATTATTATTATTATTATTATTATATAGTGTATATAGTTATACTTAATAGCCAGATGCCTAACAGGCCAAATTTCCTTTTTTTATATTTATATTTTATATATTCAAGTTTGTATTTTCAAATTTAATTTGTGTATGAAGATGCATTCATTTCCATAAACATGCTAAGCAAAAGTTTAAATCGAACATATCTCACTTAACTTAAATGTTCACTTTTTTTTAATGCCAGAAATAGGTGAAACAAGGCCTAAAATAATTTAGTACAGTAAGATTTTTGCAGAGAAATATGGGCACACAAAACTGTCCTGGCTATTAGGGAAAACTTTGTTGCCTACTCAAGATCTCTTGGAAAGAAGTGAGAATGTGGTACATGGAGTCTAATGGCAGAGGAGCCGGTCGGCCGAGCGGACAGCACGCTGGACTTGTGAGTCGGTGGTCCCGGGTTCGATCCCAGGCGCCGGCGAGAAACAATGGGCAGAGTTTCTTTCACCCTATGCCCCTGTTACCTAGCAGTAAAAATAGATACCTGGGTGTTAGTCAGCTGTCACGGGCTGCTTCCTGGGGGGGGAGGCCTGGTCGAGGACCGGGCCGCGGGGACACTAAAAGCCCCGAAATCATCTCAAGATAACCTCAAGATAACTGACATGTAAATGTGATTATATAAGATAAATGCTAAATGGTGAAAAGATTAGAAATAGGTGTAGAGAATGAATAAATCCACAAGAGCCATGACGAGGATTCGAACCTACATCCGAGAGCATCCCAGACGCTGCCTTAATCGACTGAGCTACGACATGGTAAAAAAAGAATTGAAACCAGAAGTTCTACTGAACGTGTGGTGTAGAGAATACTTTGCATGTCAAGACGGTGGAGGTGTTAATGGAGGCACTAATGTGACTAAAGGTTGAACTTGAGGTATTGAGAGAGTACAAAAGTACAAGATCGCATGGAAGAGATGATTACATCAGCAAAGAAGCTAAAATAGGGAAAGGAACAAGTTTTGCTGAGGCATGTTTAGAAGTGATTCAATTACTGTGGAGGTAAAAGAATGAAGTGTAGAGAACTTGGCAGAGAGCGTGGACTAGTAGTAACGTGAAAGAGAATTGGAAAACAGCAGTGATAGTACTACTGTATACAAAATAATGAGATTGTGGCGAGTGTAAGACCTTTATAGACATCAATGTACTAAGTGTATGTGGCAAGAAAGTTACTGGAATAGTCCTGGAAATGAACAAGGTGTTTTTCGTGTTGAAAGAGGGTGTATAGATCAGATATTTGGCATGAGACTTATTAAGAAAGTCTACGAGAATATGAATATTGACTGTAAGAGTTAGGTCAGTGATTCTGGCACATATCTTCTGTTTCTTTAGGTTTTTTGTCACTGAGAAAGGACATTTAAAAATGAAGTTTCCAAACGTTCATTTTACACCTATTCTGTAATGGATCTGACAAGTCTAACTTAGCATTCTCAGAGGCAGTGGGGAATTTAATTAATAATAACAATGCAGCAATATGTATAATAAAATATACATACACATACATGTATGCATACACATGCACGCACGCACGCACGCACGCACGCACGCACGCACGCACGCACGCCCGCACACACACACACACACACACACACCCACACACACCACACACAAGTTAAAACACGCTGTTTAACACAAGGACACACGCACTAGGGGACCACAGGTGAAACTGAGTGCCCAAAATGAGCCACAGAGATATTAGAAAGAACTTTTTTAGTGTCAGAGTGGTTGACAAATGGAATGCATTAGGAAGCGATGTGGTGGAGGCTGACTCCATACACAGTTTCAAGTGTAGATATGATAGAGCCCAATAGGCTCAGGAAACTGTACACCTGTTGATTGACGGTTGAGAGGCGGGACCAAAGAGCCAGAGCTCAACCCCCGCAAGCACAACTAGGTGAGTACAACTAGGTGAGTACACACACACACACACCACACACACACACAACACACACCCACACACACACACACACACACACACACACCACACACACACACACACACAAAATACTAGATTGGCCAACATAAGAACTGCCTTTAGAACTTGTGTAAGGAATTGTTCAGGACCTTGTATACATACCACTTCTGTCAGACCAATCCTGAGTATGCAGCTCCAGCCTGGAGTCCATACCTAGTTAAACACAAGACAAAGTTAGAGAAGATTGAGAGGTATGCCACTAGACTAGTTCCAACTGAGAGGTATGAGCTACGAGGAAAGGCTAAAGGGTTAAACCTCACATCCTTGGAAGACAGAAGAGTAAGGGGAGACTGATACCACCTACAAAATTCTCAGAGGAATTCCAATTGACTGGAATTGAATTGTCAAGAGGGTTGACAAAGACAAACTATTTAGCATGATGGAACATGAACAAGGGGACACAGGTAGAAATTTAGTACCCAAATGAGCCACAGAGACATTAGAAAGAATTATTTCAGTGTCAGAGTAGTTAACAAATGAAATTTATTAGGCAGTGATGTGGTGGAGGCAGTCTCCATGCACAGTTTCAAATGTAGATTTAACAGAGGCCAATAGGCTCCAGAATCTGTTCATCAGCTGATTGACAGTTGAAAGATGGACCAAAGAGCCAAAGCTCAACCCCTCAAGAACAATTACGTGTGAACAGACACACACACACACACACATACATATACATTATAAAGTGTAGAGTGCATGTGTACATGTCATTTCATGGACATTGGGTTGAAATAAATGTTTTATTTAGTCATATACAGTGGTACTATTGCTTGAATATACAGTATTATCGCATATACCACATCCCCTAATTTTTAAAATCTGTCTTTCAGTATCTTCCAACGCTGTGTCAACTCGGCGGAGTGAAGGGGTCCGGGGACACCACACACCCACCTGTGGGCCCCCTTCTGTCCGGGGCCACGTCCACGATGGGGTCTGGGGCTCCCTTCGTCAGGGAGTCACGGGCCATCTACCCCTCGGCACTCTGCATCAGTCACTTCCTCGCCACCACACGGTCACCCTCCCGCACACCACCACCACCACCACAACCACCACCACCAACCTTCATCACGCCACCCTTAATCACGTTGATGAGGATGCCTCATAAAATCATTTTCTCGTGACTCTGGTCATGGTGGCTCTGAACAGGAAGACTCTCCTCGTGCTGGGTGGAATAACCACCACCACCGCTACTCCAACTCTCTGACAGCAGACCTCAAGAATGCTTATCTTGCTAAACTTAATAGCATAAATGCTGCAGGAGGATTAGATGGTGGTCTCACATTCCCCAACATGGAGGTAGCAACAAGGTTATCACTGTACCAAACAGCTATACAACGCAGATATCACCAGCTGCTGTTCCTCCCGCTGTAGCTGCAATGCTTCGAGGCAATGGCAATACGGCGCGTTCTCATTCTCCTTGGAATCATACATACATGGAGATTGAGACTGAAGCTGACCCTGTGTATGAGGAAATTGAGCGTGAACGTTTGGTAGGTCGGTCTGGAGGTGTAGTTGGTGCTCCCACAGGGCAAGAGACAATGCAGGTATCCGACCTCTCAGATGAAGATGTCAAGCGTGGCACCCCAAGTGACATGAGCCGTCAGTCATCTCGTAGCTATGGTGACGCTCGACCCCTTTTACCATATCATCATGCACAAGGCCATCATTTGCGAGGAGTCCCAAGATCAACAATTTGCTCTCAGCGAAGAAAGATTACGGGATTTTAATGCTGCACAGATGAGTCGTGATTTGGAGCAACTGCAACAAGCACAACAGCAATTCTCAAGGGAGAATTTAATGACCGTAGCAGTTTTAAATGGTGAGCAGTTGTGTGTCGTTTGACATCGCCTTCGAATCCACAGGCTCCTCAAAGTCTACCAGTGATACACGAGGGCAGTGGCGTGGTCTTGTAGTGTCTCAGGCAACCCCAGCCACCAATGGCTACCCTGCCCATCTTGTGGTGTCTCGCCCCAGTCAGTACAGACCCCAGCAGTTTAGTGAGTGTTAGTGAGCTGCCGCCTACGTTTTTTTGACTATCCCTGTGAAGGATACGAATACCAGACTTGAGAAATTAGCAAGTGTCTTCTAGACTTGTTTTTTCACTCGTTCTTACCAGCTTGTGACTTTAGAACAGTCACCGTGTGTGTGGTTGATATCAACAGCTGGTGAAATCCTTGATGGTGCAAGGCCTTTTTTTTTTTATTGCATTTTATGTTCAAAACTTTAGTGAATCTTAATTGCCATTATAAGTGAACCTTGAGTGCATTTACAGCAGGGAAAAAGAAAGACTGCTACCAAAGCATTCTTCTACATTGTGTTAGTGACAAGAATGGACGTCAAAGCTAGCAGCTACGATAACTAGTCGATGTACTTTTTATTTATTGGTCTCATTTGTTTGTGCCACAGAACTGTTTTAGTTCTGTGAAACTGGTGTTGAAGCCTTTGTGATTTATATATGTAAGAAATGTTCTTTTGTTGAGTGTGGTACATTCCAGAGTCGAGTGTTTAGTTATTTGTTATTCAGTTAAGCCTCAGTGCCACAATGCTCTAAACTTCGCTTCAGAATCACACCAATAAACTTGGATGGCTATTAGAGGAAGTGCCTTTTTCGGTCAGAGGAGTGTGTACATGTATAAAGGAATATTTGGATGTATATTGTTGTAAATAAATATATTTATATGTACGTTTTCTTAATGAAAAGCCAAAGCTTCTAGATGTAGAAGAGTCTTTGAGAGTCATTTCCAACGGGCCTTTTCTTCGCTTAGTGGAAGAGAAACACTGATATGTTTCCTATTACATACTTCACTGGCAGCAGTTCCGGGGCCTCCACCGGCTGTTAGCAGGTACCTCTCTGGGCAGTACCAGGCCAGGCAGTGCCTCACACACTTTACTGGGGCTTCATGACCCTCCCGTTGGTGCCTCTCTTTACTTTATGGTAAATACTGCCATCCAGGTCAGTATCTCGCCTCTACTATTTAAAATATGGCCGAAGCCACTGTTAGGAGGCAGTGTCGTCTAGTCTAGGGTGCTCCTATACTGAATTTTAAAAGACTATTATAGATCCAGACAAGCAGACACTGTTAATACTAGGTAAATGCCACTTGCTTAGCCGGTCCCCGGAACTAGCTTCTGCCACCATCTCTTCTCCAACTCGTGAGCTGTGATACGTTGAATAGATAATCAGTGTAAAATATGACAATAAAATGATTTAATGTAAAAGTCGTTTTTGTTACAAAAATTTATTCACCTCAATATCTAAATCCCTAAATCTATTTTTTCCTGGCTCTAGACTGATGATGCAAGTCTCTCATTATTTCTAAACTACTATTTTCCACTATTTTGTATTTTCCCTTTTTCCATGTATATTTCTATTACTCGAGTTATTTCAAGAAAATTGATTAATGGCCAAATCAGTACAATATTTAATTCTTTGATGGTGACTGTCTACTGTCCTTAAGGTCTGTTACACATAATGTGCAAGTACTTAGATGCTGTTTTTGGCACAGTCAATCATTAACGGCAGTCTTAATTAGTGAGTTCATTGAAATTTGTATAATAAGGAAAATTAGTGTATACAGTAATGTACAGTATTTCATAAAATGTTAATGAAGTAAAAAAAAAAAGGGTAATTTATTTATTTATATTGGTGGTTGTTTGTTGTACTCTGAGCTCAGGGATAAGTCAATATGAATCAGTCGAGATGCATAGTACATTAAACCAACAAGTTTTAGATATTAATGTTTCTTGGGTTATGTGAAGCATTGCCTGCAACTTCTTGAATGCTTTTACATGCAAAAAATATTTAGGCATTTTGCAATAATGTATATTAATGTAAATAAAGTCATTATGCTATTTTTTAAATGAAGATTCTTTCTTCATTATTTCATGACTTAAGATGCCATGGAAAAGTTTGCTTTAGAATATAAAATAAGTACTGTAAAGTTTTCCATTGTTGGGTACAGAAAGTCTGTTTAAACAGTATTATGCTTATTGAGGTCCAGGATGGACCGGATTATTGAGAATGGTCCAGGACGGACCGAAACGTCTTCGTCCCTTCAACTTCTAGTGTGTGGTCTGGTCAACATGCTTATTGAGGTATCAATAAGCCAGTGGCTGGGCTTCATACGAATGCAACCCACAACAGTCGCCTAACTCCCAGTTACCTATTTCCTGATATTGGGAAATATTTCCGACCAGAGATATTAGTTGTAAGGAATAATCCCAAACATCTTGCATTGCCTGGGAATCGAACCCAGGAGCATGTGCTTGTGAACCGATTGTGTTGATAAGTACAGTATAACGTAAATGACCTTGAAGAGCGGCAAGGGCCTGCCTTGGTCTTACATTTAGTAGTGATTGAACTGGATGGTAAAGCGAGTTCTCATTTTGTACAGTTGGCTTCAATCCCCAACCGTTCGAGTGGTTGAGCACCATTCCTTTTCTCTGTCCTATCCCAAATCTTTAATCTCGTCCCTCCAGGTACTGTATGGTTGGTCATATGACTTGGTGCTTACTCCTGATTATACCCCACCATGCATGTATTGGTTAATGATTTATATTAGGCTTCCTTAGCATGCACCTGTGTACCTCGTCAAAAAACTATCGTTTATTAAATACTCTGTGCTGTGAATATTATTGAAATAAAAATCAAAGGAAACAATAAAACAGTAAATTTAACTATCACCATTCTGTGAGGTTAGAAAAGACTATACATGAATACAATATTATTCAGTATTATAAAGCCAATCGTGTCAAATTTTTTTT
>WNGS01169498.1:53730354-53748161 GCA_020271785.1 Procambarus virginalis
AGATTTCGAAGTAGGGTTGAAATATATTATTCTCTCGCCTATTAGGTTGCATTTTAAACTGAATCAACTAAATGGTTAAAAAGGCGAGCTGCTAATATTACGTTAAAGCGCCTTAATAGTGAAAGTTTCCTGCGTTTGGGCCTTGATAGCTCAAGTGAAGTGCCTGGGTTTATATTATATATATATTTCATGTTCAGTAAAAATAGTCACGGGAGACATCTCCCGTAAGCAGTGTGCAGTTGCACCTCACAGATCTCCAGTATCATCTATTGATACTGATAATGGCTCAAAAGAGCCACACTACTTATGGGCTATTCATGCCCGTGCCACCTTTTGGCTGGCTTAATCTTCATCAATCAATCTTTCTCCCACTCATGGGAGACAAATCCCGTCACGCAGGGTGCAGTACGCACCTCCACAGATCCCAGTATCATTTATTTATTTATTTATTTATTTATTATTATTTATTTATTTATATTATATACAAGAAGGAACATTGGGTTTGTGAGAATACATTGAATAGCACAGTTTTAACAATCTTGTAAAGCCACTAGTACGCAGCAGCGTTCGGGCAGGTCAGACTGAATTGATACTGATAATGGCTCAAAAGGGGCACTACTTATGGGCTATTCATGCCCGTGCCACCTTTGGCTGGCTTAATCTTCATCAATCGGTAAAAATTAGTCTCGAATTTCAACGGAGTAACAAATCGAGAGAAAACGGAATAGGGTTTGTTTACACGCCAGTCTTCTCCTCGGTAGTTGCAAGGTGAGGTTGTGTTACGGTGCCTTCTCGCCCTTTAAGGACCCTGGAGCTTCTCTGGATTATTTACAGCACGTCGGAAGATCCTCTGAGCATACACAGAAGCCGCAGGTAAGACACTTTTGTTTGGTATGTGGTGTTAGGCACAGACAACAGTTTCAACATCTGAGAGGTGGAGAGAAACAGTGGGGGGGGGGGGAACACACAATTACACCCCTACCAAATTCCAGGAAATATACCAAATTCCAGGAAAATATACCAGATTCCAGGGAAATATACTAGAAAGACACGGGGAGACTATTTAGCATCATGGGTGGTAAATAAACAAGGAAACACAGATATTGATACGTACTTGATGGGTTCTGGGGGTTGTTGTACTCCCCAAGCTAGCCTGAGGCCAGGCTTGACCGTATTGTCGATTTCAGGCTTGACCGTATTGTTGATTTAAGGGCCACGACAGGCCAGGCTTGACCGTATTGTTGATTTAAGAGCCACGACAGGCAGGCTTGACCGTATTGTTGATTTAAGGGCCACGACAGGCCAGGCTTGACCGTATTGTTGATTTAAAGGCCACGACGTCCCTATAATGGAGGGCTTCTATGCCCCTGATGTCCCTTGTAGGATAAAACTCAAAGGTTTATGGCTATCTCTTATTCACCCGAGTATCAGCCTTCCGTCAGGTGTTTGTTGTTGTTATAGATTCAGCTACTCGGACCAAGTTCCAAGTAGCAAGGGCTATGGTGAGCCCGTAACTTACCTGACACAGGAGCGGGGCAGACGCACGGGCTATGGTGAGCCCGTAACTTACCTGGCACAGGAGCGGGGCAAGAAGTACGGACTATGGTTAGCCTCGTGGACAGGAGATGTCTCCCGTGCTTCCGTCAGGGAACCCCCATGCATATATGCTCTCCTCGGGGTCCCCGGAGAGGTGGGTGGCAAGGGGGAGAGGTGGAAACTAAGCCCCAGATATAGCTATATATTATAGTCTACTATAGGCTTGCGAAGCAATGGGTGTCCTAGTTCAGTTGAAAAGCTTAAATTTGCGGTTTTTGGTGGCAAATTACGAGGAATTCTGCCCGAAACGCTGCGCGTACTAGTGGCATACAAGATTGTAAATACCATGCTTTGTATTCTCCACAACCCAGTGTCGATTCAACACACAATTCAGTTAGTGTTTTATATATTGTTGGAAACACTTCAAAAATTGCAGAAAGCATATATATTTTTGACAGCCTATCCAACATAAGGCAAAATGTTTGTTGATCCGAACCTGTTTATTGATGAAAAACACTACACACGACTCACAGAACTAAAATACTGTACATTTTTAATATTAATCTATTATAATTTTATGTACAGTTAGTCCTATATGACCATTTGTTATGATGCAGTACCAAGACATTGACTACTGTCTGGGGGACAGTAGTCAATAGTATTCAATTGCTTGGAGAAGCATTGAATATGTATGAAATGGAATGAGGTCAAGGCATTTTCCAGTTTGCACACTATCCAAGAGCAACGACAATTCAACCAGAATGAACGCTGATTCAACATTAAATCAACATTGATTCAGCATCAAACCACACTAGCATATTGTGCCAACTGGGGCTTGTCTTAAACTCGTCCCACCATTAAGTAATTATCAAAAGCCTACAGTGGCAAGTAATTATATTTAATCTAATTAAACCTGTGTGCCACAGTCAAGCCGTAATGATATCGTGACAACTTGCGACTCAGTTCTAGCTAGATATCATTTACATGGGAGTGGAGCATACCTGTAGAGGGTTCTGAGAGTTCTACTCCCCGAGCCCGGCCCGAGACCAAGCTTGAATTAATTAACTAATTACCGGTTGAAGTAACCTAAGAAAAGATGTCTTATGCTTGAGTTATTGAGGACATGTTTGGCTAGGTCAGGAGCAAGCTGGGTAACTTACAATTCAACTTGCTAGCTCAACACAAACAAATATCTTGTAGCTACTCGGAACAAAAAGTTCCAAGCAGCATGGGCTATGGTGAGCCCGTAGTGGATTTACCTGGCACAGAAGCGGGCTGTATATGAGCTAGACAGACAGTATATACTTTGTCTAACATGCAAAACACTCCTAACATCATAAATGTTGGCTGGAAATTACTTGATAAATTTAGTCCATATTTAATAGTATATATAGCATAATTTGTTCCTTTTAATTAAACACCAAACAGTGAAGACAACAGTTTGTCTGGATGAAAATATGCCATTTTTTAAGGTATATATACTTATTAAAGCCACATACGAATAAATTGTTTGTCTTGCGCATCACTGATTGAATGAAGATTAAGCCACCCAAAAGGTGGCACAGGCATGAATAACCCGAAATTGGGCATCACATAAGGTCTCACAATATGCAAGCTGTTTCTTAACTATTTAAGACTTACTGGAACATTATATATATAACCACTTCAGATGTAGATCAGATTAACATCCTAAAGATCGTCATACATGTAGCAAGTTGAAATTCTTAAAATTAATAAAAAAAAAATTTGACACGATTGGCTTTATAATACTGAATAATTATTGTATTCATGTATAGTCTTTGTCTAACATTCTCAGAATGGTGATAGTTAAATTTACTGTTTTATTGTTCCTTTGATTTTTTATTTCAATAATATTCACAGCACAGAGTATTTAATAAACGATAGTTTTTGACGAGGTACACAGTGCATGCTAAGGAAGCATAATATAAATCATTAACCAATACATGCATGGTGGGGTATAATCAGGAGTAAGCACCAAGTCATTATGACCAACCATATAGTACCTGGAAGGGACGAGATTAAAGATTTGGGATAGGACAGAGAAAAGGAATGGTGCTCAACCACTCGAACGGTTGGGGATTGAAAGCCAACCTGTACAAAATGAGACACTCGCTTTACCATCCAGTTCAATCACTACTAAATGTAAGACCAAGGCAGGCCCTTGCCGCTCTTCAAGGTCATTTACGTTATACTGTACTTATCAACACAATCGGTTCACAAGCACATGCTCCTGGGTTCGATTCCCAGGCAATGCAAGATGTTTGGGAATTATTCCTTACAACTAATATCTCTGGTCGGAAATATTTCCCAATATCAGGAAATAGGTAACTGGGAGTTAGGCGACTGTTGTGGGTTGCATTCGTATGAAGCCCAGCCACTGGCTTATTGATACCTCAATAAGCATGTTGACCAGACCACACACTAGAAGTTGAAGGGACGAAGACGTTTCGGTCCGTCCTGGACCATTCTCAATAATCCGGTCCGTCCTGGACCTCAATAAGCATAATACTGTTTAAACAGACTTTCTGTACCAACAATGGAAAACTTTACAGTACTTATTTTTATATTCTAAAGCAAACTTTTCCATGGCATCTTAAGTCATGAAATAATGAAGAAAGAATCTTCATTTAAAAAATAGCATAATGACTTTATTTACATTAATATACATTATTGCAAAATGCCTAAAATATTTTTTGCATGTAAAAGCATTCAAGAAGTTGCAGGCAATGCTTCACATAACCCAAGAAACATTAATATCTAAAACTTGTTGGTTTAATGTACTATGCATCTCGACTGATTCATATTGACTTATCCCTGAGCTCAGAGTACAACAAACAACCACCAATATAAATAAATAAATTACCTTTTTTTTTTTACTTCATTAACATTTTATGAAATACTGTACATTACTGTATACACTAATTTTCCTTATTATACAAATTTCAATGAACTCACTAATTAAGACTGCCGTTAATGATTGACTGTGCCAAAAACAGCATCTAAGTACTTGCACATTATGTGTAACAGACCTTAAGGACAGTAGACAGTCACCATCAAAGAATTAAATATTGTACTGATTTGGCCATTAATCAATTTTCTTGAAATAACTCGAGTAATAGAAATATACATGGAAAAAGGGAAAATACAAAATAGTGGAAAACAGTAGTTTAGAAATAATGAGAGACTTGCATCATCAGTCTAGAGCCAGGAAAAAATAGATTTAGGGATTTAGATATTGAGGTGAATAAATTTTTGTAACAAAAACGACTTTTACATTAAATCATTTTATTGTCATATTTTACACTGATTATCTATTCAACGTATCACAGCTCACGAGTTGGAGAAGAGATGGTGGCAGAAGCTAGTTCCGGGGACCGGCTAAGCAAGTGGCATTTACCTAGTATTAACAGTGTCTGCTTGTCTGGATCTATAATAGTCTTTTAAAATTCAGTATAGGAGCACCCTAGACTAGACGACACTGCCTCCTAACAGTGGCTTCGGCCATATTTTAAATAGTAGAGGCGAGATACTGACCTGGATGGCAGTATTTACCATAAAGTAAAGAGAGGCACCAACGGGAGGGTCATGAAGCCCCAGTAAAGTGTGTGAGGCACTGCCTGGCCTGGTACTGCCCAGAGAGGTACCTGCTAACAGCCGGTGGAGGCCCCGGAACTGCTGCCAGTGAAGTATGTAATAGGAAACATATCAGTGTTTCTCTTCCACTAAGCGAAGAAAAGGCCCGTTGGAAATGACTCTCAAAGACTCTTCTACATCTAGAAGCTTTGGCTTTTCATTAAGAAAACGTACATATAAATATATTTATTTACAACAATATACATCCAAATATTCCTTTATACATGTACACACTCCTCTGACCGAAAAGGCACTTCCTCTAATAGCCATCCAAGTTTATTGGTGTGATTCTGAAGCGAAGTTTAGAGCATTGTGGCACTGAGGCTTAACTGAATAACAAATAACTAAACACTCGACTCTGGAATGTACCACACTCAACAAAAGAACATTTCTTACATATATAAATCACAAAGGCTTCAACACCAGTTTCACAGAACTAAAACAGTTCTGTGGCACAAACAAATGAGACCAATAAATAAAAAGTACATCGACTAGTTATCGTAGCTGCTAGCTTTGACGTCCATTCTTGTCACTAACACAACTGTAGAAGAATGCTTTGGTAGCAGTCTTTCTTTTTCCCTGCTGTAAATGCACTCAAGGTTCACTTATAATGGCAATTAAGATTCACTAAAGTTTTGAACATAAAATGCAATAATAAAAAAAAGGCCTTGCACCATCAAGGATTTCACCAGCTGTTGATATCAACCACACACACGGTGACTGTTCTAAAGTCACAAGCTGGTAAGAACGAGTGAAAAAACAAGTCTAGAAGACACTTGCTAATTTCTCAAGTCTGGTATTCGTATCCTTCACAGGGATAGTCAAAAAAACGTAGGCGGCAGCTCACTAACACTCACTAAACTGCTGGGGTCTGTACTGACTGGGGCGAGACACCACAAGATGGGCAGGGTAGCCATTGGTGGCTGGGGTTGCCTGAGACACTACAAGACCACGTCCACTGCCCTCGTGTATCACTGGTAGACTTTGAGGAGCCTGTGGATTCGAAGGCGATGTCAAACGACACACAACCTGCTCACCATTTAAAACTGCTACGGTCATTAAATTCTCCCTTGAGAATTGCTGTTGTGCTTGTTGCAGTTGCTCCAAATCACGACTCATCTGTGCAGCATTAAAATCCCGTAATCTTTCTTCACTGAGAGCAAATTGTTGATCTTGTGGACTCCTCGCAAAATGATGGCCTTGTGCATGATGATATGGTAAAAGGGGTCGAGCGTCACCATAGCTACGAGATGACTGACGGCTCATGTCACTTGGGGTGCCACGCTTGACATCTTCATCTGAGAGGTCGGATACCTGCATTGTCTCTTGCCCTGTGGGAGCACCAACTACACCTCCAGACCGACCTACCCAACGTTCACGCTCAATTTCCTCATACACAGGGTCAGCTTCAGTCTCAATCTCCATGTATGTATGATTCCAAGGAGAATGAGAACGCGCCGTATTGCCATTGCCTCGAAGCATTGCAGCTACAGCGGGAGGAACAGCAGCTGGTGATATCTGCGTTGTATAGCTGTTTGGTACAGTGATAACCTTGTTGCTACCCTCCATGTTGGGGAATGTGAGACCACCATCTAATCCTCCTGCAGCATTTATGCTATTAAGTTTAGCAAGATAAGCATTCTTGAGGTCTGCTGTCAGAGAGTTGGAGTAGCGGTGGTGGTGGTTATTCCACCCAGCACGAGGAGAGTCTTCCTGTTCAGAGCCACCATGACCAGAGTCACGAGAAAATGATTGTATGAGGCATCCTCATCAACGTGATTAAGGGTGGCGTGATGAAGGTTGGGGTGGTGGTTGTGGTGGTGGTGGTGGTGTGCGGGAGGGTGACCGTGTGGTGGCGAGGAAGTGACTGATTGCAGAGTGCCGAGGGGTAGATGGCCGTGACTCCCTGACGAAGGGAGCCCCCCAGACCCCATCGTGGACGTGGCCCCGGACAGAAGGGGGCCCACAGGTGGGTGTGTGGTGTCCCCGGACCCCTTCACTCCGCCGAGTTGACACAGCGTTGGAAGATACTGAAAGACAGATTTTAAAAAATTAGGGGATGTGGTATATGCGATAATACTGTATATTCAAGCAAATAGTACCACTGTATATGACTAAATAAAACATTTATTATCAACCCAATATCCACGAAAATGACATGTACTCATTTTACACATGCACTCTACACTTTATAATGTATATATATGTGTGTGTGTGTGTGTGTAATTACCTAAGTGTAATTACCTAAGTGTAGTTACAGGATGAGAGCTACGCTCGTGGTGTCCCGTCTTCCCAGCACTCTTTGTCATATAACGCTTTGAAACTACTGACGGTTTTGGCCTCCACTTTGTGTGTGTGTGTGTGTGTGTGTTGTGTGTGTGTGTGTGTGGTGTGTGTGTGTGTGTGTGTGTGTGTGTGTGTGTGTGTGTGTGTGTTCACACATAATTGTTCTTGAGGGGGTTGAGCTTTGGCTCTTTGGTCCCATCTTTCAACTGTCAATCAGCTGGTGAACAGATTCTGAAGTCTATTGGCCTCTGTTAAATCTACATTTGAAACTGTGCATGGAGACTGCCTTCACCACATCACTGCCTAATAAATTCCATTTGTTAACTACTCTGACACTGAAATAATTCTTTCTAATGTCTCTGTGGCTCATTTGGGTACTAAATTTCTACCTGTGTACCCTTGTTCATGTTCCATCCATGCTAAATAGTTTGTCTTTGTCAACCCTCTTGACAAATTCAATTCCAGTCAATTGGAATTCCTCTGAGAATTTTGTAGGTGGTTATCATGTCTCGCCTTACTCTTCTGTCTTCCAAGGACG
Source organism: Procambarus virginalis (assembly GCA_020271785.1). NCBI lineage: Eukaryota > Metazoa > Arthropoda > Malacostraca > Decapoda > Cambaridae > Procambarus > Procambarus virginalis. The sequence continues at coordinate 53,738,369 of WNGS01169498.1, forward strand.
TGAGGTTTAACCCCTTTAGCCTTTCCTCGTAGCTCATACCTCTCAGTTCTGGAACTAGTCTAGTGGCATACCTCTCAATCTTCTCTAACTTTGTCTTGTGTTTAACTAGGTATGGACTCCAGGCTGGAGCTGCATACTCCAGGATTGGTCTGACAGAAGTGGTATGTATACAAGGTCCTGAACAATTCCTTACACAAGTTTCTAAAGGCAGTTCTTATGTTGGCCAATCTAGTATTTTGTGTGTGTGTACTCACCTAGTTGTACTCACCTAGTTGTGCTTGCGGGGGTTGAGCTCTGGCTCTTTGGTCCCGCCTCTCAACCGTCAATCAACAGGTGTACAGTTTCCTGCGCCTAATGGGCTCTATGTGTGTGTGTGTGTGTGTGTGCGTGCGTGCGTGCGTGCGTGCGTGCGTGCGTGCGTGCGTGCGTGCGTGCGTGCGTGCGTGCATGTGTGTATGCATACATGTATGTGTATGTATATTTTATTATACATATTGCTGCATTGTTATTATTAATTAAATTCCCCACTGCCTCTGAGAATGCTAAGTTAGACTTGTCAGATCCATTACAGAATACGTGTAAAATGAACTTTTGGAAACTTCATTTTTAAATGTCCTTTCTCAGTGACAAAAAACCTAAGAAACAGAAGATATGTGCCAGAATCACTGACCTAACTCTTACAGTCAATATTCATATTCTCGTAGACTTTCTTAATAAGTCTCATGCCAAATATCTGATCTATACACCCACTTTCAACACGAAAAACACCTTGTTCATTTCCAGGACTATTCCAGTAACTTTCTTGCCACATACACTTAGTACATTGATGTCTATAAAGGTCTTACACTCGCCACAATCTCATTATTTTGTATATAGTAATACTATCACTGCTGTTTTCCAATTCTCTTTCACGTTACTACTAGTCCACGCTCTCTGCCAAGTTCTCTACACTTCATTCTTTTACCTCCACAGTAATTGAATCACTTCTAAACATGCCTCAGCAAGACTTGTTCCTTTCCTATTTTAGCTTCTTTGCTGATGTAATCATCTCTTCCATGCGATCTTGTACTTTTGTACTCTCTCAATACCTCAAGTTCAACCTTTAGTCACATTAGTGCCTCCATTAACACCTCCACCGTCTTGACATGCAAAGTATTCTCTACACCACACGTTCAGTAGAACTTCTGGTTTCAATTCTTTTTTTACCATGTCGTAGCTCAGTCGATTAAGGCAGCGTCTGGGATGCTCTCGGATGTAGGTTCGAATCCTCGTCATGGCTCTTGTGGATTTATTCATTCTCTACACCTATTTCTAATCTTTTCACCATTTAGCATTTATCTTATATAATCACATTTACATGTCAGTTATCTTGAGGTTATCTTGAGATGATTTCGGGGCTTTTAGTGTCCCCGCGGCCCGGTCCTCGACCAGGCCTCCCCCCCCAGGAAGCAGCCCGTGACAGCTGACTAACACCCAGGTATCTATTTTTACTGCTAGGTAACAGGGGCATAGGGTGAAAGAAACTCTGCCCATTGTTTCTCGCCGGCGCCTGGGATCGAACCCGGGACCACCGACTCACAAGTCCAGCGTGCTGTCCGCTCGGCCGACCGGCTCCTCTGCCATTAGACTCCATGTACCACATTCTCACTTCTTTCCAAGAGATCTTGAGTAGGCAACAAAGTTTTCCCTAATAGCCAGGACAGTTTTGTGTGCCCATATTTCTCTGCAAAAATCTTACTGTACTAAATTATTTTAGGCCTTGTTTCACCTATTTCTGGCATTAAAAAAAAGTGAACATTTAAGTTAAGTGAGATATGTTCGATTTAAACTTTTGCTTAGCATGTTTATGGAAATGAATGCATCTTCATACACAAATTAAATTTGAAAATACAAACTTGAATATATAAAATATAAATATAAAAAAAGGAAATTTGGCCTGTTAGGCATCTGGCTATTAAGTATAACTATATACACTATATAATAATAATAATAATAATAATAATAATAATAATAATAATAATAATAAAGTAAGCAAGCAGCAAGACAGAAGACAAAATAAAGCCAAACTTAAATGAATAAGATGTGCAAGAGCTGTACTGTACTAAAAGCCACTAATGAGCTATTTGCAATATGTGCAGCTTAAGGCAGAAGAGAAGCTCCCCACACCATCACCACACACCATCACCACGGGACACCTGTCGGGACAAGCAACACTCTCCAGGTAACACCAGCATTAGTACCAGCAGGAAGAGGAGGAGGAGGAGGAGCAAGCCAGGATGCCCGGAATCAGACAGGGTTGATGTGTACCTGACGGTGAGTCTGCTGTTGTCATTGGCGCCACGGGGGGGCCAGGGGGGCGTGGCGCCACACCTCGGGATTCTCTGGGGTGGTGGTGGTGATGCTTTGTGGGGGTGGGGAGCTCGAGGGATTCAAGGGAGGTGGTCCGCCTTCCACAGGTGTTGGAGGAGAACTTCTGGAGGAGGAAGAACTCGAGGATGAGGTTAAGGACGGGGAAGTGGTGAGGGTAGTGGTGGTGGTGGTCGGGTCTCGGCATGAGTTGCTACCCACTTGGTTGAGGGCGGGCGAAGCCAGGGCGTGATTGAGGGCGTGAGAGATGGCGGGGTGGGGGTTGGTGTTGTTGTTATTGGGGCTGTAGGTCTGCTTCTCTGCGGCAAAGACTCCCCGCACCGCCTGCGGGAGCCAAGCCTCACGCTCCGCTGCAGACCGACACCATTCCCGCACCTACGCGCAGACAGACACAAAGTTACTACAGCGCTCACAAGAGCACTCCACTACTCTACTCACAAACCACAATTAAATTTACAATAACTTAAAAGCTGAAGCAAAACATCTAAAGCATTAAGCAGCCACACAGCAAACTGATTAAAACAAAAATAGTAGTAGTCCATGAAACTTTTTATACTACCATGCTTTAGCCACAAACAAATAAAACAAAACAAAAAGATATAAACTAGCTGGTGTAAAGACATGGAACAGCAAATCAAACAAAACAAGCAAGTCTTTCAATTGAGTCTCTCTCTTCTTACCTTTTGATTCCTGACGCAGTAATAGACGAAGATGAAAATTCCGTGGAGAGCATTGAGGACACAGAAGGCGGCGGCGATGGGGAGAGAGGGTCTGTGGAGGTAGAGTAGGCCCAGCGTCCACGTCAACACCATCAACAGCAGCAACGTGATGGCGCTCCGAAGCCAAGCCCTATGGAAATGACCACATTTCATTATGATACTCTTATATTATCTCAAACTAAAAAAAAATAGTTATTGTTTCAATTAAACTTTGATATTAAAATATATCTTATAATATACCATTACATATATTATATAGCATTATTATTATTATTATTATTATTATTATTATTATACATATATTATTAATAAACCATCATATATATTATATGTACCATTATATAGATTATCCCATCAATGGATAATTGTCTATTAAAGGAAGGATTGCATAAGCCATAAAAAAATTATAATGTATAGAGGTGTAAATTAAATTAAACAAAAACTTAATAAATTAAGATATTAAGTTTGCATCTGTTCAGAGCCCAGAATTATATACCATCAAGATTACAATTACAGAATACCCATGTCACCATGCTATCCATAACAATGATTGTCCCGGAAGAAATGGGGAAGAAATGGTGACTCATGCACCTACCTAACAAATGGTCATGTTTTTATTTAACAAAATTTATGGCATCTTTCTTTGTAAGGTAGGTAGGCCTATGATTTTACATGGAAATATTCTATATACCTGCACTGGGTATACAATATTAAGCTAAATAGGCATTGGTTCTTTAAGATTTTTTTGTGTAACTATTAATATTCCAAAAAACTCTTTGCTAATCGAGCCATGATATAACTATGCCAACTGATGAACAGTAGAACTAACATTCTCAAATTATAAACAGCCTTTCATTACAAGATAAAGAACATCATAGGACTAATGATTGTATCTTCTGAAACCTAAATCTATGCAGGTGAAAATTCAGCTCTACACGTAAACATTCCAATAACTCTGGGATGAATGTTCTACCAGCTTTGTAAGTCTGGCAGCGGAAACACATAAAATTTGAGAGTTACATACTTCAATCATCCTAAACCGGAAAGACTCTAATATACAGGTAATTGTTCTCAAGGGAATTTCCTACTCTTAACCCACCCAGGTCAGAAGGTAATGACAGTGGTTTAGCCCTAATTGCAAAATTTTAAATTATTAGATAATACTTTAAAATTTCCCTTTCGTTGGCAGAAAGCACTACGATGTCAAAAATAAAATTCATTAGGATTATAGTTAAAAAAAATAATCATGTGCAGTACATAGGTGTTAAACAGGTTTACATTTTACTTTTTATAAACACAAGTCAAGCTAGAAAGGTTGGTACCTGTCATTCCCTGGGATCCCCAAACAGGTGAAATTAACATTTTACTTTGTGAGGAATTTGCCGAATTACTTTTACCCCCAGGATAATAAAATCAATCAGTACAGTTAGTAGATCTTCCCTATTCTCTTATCTGCCAACCTGTGATTGGAAGTATTGCAAGGCATGAGGAAATACATTGTAAAATTAATAACACAAGCATCTCCATTATAGGACCTGTCATTCCTTCTCACAAACTAAGCCACAGTCCATTGAAGTAACATCAACCTGTGACCAATATTTTTAAATTTCGTTTATTTTTTAATTAAAAGATTAGATAACGCGAATTTCGGGTTTATACTGTACAAGTTTGTAATAAATTTGTCAATCCTGTGCAGTAAACAAAAGTAAAATTTCAGTAAAATATGCTGACTCTGAGAGCAGTGAAAAATGCTGCAAATAAAGGAAACATTTTCTTGCTTCGTAATCTTGCAAAGATTATGAAGGCGGTTACCTCATTACAAGGAATGAAGCTTTAGTCGTTAACTTGTTTAGCCTTGGAATTGACACATTTTTCATTAAATGCATAATTTAAGTCTTGTCCAAACACTCAAATCACAGCAACTTTTTTGTTTTCGAACATGGCATCAAAGAAAAGAAAAAATCCGGCCGATAGTGAAATGATATGCAAAATTTACGATTCTTGGACTAGTGAACTTCTATATGTTGGGTGGGTTGCGTGGGTATATCTGCTTCTAATTAGGCAAAACCACTTTAATTTTGAGGTCAAATCGTGAGAATTGGCTGCATGGCTACATTTACACGCATCATAACTGATGCCATAGGAACATACAATATGTTTAACATAATACTGTACATTAGTTGTAAAGTGTACTCGCTCATCTATTTGTACTCACCTATTTGTGCTTGCAGGATCGAGCATTGACTCTTGGATCCCGCCTTTCCAGCTATCGGTTGTTTACAGCAATGACTCCTGTCCCATTCCCTATCATACCTAGTCTTAAAAGTATGAATAGTATTTGCTTCCACAACCTGTTCCCCAAGTGCATTCCATTTTCCACTACTCTCACGCTAAAAGAAAACTTCCTAACATCTCTGTGACTCATCTGAGTCACACACACACACACACACACCCTCTGTGTGTGTGTGTGTGTGTGTGTGTGTGTGTGTGTGTGTGTGTGTGTGTGTGTGTGTGTGTGGGTGTGTGTGTGTGTGTGTGTGTGTGTGTGTGTGTGTGTGTGTGTGTGTGTGTGTGTGTGTGTGTTTGAAATGAAATAATTTTTATGACACTCATCTGTCACATTAGCATATATAAAGGATTTGTATAAGAGGGGATTTTCCAAAATATGTTTAGTTTTACCAATACAAATAGTCAAAGTTCCCCAAAATTTATGCCAATATATCATGTTTGCAAATATTTATGTAATAAATGAACCTAGGAATAAAGTGTTTTGTAGAGATTGTAGATACATTCACTCTACATATAAGGTGTAAATTTCATGTAAATTGAAAAAAAAAGTTATGTCAATTTTGTGTTACTTGACAATAAAGTCAAAGATTCTGCCACCTGTGGTTAAGGTTAACATCAACCAATTTCCTTCAAAATTTTCAACCCTTAAAGATAGGCTTACGTTCTGTAAGGTGTACAAGTTTCATGCAAATCGCTCGATCAAAAATAATATAACAAAATTGGAGAAAAAATATAAATTGCATACAACTAAATATTAAAATACTTTATTATATACTATTGTGATAGATAAGAGTCATAGACATGATATCAGTTGACACTTGTGTTTGATGTTAATTTTTTACCATTTTGGATTTTTGTTGACACTTAATTCAATATTTTTGTTATTCCTTCCAATTTATGCTACGATGCTGAGACTTGGACCAATTGAACCCAATTTCATGTACAACTAGTCAAAAAATGTTTGAAATCGAACCAGGTTTCATTTATTGCATATCATTGTAATACGGCCCCTTAAAAGAATCGATGGGAAATGGAATTAAATATCATCTTTAAAATCTGGTCATCAACTAAGATGTGTAACTCTTAGCAGAATAAGACACTGGACAGTAATGAATAAGATTCCTTTCCATCAAAGCATTGAGTCAAACTAGTATTTATTTGACTCAATTCCATAGAGTATCTGTTAACAGGAAGTGACCTGATTCTTCCCATTTGCTCTTTCATATTTTAACTAATATGACATCATTAGTGGGCAAATAAAGAAATAAATGAAACACTTTCGAGTTAATATTTATCATATACAACTTTAGTCACCATTCAACCAAGCAGTTGGAAATGGATGAATCTCAGCCTGTGAAGTAGCATTCATATTTTCCACTGAATCTTGTGCGTAATCAGGGACGAGTGAAACATAAATTTCTCACTTAATCTGCCAGGTACACAAAGCTAAGCAAGATTCACAGTCATACTGACTGTGTTGCTGTATCTATACTTCCATCTATCAAGCATAAGCAACAAGAAATCCCTTACTCCACCCCTGATGAATCACCATAAATCAGATACTAAATATTATTTAAAATAATGCTATACATAACCACTTTACAGCTAATATTTCCACCTTAAACACCATCAAAGAACATTGGACTCGATTCACAAATTACCACCATTTTGGTAATGTAGTGGTGTTCTTCTCTTCTCTTCTCTTCTCTTCTCTTCTCTTCTCTTCTCTTCTCTTCTCTTCTCTTCTCTTCTAATCTCTTCAGTGCTACCACTAGATTTGAAGAGCTTTTAAATCTTTCAAAAATATCTCTCGCAAATGTGGCTAAAATCTCACTTCCCTTCCTTGCTCCATCCGATCAACTCGAAATCTCTCAGTCGTGAGAACGTTTTCCAGCGTCATCAACCCGGTCCTGACACTGGTAGAAATGTGACTTTATCGATGCAGTAATGTACCTTGACCGTGTGGAAGTAAACCTACCTTTTCATGAGGAGGTTGGAAGGTTTACTTTCGACCTTCTCAAACAGGGAAACAATCTTCCTCTCTCCCCCGGTCAATAAGACGTCCTTTGTACAGTAGTTTTGTGGCTGATGAATCTTGTCTTCGATCGTTGAGTCTATTTGGTCCCTCTCGTCTCCTCGTCCGGTGGACAGCACTCATTTTGACAGTTGAGGGGCGGGACCAAAGAGCCAGAACTCAACCCCCGCAAACACAAGTAGGTGAGTACATCTGGCGGGCTTTGGTGTGAGGTAGTTGAATAAAGGATGGAAATGACCGTAGATTTTACCTATGGTTGGCTCAGCCTCCCGAAACATAACTGCTTTTTCTCCTGATATTTTCCATTATTATTATTATTATTATTATATATATATATATATATATATATATATATATATATATATATATATATATATTTATATCTCATTGAATATGACCGCATATTCTGTATTTACTATCTTCTGATTTAGGGCTTCTATCCCTCTAACTATTTTCTTAGCATCAGGGCTTAGCTGAAACAGGAGTTCTCCAAAACTCATTTTCGTAATTTCTGGGTGAAGAAAAGATGTGGATTACTATAGAATGTATTACACTTATTTAAACAATTTGCACGACGTTTCGAACCTCCATGGTTCATTCTCAAGTGAGGAAATGTTACAATGTGGTTTGATTATATACCCGCACTGGGTCAGGTGATAAAACAATAAAGGTGAAAACATAGGGGATACATAGGGGATAAATGGGGTGAAACATATGAACATAAGAATAGAGGTAACCGCAGAAGGCCTATTGGCCCATACGAGGCAGCTGGCATCTACATACAAAGATTAATCCAGTGTAATTGGCCTGTTATGTTGAACATTGTCTTCTGTGTTGGCATCGTTATGTTCTGGTCTTGTCCTTACTCTCATTGTGGGAAGAGTAAATAGTTCCGTGATTTGGGTGTTCATGGTAGGTTGTTCTGTTCTTATGTGAATTGCTTCAAGAATTTGTAATCTTCTTGCATCTTGGGTTCTGTCTATTATGCATGTATTCTTGTTCAACATTTCTCTTGTTAGGGTGATGTCATGGGCTTGTCTCATGTGATTCCTAGGGGCACCGGATTGAAGATGGCATGTCAAACGCCTCGTCAGCTTGGTCGACGTCATACCTATGTACTTAGATTGAAGGTTACATCCTTCGTGGGGGCAAGTGTACATGTATACAACGCTTGACTGCTGTAGAGGGTTCTCTGTCGGCTTCGGGCTGTTTTTGATAAGGAGTTCGGAAGTCTTCTTGGTTTTATAGAATATTGTCAGGTTTATGTTTTGGTTAGGAGTAGTGCTTTTTACTCCTTTACGGATTATTTCTTTCATTATTCTTTCTTCTTTTGTATGTTCACTGTGCATGGTTGATTTGTAATATAATTTTATTGGAGGTATTGTGGTTTCTGTTCTAGGTTTGGATTATACCAACGGTCCAAGTGTCTTCTTATAGCAGCGTTTATTTCCGCGTTGCTATATCCATTGTTCACCAATACCTGAGTTACTCTTTCAAACTCTCTACTCACGTTGCTCCATTCAGAGCAGTGGGTAAGCGCTCGACGAATATAAGCATTGAGAACACTGGCTTTGTATCTTTGGGGGCACTCACTTCTACCGTTCAGGCATAATCCTATGTTGGTGGGCTTGGTATATACGTTGGTGCTTAAAGAGGTTCCTGTTTTTGTTATTAGTACATCCAAGAATGGCAGACTGTTATTTTCACTATTTTCATGTGTAAATCGGAGTACTGACTCTCTCTCTAGATGTCTTTTTACGTCAATTAGTTCATCTGAGTCTTTTACTATTACGAATATGTCATCTACATAACGGCAATATAAAGTTGGTTTTTGTCTGCTACTGAAGACCCTGTCTTCGATGGTTCCCATGTAAAAATTAGCGAATAAAACTCCTAAGGGAGAGCCCATTGCTACTCCGTCTATTTGTAAATACATGTCTCCTTGTGGACTGATGAAAGGGGCTTCCTTTGTACATGCTTCGAGAAGACTCTTCAAGTGTGGCTCAGGTATGTCTAATTTGGGGGTGCTCTCGTCTCTGTATACTCTGTCCAGTATCATTCCTATGGTTGTGTCGACTGGGACGTTGGTAAATAGGGATTCCACGTCCAGGGAAGCAATGATTCCATCGGGCTGGGTAGATTTGATTAATTCTAGGAAATCTGCTGATGATTGTAGACTATACTTACTTGGAGTGTATGGAGTTAGGAGTTCATTGAGTTTTTTTGCCAGGTGATAAGTTGGAGTTGGTATTTGGCTGATTATAGGCGTAGTGGGTTACCTGGTTTATGTGTCTTAACATTGCCGTAGGCATATCCTAAGCCATAGTCGCCTTGAAGTTTATTGAAATGCACACTACCTTTCTTTGCGTTGATGCCGTAATTG
>WNGS01169498.1:53748261-53762256 GCA_020271785.1 Procambarus virginalis
AAAAAGAGAATTTTTAAAGGTCAGTGAGAGAGAGGGCGAAGACTGTAATCAGCAAATGACAGAAACGCGGAAAATCTAAAATAATGTGAATCAAGCGACCTTGAGAATGGTCCAGGACGGACCGAAACGTCCACGTCTCTCCACTTTCTAGTACCCCTGTCAACATACTTCCGCCACATTATTGTGACTCTTCGCCTGCATGTGAATTCAGAGATTGTAAATTGCAAACAGAAGGAAACGGCAGAGGATGGATCAATGGAACAGGCAGACCAGGAGAAGGTACGTGATAGCCATGTAGTATATATCCCAGGAAGGGATGAGAAGAGAGGGAGAAGGGTGAAAAGTGAGGAAGAAGTGAGGGGAGGAGATAGTGGAACAGGTAGATGGAATAGGGAAGTGGAAGATTGACGGGAAGGGTATAGGTGGAAGAGTGACGGGCATGATGTAAGGGGAAGGAAAGTGGAACAGGGAGATAGGGAGGAGAACAAAATACAAGTAGGAGAACGGGGAGGTACAAGACAGAGAGAGAGTGAGGAAAGGACGGACGAAAGAGAATGGGAGGTTCTTGAATCTTCAAAGGAAGAGTATAAGGTAGAGGAGAAATTAGTGGTGTTTATGAGACAGGAAAGACAGGTTTAAGGGGGAGTGGGAGGGAGTAAGAGTAAGAAAGAAGGAGAGAGAAAAAAAATAAAAAAGGAGGGAGAGGGAGAGGGGAGAGAGAGAGAGGAGAGGAGGAGAGAGGAGAGAGAGAGAGAGAGAGAGAGAGAGAGAGAGAGAGGAGGAGAGGATGAGAGAGAGAGAGCAGAGAGAGGCAGGAGGGAAGCAAAAGGGATGGGGGGAATGGGATGGTAGGGTTAGGTTAGGCCAACATCATGTTGACGATTTATTTCCGAAATCTCCTCTGATGGTGGTAATATTTCTCCCTTCCTTAAGCGCGCTCGTTCACAGTGATTTAAAACGACTTGGTTCGGCTAGTTTGATAATGATCTGCTTCTAGTCCCAGGCTAGATACACGCGCTAATACGCTCCACAAAATTGCCGCAGTGCGAGTTCCGTATGGTTTGACGAGGTGTAGCGTGACGAGGGGCAAGGGAATAGGGAAAAGAACGAGGAGGAAAGGGGCAAAAAGGGCAAAGAGGAAACCCAAGGCAGGGAACGGGAACAGGGCAGTGTCGAGGAAGATCGAGGACAAAGAGCAGCAGGACATGAGGGGCAAGAGCTATAATGAGGGGATGGAGCAAATAATAATGTAATCATTGATATTTATTGGTGAAAGATTAATTAGATCATTAAAAAAATATGAAGGACGGAGGGAGACGGACACAGAGAGAGAGAGAAGAGAAAAAACCAAAAACAAAAAAGAAAAACAAGAGAGAGAGAGAGAGGAGAGCAGACAGACAGAACAGACAGAAGACAGACAGACAGAGCAGACAGACATAGACGACAGACAGACAGACAAACACGACAGGGACACCACGACGATGAAGACAGAAGTACAGTAGACAGACAGACAGAACAGACGACAGACAGACAGAGACAGAAGACAGACAGAGACAGAAAGGACAGAGACAGAAGACAGAGACAGAGACATACAGACCGAGACAGAACAGAGACTTAGACAGACAGACAGAGACAGACGACAGAGACACACAGAACCAGACAGAGACAATACAATACAGCACCAGACAGACAACAGAGACAGACAGACAGAGACAGACAGACAGACGACACGACAGACAGGACAGACAGACAGACAGACAGACAGCAGACAGACAGAACAGACAGACAGACAGACAGACATGACAGACAGAGACAGACAGGAACAGACAGAGACAGACAGACAGACAGCCCGACAGAGACAGACAGAGAACAGACAGAGACAGACAGACAGACAGAGACAGACAGAGACAGAGACAGACAGCAAACAGACAGAGACAATAACAGACAGAGACAGACAGACAGAGACAGACAGACAGAGACAGACAGACAGAGACAGACAGACAGAGACAGACAGACAGAGACAGACAGACAGAGACAGACAGACAGAGACAGACAGACAGAGACAGACATACAGAGACAGACAGACAGAGACAGACAGACAGAGACAGACAGACAGAAGACAGACAGACAGAGACAGACAGACAGAGACAGACAGAACAGAGACAGACAGACAGAGACAGACAGACAGAGACAGACAGACAGACAGACAGAGACAGACAGAGCAGACAGAGACAGAGACAGACAGAGACACAGACAGACAGAGACAGACAGAGACAATGAGTATATGCTCCGAAGAGGATCCAAAAAAAACAAATAATCCAACAACCAAACAAAACAAAAACACAAGAAACAAAAGTAACCAAAAAGAATACGAATCCAAGAATTACAAAAAAATAAGATAATAGTCGTCGGACGTGGGAAGAAGAAGAAGGAGAAGAACAAGAAGACACCTTTAACTACCCAGATAGACTCAAGATGTGCGGATCAACTCACTCACTTGCAACCCGGCACCAATTAACCTTTGACCTTCAATCGCCTGACGAGGGCTAGCTGGGGCGGAGAAAAATATGTGCATACGCCCCTTTCAGCCTGAATCAGTAAGTAAGTGTTTGAACTGTGACGAGTCTATTATTCTTGCCACTGAGGTAAAAGAGTGGAGGGGAGGTTGAGGGGGGAATAGTTTGGGCTTTTTGAAATCAATTATCCTCTGATCGCTTGCCGATAAACGGATGACGGAAATTATAGATCATTTAATCTATATTTAGGATACTGGTGGGCATCTAGATCAGCGTTCAGTGCTTGGGGGGATATGATATCAGACTTTATTATTTGAGTTACAGGTACATTAAGATGTTTAAGTTTAACTGCTTGGGCTAGAAACTGCCGAGAGATTATCTTAACGAAGCAGAGCGATACAAAAACCCCCACATAACAAGGCAGATTCAACCATTTTTTCTTTCGAAGAACTTCCATGGACAGAGACAAACACACACAGACACACACAGGGACGGTAGAACGAAGGTCTCGCTTCATGCAGGTCGGCGTTCAATCCCCCAACCGTCCATAAGTGGTTGGGCACCATTCCTTCCCCCCGTCCCATCCCAAATCCTTATCCTGACCCCTTCCAGGTGTCATAGTCGTAATGGCTTGGTGCGTTCTCCTGATGGTTTCCTTCCCTTACCCCAGGTTGCAGCCCCGTAGAAGCTGTCAAACTACCAGGTACCTATTTACTGCTAAGGTGAACAGATCCATCAGGTAAAAGAAACTGCCGATTTGTTTCTGCCTCGGCCGGGAATCGAACCCCGGGCCCTGTGGACAACCATTACCACTTGCGGAAAGCTTCGTAGCATCTATGAGAACCAAAACTAATAGTACTCAGAGTAACTTACAAAACTGGACTCTTGGACGCAAAAATAAGTACGCATTTTGTACTATCGAGTTTGTAAACACGAAAAAAAAGACGAGAATCAAATTTTAAAAATTCCCAGGCCTGGTAAAGTACATATATATGTACTTTATTAAGTACATACACGTACTTAATAAAGTACATATATGTACTTTATTAGGCCTAAGTCTGTGTACATTAGGTCAAAGATTTAATTTTGTTTTTTTCCATTACCAGGTTTGGTTGGCTCTTGGGTTCTGTTTCCAATTTTGTATTATTATTTTGGGTTAATTTAAAAAGTTATCTTTTTTGGGAGGAAAGAAGGATTCCATCAGTCTCTTTCTGTACGTTCGACCAAACTGTTGATGTATGTATTGTCATTTTAGGAGGATGGGTTGGACCAGACACCCTGTAACATAGAAGCGCTTTTGGCTTGGGTTCTTAATCTTCCTGAAGAATACAAAGAAAGAGCCAGATAGAGCCAAGAACCCCCCATAGAGCCACTCAGTTTGACAGTTATTGAATCCAAGAACAAGTTTATTGCAAAGAATGTTGCCACTAAACAAGTCTAAGATCACAGACCATCTGCAATGAAAGGACAAGATTTTTATGGGAGGTTATCTACCTTGAGGTTACCTTTGAGGTGTTTCCGGGGCTTAGCGTCCCCGCGGCCCGGTCGCCGACCAGACCTCCTCGTTGCTGGACTGGTCAACCAGGCTGTTGGACGCAGCTGCTTGCAATCTGACGTATGAATCAAAGCCTGGTTGATCTGGTATTCAGCTCTCTTGTCTCTGATCAGGGAGACGAAATTTTGTCAACAATAAAGTTTTTTTTGCATTTCTCTATTTCCTCTTGCCTCAAGGTTGACCTCCATGGCCTCCTCGTGTGACCTTCGGGGTCCGCTTCCGTCACCCCCCCTCCGCCCCTCCCCGTGTGACCCTATCTTGCAAGAGAATCGATCCCAGGATCCCCGATTGTGAGTCGAGAACGAAGCCTAAGGCGATCAACGTTTGCACAGCTATTCACAGAAGTAAAGGAGGCAATATGTTCACCACATACAAAATCGTGATAGGGATCAAGAAATTTGATTCAAGAAGTTATATAAAAATCTGCAACTTCTCCTTTGCAATGCCAAAACAATTTCTTATCTCTCTCTCTCACACACACACGCGCCATAGACATTATATATTTTTTGGTTAGTGTCAGAGTAGTTGACAAATGGAATGCATTAGGAAGTGATGTGGTGGAGGCTGACTCCATACACAGTTTCAAGTGTAGATATGATAGAGCCCAGTAGGCTCAGGAATCTGTATACCAGTTGATTGACAGTTGAGAGGCGGGGACCAAAGAGCCAGAGATCAACCCCTGGAAGCACAACTAGATGAGTACAACGAGGTGAGTACCTAAACTCACTCACTCTCTCTGGGATGATACACAGTTTTCAAACTCACCGTGACAGCGCAGTGGCAGCGTCGGGAACCAGTGCCACAAGGAACACATCGCTCCAGCTTCCCGTGTTCCAGTAAGCAACACTAGTGGAATCTTCTACATAAAATCAAGTAACAGCTTAACCTGAAGTCTTCTGGCTCGGAGGAAAAAATATATTTACTTGCATGCGATGAGTCACAATAACGTGGCTAAATTATGTTGACCAGACCACACACTAGAAGGTGAAGGGACGACAACGTTTCGGTCCGTCCTGGACCATTCTCAAGTCGATGGATCTTGAGAATCGACTTGAGAATGGTCCAGGACGGACCGAAACGTCGTCGTCCCTTCACCTTCTAGTGTGTAGTCTGGTCAACATATATATACATATATTAAGAATCTATATCGCCGAGTTATTCTTCTAACGCGAAGCAAAGAACGGCCAGCAAAAACAGACCCAAAAATAAAATCGTACACGAATCTTTCAATAAGTTTAGTGAATAAGAGTTTGTGTTAAAACATATTCATTATTCCTGCTCGCGCAAGCGTAGCGGGTCGAGGGAGGAGTTCGTACATATGAATGTGTAATCACACACACATACCTGTATGTAGTCTTGTTTGATCGTTTGTGTGTATATATTTACTATTTGTGTCTGCAGAATCGAGCTATTAGCTCTTGGACCCCGTCTTTCTAACCAATTTATATTTTTCCTCTATTTTATCTACTACATTTATTTTTCTCTAAGACACGCACTCACACACATATCCCCAAAAAGCAGCCCGTAGCAGCAGTCTAACTCCCAGGTACCTATTTACGGCCAGGTGAACAGGGGCATCAGGGTGAAGGAACATTTTTTGCCCATTTGTCTCCGCCTCCACCCGGGGATCGAACCCGGAACCTCAGGACTACGATTCCGAAGCTGTTAGGCGCCCACAAAAGTCATGAACAGTTTTTTTTTAGTATTTCACCATCCATATATTCAAAAGCAAATCTGCACAATAGAAAGTTGTATATACATATTGGTACATTGAAACGTGTATACAGACCAATGTAGTTGATTGTAACTATGATATATATGTGCTTAGGTCTACAGTTTAGACCTATTGTCTTGTGTATGACCCTCTGTCCTGTGTGATAGTGAATATCAGCATTATCCTCTCTCGGGGAGCCGGTCGGCCGAGCGGAGAGCACGCTGGACTTGTGATCCTTTGGTCCTGGGTTCGATCCCAGGCGCCGGCGAGAAACAATTGGCAGAGTTTCTTTCACCCTATGCCCCCTGTTACCTAGCAGTAAAATAGGTACCTGGGTGTTAGTCAGCTGTCACGGGCTGCTTCCTGGGGGTGAAGGCCTGGTCGAGGACCGGGCCGCGGGGACACCAAAAAGCCCCGAAATCATCTCAAGATAACCTCAAGATAACTAACAAGACCTAACTGAACTCCTCAGATCAGGCATTGCTTGATCTGCTAATAAATTGCTAATAAATCTGTTAATATTAAATAATAAATCTGTAGTTGGAAACACTTCAGATTAATTATTAGGTCCATGAGGTCCGTCTAGTATTGTTCATAAATTCATGTCCACATAATTTGTAGGTTGTGAGTGGTCTATTTTCTCCGATCCTACATTCCATAACATGGCATTTATTAACATTGAATTCCATTGGCCACATGGTGCTCTAAGCACTTATTTCATCTTGGCCCATTTAAATGATCATTCGAAGGACCTAGTTTGTGTGTGTGTGTGTGTGGTGTGTGTGTGTGTGTGTGTGTGTGTGTGTGTGTGTGTGTGTGTGTGTGTGTGTGTGTGTGGTGTGTGTGTGAGAGAGAGAGAGAGAGAGACAGAGTCAGAGAGAGACAGAGACAGAGACAGAGAGACAGAGAGACAGAGAGACGACAGAGAGACGACAGAGAGACGACAGAGAGACGACAGAGAGACGACAGAGAGACGACAGAGAGACGACAGAGAGACGACAGAGAGACGACAGAGAGACGACAGAGAGACGACAGAGAGACGACAGAGAGACGACAGAGAGACGACAGAGAGACGACAGAGAGACGACAGAGAGACGACAGAGAGACGACAGAGAGACGACAGAGAGACGACAGAGAGACGACAGAGAGACGACAGAGAGACGACAGAGAGACGACAGAGAGACGACAGAGAGACAGAGAGACAGAGAGACAGAGAGACAGAGAGACAGAGAGACAGAGAGACAGAGAGACAGAGAGACAGAGAGACAGAGAGACAGAGAGACAGAGAGACAGAGAGACAGAGAGACAGAGACAAACTGAATTTCAACAAGGAGATAAACAGAAGCTTGAAGACAGACAGGTTGGTAGACAGACAGTGGACGGCATAGACGGGGATAGAGCCCGAAAGAACCGGCATGAATATTCAACCCCAGACACCTGGTGTTACCTGCCTCGCTGATCGCGGGTCCTCTGCAGGTGACCTCTCTCTGTGTGTACTTAATCCCTCAGGGAATATAGTGCTATACGCGTGTGCGTGTATATGCTCCACTCTCTCTCTCTCTCACACTCTCTCTCACACTCTCTCTCACACTCTCTCTCACACTCTCTCTCACACTCTCTCTCACACTCTCTCTCACACTCTCTCTCACACTCTCTCTCACACTCTCTCTCACACTCTCTCTCACACTGTGTGTATCTCGTACGTAGTGATCATGTCTCGGTTGATTCTTTTTATCCTAACCCCGTGTGGATTACTTTATCCAATTTATTCAGCTAAGATGCCATGTGTCTAGGGTTTAATTACGCTTTCTTGCGTATTTAAGGATGTATGGATTCCGTCCTATCCCAAATCCTTATCCTGACCCCTTCCAAGTGATATTTAGTCGTAATGGCTTGGCACTTTCTACTGAGAGTTCTCTTCCTTTTCCTTCCATCTCTTGCCTTCACCAACTTGTGTTTTCTCAGCGAGTTAGGCTTTGGTGGAGAGGTTGAGCTTAGGCTCTTTGGTCCCGCCTCTCGATTGTCAATCTGTACCCTTGATCGTGTGTGTGTACTCACCTATTTATACTCGCCTATTTGTGCTTGCAGGATCGAGCATTGACTCTTGGATCCCGCCTTTCCAGCCATCGGTTGTTTACAGCAATGACTCCTGTCCTATTTCCCTATCATACCTAGTCTTAATAGGTGTGTGTGTGTGTGTGTGTGTGTGTGTGTGTGTGTGTGTGTGTGTGTGTGTGTGTGTGTGTGTGTGTGTGTGTGTGTGTGTGTCTACTTGTGTGTACGCTTAGTCATGTATGTGCGTATAATCATGTGTATACCACTCCGTTTGTTTAACATACACTTGCAGAACAAATTATTGAACTATAACAACATGTTAACGAAAGAGAACAAGGTTATGACCTATAATATCAGTGTTTTAAGAAAATTAAAGTGACACTGTTCAAGACAAAAATAAAGAAAAGCTAATTAAATTAAATAATATTTTAATTATAGAACAGTAAATAAAGCAACTTGCATGTTATTTTGGATGATAAAAAATAAATAAAATGAAACCAAAGTTCTTCAAGAACAAGCAGAAGAACAAACTAAAATTAAACCTTAAACAGCTTTCTCTTTTTTGTGTGTGTGTCACAGAAGAAACATAGCAACTTTCCTAACATCAAGAACACCTGCCTACAGGTGTTTACTCTCACACCTGTGTGGTTAAAGCCAATTATTTCCCATCCTGGCACAACCATTTCACAACATCTGGCTCCCCACACACACACCTGTCCAAGGACCGCAAAAATACAGCAATATCGATCTTCCGACCAGGTGACCTAAGGGCTCTTTCTTAATTATCGCAGCTCCCGTCAGGTAAATATTTATGCGTATCGAGCCATTCGTCACTATCGTGCGTTCGGTTTCGTTATCTTTAATTTCGATCGTTCTGTTTGGTCCGAACGGTCGTGTGGGTCTCGGACCAGTGATATGATTGGTGCGTGGATTTGTTGGCGTGTTGGGGCAAGCTTGAATCTTATTGGCCCTTTCTCGCTAAGGCAGAACATGCTGACATGTGACTGAAGTTCATATTATATATATATATATATATATATATATATATATATATATATATATATATATATATATATATATATATATATATATATATATATATATATAACCTTAATGCTGAGGAAGATTGAGACGTTTTACTTAATGCCATAAACCCAAAATAAGGAATTATGAGGTGCGATAGATCAGCACATCTATCTATTATATCACCCACATCTATTCTCCGTCAAATGTATTATAATCGAGTTGATGATTGATGCCCCGGCCGAGCGATTTAGTTTAAACACACAGCCGGCTAAATTGGTAACCCTTCTACCCCCCCCCCTCCCCCTCTGTCTCGACGAGTGGTTGTGAGCGGTTTCTATATTGCAGTGGGAAGAGATTTATTGAAATTGCAAGGTGGCGAAGGTGATACGATACTTCAGTCGAATATGACCTCACTTGAGTTTTCTCGAAGGAGTCATTTTCACCCCACACTCCCCCCCCCCCGTATTAAGGACTGACGAGGAAAAATTTGATGTTTTGCGAATATAAACACGTGTATTGATGAGGATATCTGCTTGTATCTGGATTATATTGTTTTAGTCTTGTTAGACAGTTCCTTAAACAAGTCTAAAACCTTTGACGATGCTGTTTGCAAGTCACGTGACCTACTACGTCAACAAGCATAAACAAGGAGTCTTATGATGTCATTGTCATTGAAATCACTCATTTGACGGGTTTCACTTGCTTACTCGCTTGTTGACATCTAGTCAGGGACTGATCCCACATACTCCCATGCCATTAGAGTCCTTCGCCTCGTTAAGGCTTCGTTGACCGCCCTGACGTACAGATGTCAACACTGATGATGTCAAGAAGGCTTAGTAACCAGATCAACCTCTCCATGCAAGCCCTGAACAACGAGACAAGAGACAGGGATGGGAATGGGAGATTGGCAAGAAAGTGAGGGCGGGTGGGGGAAGTTACTGTTCTCTTAGGGGGGATTGATGGCTGAGTAGGCATCGCTCGGGATTCGTAGTTCTAACGTTCCGGGTTCGATCCCCGGCAGTGGCAGAAACAAATGGGCATAGTTTTTTTTCACCTTGATCCCCCTGTTTACCTAGCAGTAAATAGGTACCTGGAACAGCTGCTATGGGCTGCTTCCTGGGGGTGTGTAACAAAAAGGAGGCCTGGTCGAGGACCGGGCCGCAGGGACGCTAAGCCTCGAAATCATATTATATATTATATATATATGGCACTATATTAGCCATATAATGGAGCCTCGTATAACAGAGCACTGGAGTAGCCTTTTCATTGTTTGAACAAAAAGTTATAACATTTACATATGAACATTTGAACTTATCACCTGCTTCACATCATGTTATGGTTCACCTAAATTTATTTCGATCTCGGTCAACTCTACATTTATTAACTTCCTTAACTGACTGATTAAACAAACTCACTCATTTGGATAACTCTCACACTCAACTAATTCTACACTGATTTAATGAACAAATTTACTCTACACTGAACAACTAACTCTATACTGATTTACTGATAAATGATAAATTGATAATTTATCAATTGAAAT
The DNA here is from genome assembly GCA_020271785.1 of Procambarus virginalis. Taxonomy (NCBI): domain Eukaryota; kingdom Metazoa; phylum Arthropoda; class Malacostraca; order Decapoda; family Cambaridae; genus Procambarus; species Procambarus virginalis. Next base: position 53,758,671 of record WNGS01169498.1, read on the forward strand.
TTATGAAATTGCCGATTTCACTGATAAATTGGATACATCAATCACTAGACTAACCTACTCAACTAATTTACCCAAAAATAAAACTAATCTATCTCAGGTTTCGTAGATACATGATTGTATTGAGGTGATTGTATCACTTCAATACAATCAACAATTTCTTAAAGGGCATCACTCGCACTTAATAATCTATAAATAGATATACTTTGAGTTATACTCTTCAACTCATATTACAAAAAAATGCTTTAGAAATCAGTAAAGAATTATCATCCAATTAGAATTAATGCGTCGAGATTCCACCAATAGAAATGCAAGTACACCAATATTTAATCGCCATTAATCATAAAGCTTAAAAAACTAATTATTAAAATTATGTACATAATTGACACTGGTTTATCCGCCAATTACAATGCAGCAGTGAGATGCCTGTAGCCAATAGCAATGCGAGTTCACCTCTCTTGATGAAATCGGCCAATCACTGTCCGTTGTATGCATCTCAAACAACCAATACGAACGACGAACCAGACCATTCAAGGCCCAGACCATCAAATCATAAGGAATAAAGATTATTGATACTTACGTCCAGAGACGAGCCGCACTTACATGAGTAATTAAACAAAAATAGGATAGTTAAGGCCCCTAATAGTGAAATATGCAGTTTTAATTATACGCAGATAGTGGTGATGAGGCCCGGGCTCTGTGTGTGTGTGTGTGTGTTGTGTGTGTGTGTGTGTGTGTGTGTGTGTGTGTGTTGTGTGTGTGTGTGTGTGTGGTGTGTGTGTGCGCGCGCGCGTACGTACGTACGTACGTACGTACGTACGCTGCGGGCAAGTTGGCTCGGTTGGGGATCCTGCCCGAGTGATTGCAGGGCTTGGCTCGTTACAAGCAGTAATTGCAGTTGGGGTAGTTAGGCAAGGTGGAGGAGGCCATGATTACCTTACTCAAAATTCCAGTAGCTTCAGACTAGATCATTTTAACTTGGATTGTTGAACCGATGTCCGAGTATATTGGGGAGGGTCAAGGTAACAGGGGGAGATATAGATATATATTATATAAAATATATATCCTAATCTCCTTCGTGTGAATTATATCTATATTTCTCGATGATTATAATGTCGGCAAACGGTGATGTCTAAATTAATTATCTCTTCATCACGATTCCTGTTCGTGTGTGTACTCACCTAGTTGTGCTTGCGGGGTTTGAACTTCGGCTCTTTGGTCCCACCTCTCAACCGTCAATCAACTGGTGTACAGGGTTCCTGAGCCTACTGGGCTCTATCATATCTACACTTGAAAAAAATCTTTCTAATCTTTGTGGCTCATTTGGGTACTCAGATTCCACTCGTGTCCCTTGTTCGTGTTCACCCGTGTAAACAGTTTATCTTTAACTATCCTGTCAGTCCTTTGAGAATTTTTTAGTTAGTGATCATGTCTCCCGAACTCTAGGGTCTTCCAACGACGTGAGGTGCATTTCACGCAGCCTTTCCTCGTAAACTCATGCCTCTTAGTTCTGGAACTAGCCTAGTGGCATACCTCTGAACATTTCCAGCTTCGTCTTGTGCTTGACAGGTACGGGCTGCATGCTGGGGCGGCATACTCAGGATTGGCCTTACATACGTAGTATACAAGGTTCTGAAAGATTCCTTACACAGTTTCCTAAGGCAGTTCTGATGTTAGCCAGCCTTGCATACGCCGCTGATGTTATTTTCCAGCGTCTTACTTTTAGCAGAGTGAGATCTGAGAGAGCTCCCACTCGATACACCTGTCCAAATCGACGATTAGCACTCTATAATCATCCAATCAACACCGAGGGAAAGGTAAACACCGTACTGACGTCACCGTTTATCTGATTGGTAGATACCAATTACATGAAAACAATAGGCATATTAAGCTTAAAATTAATGTAATCATTCTTGCGTAGTCGATGGAGTCGGTGGCTGAGCGGATAGAACACTGGAAGCGTAATCCTGTGGTCCCGGGTTCGATCCCGGGCGCCGGCGAGAAACAATGGGCTGAGTTTCTTTCACCTGATGCCCAGGTACCTAGCAGTAAATAGGTACTGGGAGCTAGTCAGCTGTCACGGGCTGCTTCCTAGAGGGTGGAGGCTGGTCGAGGACGGGCCGCGGGGACACAAAGCCCCGAAAACATCTCAAGATAACCTCAAGATAGTCTCATTTAACACTTTTCCATAAACCCCTTAACTCCCTCGCTTCCAAGATCTCTACCATTGCTGGTAATTCCCCTCCGTCGATCAACCGTCGAAACTCATTATACGTCGATTCTGGGAGAGAAAGGGAAGGGGGGGGGAAAGGGAAGGGGTGGGGGGAAGGAAAGGGAAGGGGGGGAAGGGAAGGGGGGGGAAAGGGAAGGGGGGGAAAGGGAAGGGGGGGGAAAGGGAAGGGGGGGGGAGGGAAAGGAAGGAGGAAATACGTGTTAAACACGTGGGAAGTGACTGATGTTTGGCGGGGTCGATGAACATTTGTAACAAGGAACTTCTTTTCTCTTCAAGTGAACAAATCCACAAGGGCCGTGACGACGGTTCGAACCTACGTCCGAGAGGATCCCAGACGCTGCTGACTTAAGATTTCTTCTTTTGATCCATCATGCTATGTGATTTGTGTGTGTGTTAACCCTTCTCTTGATTCTTCCTCTTCGTTACTCCTTTTCGACGATTCTGTATTTAGTGATTTTCTTCTTTTCACTATTCTTTCACTATGTCGTTTTTGTTTGTTTGGTTTTTTCCACTTTTCATGTCTGATATTGTTGCGTCTTTATTTTGACTTCTAAATTATTATTCTTCTTTCTAATTCCGTGTTCACTTTGTTTTTGTTCGTTTTTTTTCTTTTCCTTGGTGTCTACATTAACATCTTGCTTCTTAATGTTTAATGTATATTCTTGTAACATACAAAGACAACACACATTAAAATTGGTACAGAAGTTAAGAATAACTTTACAAAGAATTATATTAAAATAACATACGGTAAAAGACTTCCTATCAAATAGAACAGAGAGAGAGAGGGGGGCGTTGAACAGAGAGAGAGGGGGGGGGGGCCATGGAACAGAGAGAGGGGGCCGTGGAAACAGAGAGGGGCCGTCGAACAGAGAGAGAGAAGAGAGGGGGCGTTGAACAACTGAGCGGGGGCCGTCGAACAGAGAGAGAGAGAGGGGGGGGCGTTGAACAGACAGAGAGGGGGCCGTGGAACAGACAGAGAGAAGGGGGGGGCCGTCGAACAGACAGAGAGAGGGGGAAGAAGCGTCAAACAGAGAGGGGGGGAAAGGGGCTATCGAACAGAGTCACGGAGCCCCATCGACAAAGAGAAGGGTCCGTTGAACCCAGTGGGAGTACAGAATATTGACATTATGATTGCTGAAGAGACCACCTAATAGAATTGGATACATCAAAGACCGCAGGGACCGAACCGCATCTAATCTTGTTTGCTAAGATAAGGAGCTGAAATCTTATATGTTGTGTCACTGCTCAGGAACATGAGTAATTGAACACAGTGAAGCTTCTGCCAACACAGTATCGAATTATGACTTGAAAGGGATTCAAACCGTCAAATAATATCTCCTATATTATATAGGAGAT
>WNGS01169498.1:53766715-53779188 GCA_020271785.1 Procambarus virginalis
GAGAGAGCGAGAGGTTTGTGTGGATTCCCAAGTCTCGATCACAAGCCCGTGGCGATGATTGACTTTTATTACTGTGAATAAGTACGGCTTCGTCATTTTCCTTTTCTATACGCTGCTGCTGCGTCAGTAGGGGGTGGGTAGGGGTGTTGGCGGAAGGGGAAGGGTGGGGAGAAGATGGGGAAGGAAAGATATATAAAGAGGGGGACATTAGTGGGAGGAGTAATGGACAGAAGTTGATATGGACAGAAAAATACAAATCGACAGAGATCGGTTGACGGGTGACAAGGATACAGACCGCCTGCCAAGAGCCCCCAAAGAAAATTAAACACACACATAAATAGACAGAAATTGTAATTTAGTCTTAAGACAAAATAAACAGAAGCAGACAGACAGTAAGACAGAAACGAACGAATCCGAAGGAAGCTTTGAAATAAGAAACAAAACTGTATTCTTCAGGAGGCAGGCGATAGATGCATGCGACACAGACGAGATTGATGAGAAATTGAAACAGTGAGCAGGGAAAAGAATTGAGAGACGGATGAAGAGAAACGAGTTGACGAACAATAGAAACTCTGCAGAAACCTCGTCTCATCTATCCATGATTTTTCCTTTTCATTCTCTCTTCCTCCAATTCCTATAGGAACATTCTAAAACAAAAATTCCATGCTGGATGCAAAAACTATTAGCTACTGTACTCCCAGTATAGCGAAGTGTGTTAACGAAGTCGTTAGCTCCTGGTCGACGGCCAGAGAGACAAAAAACACACACACACACACTTAAGTAATACATAGTCCACGAGATAAAATACAAGCATCCCTCTCGACTCTCAGCATCCGCGAGAGTCTCAGAGATAATTCTCACATCTCCAGCGCCCGCTGCCAAAGGCATAGGCGCTGCCCCAACTGGTCAAGGAAGTAGACGTTTGTTGGCTATTATCTAAGTCAAATATCGCATAACCAGGCCAAGCAAAATACAGCAATCGCCACGAAAGGACATTTTAATGACGCCTCGAATCTCCCACACGTACGCAAAAAATTAGAGAAGAGAACATAGCTATTATCAGTGATGGGTAGAGGTGTAAATACCCACATTGAGGTCCTCATCCACGCTTCAGGGAGGTGACTCGACAAATACCTACCTACCTACCTACCTGCTTGCCTACCTATTCGCTTACCTGCCTACCTACCTCCCTAGGCGATTTGCATGTTGGTGATATTCATGGGTGTCTCTTGTCTTAATGTTGGTCTTTGTCGAAGGAAGGATAAGAATAATTACAGGTATTTACTGCTGAGAGAGAGAGATATGCATCAGTTGGTCCTGCTCTTATATATATTTACATTTTTTGCTATCCAGAAGGATGGCGCATCATTTCCAGCAGGATTTTGGTACCTGAGATATACTGGATACAAACAGGGGAATTCAATCGTTTAAATGGAGGGGGATGAAATTATTCAAATGAGGATTGCGTCGATCAAATTGGGGGGAATCAGTCGCTCTATTGGGGGGGATTTAGATGCTCAATCCGCGGTTTAGGAATTCAAGTTAGGGCCTTTAAGGACAAATAGTGGAATTCAAATGCTCAAGCGGAGGTATTTTCGGGTCAAGAGACGGATTCTTGTGTTTAAGAGACGGATTCTGTGGTTTAAGAGATGGATTCTTGTGGTTTAAGAGACTGATTCGGGGGTTTCATTATTCAGGTGAGGAATTATTTCAGTGATTCAAATGAGGAGGATGCAGTCGTTCAAGACGAGGATTAAGTCGTTCAGAGGTTAAGAAATATCATCAGATATAACAGAAGTTTCATACACTTCTGACACAAATTTATTTTCCTGTGGTTTCGGGAACGGTAGAATTATTGCACGTTTCTATCGTGTAGGCAACACTCTTACTTAATGAACAAATCCACAAGGGCCGGACGAGGATTCGAACCTACGTCCGAGATCTTCCCAGACGCTGCCTTAATCGACTGAGCTACGACATGGTCCAAAAGAGGTTGAAACCCGAAGTTCTACTGGACATACTTGGATCCTGAAGCCCTTGGGATTTTTTGTTCATTAATGCATCACGCTATTCTGATTTTTTGAGTGTAACTCCATTTAATAATTTATTGAAAAGGTGGAGCCATAGTAGATGTCCCGACACCCCCCCCCCTACATTGTGCATGTCGTAAGTGACCTCGTAGGGGAAGCTTCGCACCTCGCAAACTGGGGCCAGATTCACGAAGCAGTCACGCAAGTACTTGCGAACCTGTACATCTTTCCTCAATCTTTGACGGCTTTGGTTACATTTATTAAACAGTTTACAAGCATGAAACTTCCCAGTCAACTGCTGTTCTTTTTATAAACAGCCTCCTGGTGCTTCGAAGCTCATTAACTGTTTATTGTAAACAAAGCTGCCAAAGATTGAGAAAGATGTAACAGGTTCGTAAGTGCTTGCGTAACTGCTTCGTGAATCTAGGCCCCAGAGCGAGTCGATAACGACTCTCTCTTGTCTGCAGTATTTACTGACGGGCACGACATAGGGAACGACCCTTTCCAGGTAGTTGCAAAACACGGGTCAATAACAGAGGGTAGAAAAGAGGAATAGTCAAAGCCTTAATTATTATTTCTATGGATCCAAACCAAGAGAGGATTTCTGAAAAGAGTTCAAAAAGAGTCCCGTATGTGTCTCTACTATTAACACCTACAAGTAAAAACCAGCGCCTCTGTTCACTCGTTACACAAGACCCAAATCCGAGTGAATAATATCTTCTTGACAAAGCACAGTCTCCCCCTTGTCCTGATTAAAAAAAATGGAGATAGCCAACCAATCTCTCCAAAAGGGGGAGGATGATACCACTAAATCCCCTTTTAAACCTAACCAATGATAACCAATCCTTTATTCCCCTTGTTATCTAGCTGCAGAGACGTCTCTGCCAAACCTCCCTTACAAAGGGGAAAAAAAAAAACGTAATTTCCATGCGTTTTTTTTTTGCGTTTTTCTCCTTCTCCTCTGCAAAACCGTTGCCGAGGCTTTGAGTCATAATAATACAATACTTGACGTCAAAACGATGTAGTTATGCAACTATGAGTCACAATTGTGGCTAAAGTATGTTGACCAGACCACACACTAGAAGGTGAAGGGACGACGACGTTTCGTCCGTCCTGGACCATTCTCAATCGACTTGAGAATGGTCCAGGACGGACCGAAAACGTCGTCGTCCCTTCACCTTCTATGTGTGTGGTCTGGTCAAGATGCAGTTATTGTATTCGTTCATGTTTTAGCGCCATGGTGGGCAGGGAATAATTTTCTCCTACAGATACAACAGACAAACTACAATAGCCTGATGCATCAAATGAAATCTAATCCACAAGGGTCGTGATAGCTTTCGAGGTTCGAACCGTCGTCACGGCCCCTTGTGGATTAGTTCCGTGTTCCTACAAGACATATCTACCGATCATTCGTCTTAGTTTTTTTCATAATAAATCAAGGGTTGTGTTTATTTCTGCTGCGATCAAGGAAATAGAATAGCAAGAGTCGAACATGCAAATTACCTTCCTAAGGAAAAATACTAAATGATTTCTATGGTGGGAAAGAAGTTGTACAATAATGGAGATATATATTAATATATTATATATATAATATAATATATAATCTTATATATATATATAGATATATATATTATAATATACTATATATATATATATAACGTAGTTCCTATATATCTTCCATTGCAATAATGACACCATAAAACAGATTGAACTGAGTTTTTATTGGTCAAATACAGCCAATCAGAATGAGCCCCACGTAGACCAATCTTCCTGCTTGCTACATAGAAGTGTATGTCACTAGACTAGGTTCAAATTATTCAGCATCAGTAGGTCATTGAAAAGAATCTAGACGAGCTTGGAACGAACTCTGATTCTCATTACACCTAAGAAATCACAATTGCGTGGTTCATGTCGTAGTTCAGTCGATTAAAGCAGCGTCTGGGATGCTCTCGGACGCAGCTTCGAACTCGTCACGGCCTCTTGTGGATTTGTTCATTAAACTCTGATTCTGTTATAATTTGACTAGGTATGCTTTGAAATGGCCTGATCTCACACATCTGCGGAACCAGCAGTTACGTTCAAGTCCCTTGAGATACGATGTACTTAAGTAATCCTTAAGAAAGAGGAAGGGAACTATTAGATGTAAATGCCTAGCTGCTACGGCTATACAGAGTTGGGAAAGGGATCAGGATAAGGATCTGGGATGGGATGGGAGGAAAGGAATGGTGCCCAACCCCTTGGACGGGTCGGGGATTGAACGCCGACTGCATAAAGCGAGACCGCGCTCTACCGTTGAGGAAGTAAACATCACATGCTACGTTTGCAAATGACGCAAAAAAACAGAGAACGTCATGGCCAAAGCCTCGCGCGATATTGCCGGACGTAAAGTTACAAGCTTGATCAGAGTAATGGTTTTTTAGAACTCGGTTCCATTAGGTGTCAAGTAATGAGGGTTGACATTATTGACAGTGCGCCAGAATGGGATATGTGATAAGAGGAATGGTACTGGAAATCAGAGGAAAAACCTGAGAGTGAACATAACACGAACTGCAAAGCAAGAATTTAATCGGCATAATATTGAATAATAAACAAAATCAGGTTTTACATTCCAAAGGAATCATTCAGATCATTATTCAGAATTTATGTTATTCAGTTCAGGAATACAATCCCAGCCTTGAGAAGGACAGAAATAAAATATAAAAAAAGGTCCTTTGATTTGCTACGAGACAGGTACCAGAAATAAGTGAATCGAGTTATGAGGACAGTTCGACATAACCCAATATAATCGCACTAGAAAGAAGGAAGGACTGAATATCGTATGAACACAAGGTTCCTGGGGCCAGATTCACGAAAGCACTTACGCAGCACTTACTAACCAGGTCCTCTTTTCTCAATCTTTGGGAGCTTTGTTTCCAATTATTAAACAGTTTAATGAGCTCCGAAGCACCAGGAGGCTGTTTATAACAATAACAACAGTTGATTGGGAAGCTTTCATGCTTGTAAACTGTTTATAAATGTAACCAAAGCCGTTAAAAATTGAGGAAGATGTACACGTTCGTAAGTGCTTTCGTGAATCTGGCCCCCTGGTGGCGCTGTGGTCACGAACACGTCTCGCACAGAGCGAGTGATTTGGCACTCAAAGGCGTTTGAGTCCTGGTCAGGGAGGATTGACTAGGGCGCCCCTCTTCACCCAGCAGTATTGGTACCTGGTAGTTAACCGATTAGAGGGTCTTGTTGCAGGGAAAACTAATAGGTTAAGGCTTATCATGAGCTTAGCGAAAACTCTTAATCTGCTAAGAGGGACCACTGTCATCAAACTCTTTACCAACTTGTGAAAAAAAAGGTATAAAAAATCTCAAATAGCAGTAAACAATGTCTTTTCCACATGCGGGTTAGCAGAACGAAAGGACGGAGCTAAAAATATACTGGAATTCAATACAGATGGTAAACAAATGGAACGCTTTGAAACAGAAGTCCTGGAAGCCATCTTCTTTCACAACCTCATGTCTTAACATAGCATAACAACGTCAACAGGCTTAAAACAACCAGGAACAAGAACTACATAAAAAGCTGGGGTCCTGGAGCTTAGATCTCGCTACCTCCTTACAAAAAAGCACCCAGTTGTTAAGCAACCACTACACACACACACACACACACACACACACACACACACACACACACAACACACACACACACACACACACGGGAATCTGTACACCGGTTGATTGACAGTTGAGAGGCGGGACCAAAGAGCCAAAGCTCAACCCCCGCAAGCACAAATAGGCGAGTACAAATAGGTGAGTACACACACACACACACACACACACACACACACACACATCAACGTAGGACCAAAGAGCCAGAGCTCAACCCCCGCAAACGCAACTAGGTGAGTACACACACTCACATACACACACACACCGATTAATCATTTTGATCAATATGAACAAAATATGAGCAGCTCGAAGTGTTGACGTGCGGCCTGCGAGTATTACCGCGATCAAATATCACCGCGATTCTCAGAAATGTTTTTTTGGGAATTAGAGTTTTGTCAATTTTTCTATTTCCACTCTGGAGTGACGCATCTATTACGAGTGAATGTTTAAAACCTTTGATTAATTTGAAATCGGGATAACACAATTTAAGTTTAAAAAAATAATATTCAATAGCAATATTTTACCTTGAAAGGTTTTTTTCCCTATTACTAGTATTTTATAATATTTTTTTAATGTTGATGTTTATATTGTGATCAATATTTCTACTATCAGAGCCAAGTTTGATAAACTATGAAGAGACAATGTTTATATTGAAGCAAACTATTAAACAACTGTTGACCAGACCACACACTAGTAGGTGAAGGGACGACGACGTTTTGGTCCGTCCTGGACCATTCTCAAGTCGATTGTGAACTGTTGCAGTTCACAATCGACTTGAGAATGGTCCGGGACGGACCGAAACGTCGTCGTCCCTTCACCTTCTAGTGTGTGGTCAGCATACTTCAGCCACGTTATTGTGACTCGTCGCCTGCATATTAAATAGCTCATCAATGCTGTAACTTATTTGGCTAAACAGTTCAAGGTAGTCAGTTCAATATTTGAACAGTTCTAAAAACAGTTCAAATATTGTCAAGTTCATGAGCCCAATATGTGCCTATGTAACTCCTATTGCAGTCGGCCACATAATGGGTATCGGGCTCTATCATCAGTTATATAATGGGTTGGTATGTGATGCACTACCATTCACAGCATGGGGTATAGAAGTCCTTCCTTCCTTTCTCTTTCTCTCTCTCTCTCTCTCTCTCTCTCTCTCTCTCCCTCTCTCTTCCCTGTTCGTTCGCGCTTCAAATAAACTCTATCTGCATATCACTCCCTTTCCTCACACCCCTTTTTCATTTCCATTATTTATCTCTATCTTCCCCTCCATCATTCTCTCTCCCTCCCTCTCCACATTCACCCTCATGCTACCCCTCACCGCTGAACATGTTGGGCTCGACGTATCCGCCCGTCAATAGCTCACAACTATCGTGAATCTCAAAAATTTCGATTTTACTTGGGAAGCAGCGAGCGTTTCCACACACACACACCTCCCCCTCTCTTCCTCCTCCTGTTCCCTCGCTGACCGGCAAAGGAACACCTGATGAACAAGGGATGGAAAGAACGAGAGAAAAGGCAAAAGAATCCGAGGATGAGATGGTAGGATTAAATGGTACAGCGATCGCTTATACCTTTTTGCTTTTTCAGTCACGTGAGAAAATCGCAATGTATGGAGGGCTGAATTCAATGTTAAATTCAGATTTACACAAAAAGTCGAAATATTGACGATTTACACAAAAAGTCGAAATATTGACGATTTACACAAAAAGCCGAAATATTGACGATTGACACAAAAAGTCGAAATATAGACGATTGACACAAAAAGTCGAAATATAGACGATTGACACAAAAAGTCGAAATATTGACGATTTACACAAAAAGTCGAAATATTGACGATTTACACAAAAAGACGAAATACTGACGATTTACACAAAAAGACGAAATACTGACGATTTACACAAAAAGTCGAAATATTGACGATTTACACAAAAAGACGAAATATTGACGATTTACACAAAAAGTCGAAATATTGACGATTTACACAAAAAGACGAAATACAGACGATTTACACAAAAATTGATGATTTACACATCAATCACAAGTATCAGGCTTACACACTCAACATGGCCGTCACACCGCCTGGCGAACACCACCAAATTTTCTTCCTGGATCGTCCGACGAACGTTCACTCGTCCGGAAGTTTGGTGATGGATCGTCGGGCGCGGAAATGATACCATCACGCCGCACCGGAGACGAAGCCGAGGCCAGGCCACGAATAGAGATGAGCTGAAAACGGGAGAAGAGGGGAAGGAAGAGGGCATAAGGGAAAGAAAGAGGGTATTAGGGGATGGAACAAGGTATAAGGGAAAGAAACAGATTATAAGGGGAAGGATGACGGTATATGGGGAATGAAAGGGAGCAAGGGGAAGGGGATATAGGGGAACGGGGAGAACGTGAGGGGAAGGATATAAGAGAAAGGGGAGATATAAGTGAAAGAATAAGGGTATAAATAGAAGAGGGGTTGGTATAAAGGGAATGAGAATGGGTTTAAGGGGAAAGATAATGGATATAAAGGGGGAATAAAAGGGGGGTATAATGGGAGAAAGATAAGGGGTATAATGGGAAAGCTACATTTCTGAATGGGGCATGATACAAGGGTAAATGTATATTGTTAAAATAGAAAGGGTGGGGTTGTTAGGGCTTCAGTTCATGAACCCTCTTCTCTCCCCCCTCTCACTCTCTCCCCACCCCTCTCTCCCTCTCTCTCCCCTCCCCCTCTCTCTCCCCACCCCCCTCTCCCTCTCTCCCCACCCCCTCTTAAAAACATAAATATCCCTTTCATATACTTCTCCTTATCATAATAATTAGTTATATTAATATTTCTAATTGTGCATTTTCTACAACTAATTTAAGACTAAAACACTTGAACATTTCTAGTGGTCATTTGGCCAACAGTTTGGTGACACTATTTGAAAGCCAGATTTTTTTTTATTATTTTTTTTATAAATTAGTGGGTTTTGTATTTAGGAAACATGTATGGTGATATGAGCAGTGTATGCCCGAACTTTAGGCTTATCTTATATATAACATTTGTAATTAATTATTTTAATTAATTAGACATTAGCATATGTGCAATAATAAATATGTGCACAATTTGGCCACCAGATGGCCAAAATGGAATTTGAATATGGTAATTATTTCCCAGTTTTTTCTCCTATGTACATTCATGAAGAACCCAACAAAGAGCTTTACAAGAGACTCAAACACCACATGTTGACCAGACTACAGTAGAAGGTGAAGGGACGAGGACGTTTCGGTCCGTCCTGGACCATTCTCAAGTCGATCAAGTCACACAATCGACTTGAGAATGGTCCAGGACGGACCGAAACGTCGTCGTCCCTTCACCTTCTAGTGTGTGGTCTGGTCAACATACTTTAGCCCCGTTATTGTGACTCATCGCCTGCAAGCACCACATTCTAAACAGTCCGGGGTGTTATCTAAACCCAGATCAAATATATCCGCTGTTATCTAGCCCCCAGGTCAAATGTGTGCGGTGTTATCTACCAAGATAAATATCAGAAGGGAAGAATTGAACTAGCCAGACACCGAACAGATTAAGCAAGGAGCAGAAGGGTGGAAAGACTGCATTTTCTTGGACTGTCAGAAAGCCTTTGACACACTACCTCATAAGAGGCTGGTGCACGAGTTGAAAGGAAGGAATTATCATGGAAAAGTGCCAAGCCATTACGACTATATAGCACTTGGAAGGGGTCAGGATAAGGATTTGGGATGGGACAGGGGGAAGGAATGGTGCTCCAACTACTTGGACGGTCGGGGATTGAACGCCGACCTGCATGAAGCAAGGCCGTCGCTGTAACGTTCAGCCCAAGATGACCTAAACAAACTGAAAGAATACACCAAAACATGGCTATTAAAGTTTAACCCGTGTAAATGTAGAGTAGTAAAGATAGATGTAGGGAGCAGAGGTCAGATACAAGATACTATTTGGGAGATGAAACCCAGTTCGACTTCAGAACCGGATTGGTTAGAAAGTCGGGGTCCAAGAGCTAATAGCTCGATTCTCTAGGCACAAAGAGTAAATACCCCACAATGGGAAGGATGATGGGAAAGATGGAAAAGAAAAGAAAGAGAAAAGATGGGAAGGAAGAAAACACTAAAAACTAATCACTGTTCATTATTCACTGACATTTTTCGTGAGCTTCCAACACCTTTAATTAAGGAATGAAAGAGTAAGGAATAAGAAAAAGGGAAGGGTAGGATGACCGGTGGGTAAAGGGGAGGGCCAGAATGAAGGATGGGAAAGGGAAAGTTGATGGTTAGAGGGGAAGAGAGGGAAAGTGAGAAAGAGGGAAAGCAACAAATTGAAAATGGATTTGGATGGGAGGTTAAGAGTCCTCTTGGGTATGAGGGTAGGGGGGGGAGGGATAGATTGAGGGAAAGGGGGGGGGAGTGAAAGGAGGAGTAAGGATGTGAGAGAAAGAGCAAAAGTGGGGAAGAGAGAGAGAAAGAAGGAGTAAGAGTGAGCGACACACAGCAGTGAGCTTTTCTTGTACTAATTCAAGCAAATTAACTAATAATATCCAGTGGCTGCCTGACCCTACTCTTTAAACCTCTCTTATGTGACTATAAAAGACGAAAACATAAATCCCAATTACAAAAATGCGAAGAAAAAGTTTTTTTATTATAATAAAGTATAAAAAGTACTTTTTATTATAAAAAAGTATAAAAAAGTACTTTCTTCTAGGTACCGTCTATGTCATTATTAAGCCTTTTGTACCAAAAAAAAAAAGCAATGGACTGGATACCTTGAAGCAACGACCACAGCTACTTTAACGACCACATTTCTTGGGTTTACAGCCTGGCTCTAAACTTCCAGGCTTTTGTAGTTTACTTCATGTTACTTAAGAGAGAGTGCCACTCCCACCGACGTACTTAAAGGGATTGCAAAATTCTAGTCCCTGGTTGTAAATGATGAGCAAACTTTGTTATGGTTAATGATGTGGCGTTACAGAGGTGGTGTCTGGGGTTGAGGTGGGGGTTGAGGTGGGGGTGTGGTGGTGGTCTGTGGTTGTGGTGGTGTCTGGTGGTTGTGGTGGTGTCTGGTGGTTGTGGTGGTGGTTGTGATGGTGTCTGAGGTGGATAGAGTGGAGGATGTGGGTGGATAGATTGGAGGAACCATTAGTATAGCTTAAGCTAAACCATTCAATAGATTTGTAAACAGTTTCTTGTCGTGCGCAAAATCAGTTATACAAGGAAACGTCGTCCCTATTTATAATAATAATTATAATAAATAATAATAATGGAGAGGAAATGATACAAAGATTAATATGTTTTAATCATTGATTGCTTATATTTTGTACTATAATAGTTACCATTCATTTTCAGCGTTGCATAGTGTGAATACTTTCTAGCTTGCAGTACATGTTGCATATTCCTTTATACTTTCACCAAAACGTATATATATACTTTTTAACATTGTGGTAAATGTTAAAAGGTACACACACACTTGTGACAGATAATACTTTTGCGAGTGAATATGGACGTAAAATCTCGCACCTTTTTTTTTTTTGCTCTCTCTCTCTCTCTCTCTCTATTCCTCGACTTTCCCCGCTCACGAATTCGTTAACTTTTCTCCGCCCCTTTCTACCCTGTTATGGTGCTATCTATTCACTCTCATTCCTAGGCCATTCCCAGATCTTTATTTGCTCAAGCCCACACCCCTTTCGTTTGCTTTTCGATGCTCCTTTTATTTCCTTCTTGACCCCCTTCAATATCCCTCACTCCCTCTACCTTTCCCTTTTATTCCTCAATCCCCTTTTTCAATATTTTCTCCGCTACACCTATTCAATTTACCTTCCGAAACCCAGCCTTAAAATTTCTCCTAACACTCGCCTCTTTTTTCTTTCTAAACCAGCTTCAATATCCGGCAATACATCTACCCCCTTTGCCTCAACCCCTTTAATATCCCCCTCTTCTACATATTTTTCTTGTTTTTTTTTACCTCACCTCTCTTCCATATTCCTCCAAACTGTCCCTTTTTCTATCTGCATGATCTCTCCTCCTCCCAGTGCATCATGTATAGCATGCAGGTCATACATGCACTGCCTCTACAACCTCCCCACTCCAACCCCTTCAGTATCTCTAACTATATCTACCTGCCTTTCCCTGTGTCTCACAGCTACCTTACAGATACCAGCCACCACTCGCAGTAACACATGACATGACTCTAGAACACAAACAAGCAAGCAACAGTGCATGAAGATAAGACGAGAATGACTCTTCTCTCTTCTCCTCTCTTCTCTCTCTCTCTCTCTCTCCCTCTCTCCTCTCCTCTCTCCTCTCTCTGCTGTGTCGTCGAGGCGTTGTTCCAGTGATTGCAGCCCAGGTACGCCCAAGCAGTTAATATCATTTATTAAGTCTGGCGTCATAGAGGTGAGAAGGGATTGCACTGCCTGTTTTCTTGGGGGTGTCTTTATCTGCGTTTTGATTTGATGGATAGAATGAGTCGTGCATCTATAAGGCCCGAGAGAGAAGGAGAACGAGGGAGAGAGAGGGGGGGAATTGCCAGGGGTAAGCGCCAAGAAATTATGACTATATAGCACTGGGAAGGGGTCAGGATAAGGATTTGTCCAACCACTTGGACAGTCGGGGATTGAACGCCGACCTGCATGAAGCCAGACCGTCGCTCTACCGTCCAGCCCAAGTGGTTGAGGAACAAAACGAGAGAGAGAGAGAGAGAGAGAGAGAGAGAGAGAGAGAGGAGAGAGAGAGAGAGAGAGAGAGAAGCCTGAACATAACTTTCCATTCTCTGCTAAAATTATATCATCCT
>WNGS01169498.1:53818250-53843253 GCA_020271785.1 Procambarus virginalis
TAAGACAAAGAAAAGTGGTAAGATGTAATTTGCGAAGAAGATTGCACAGAGAGGGAGCTCGCTCTCCTGGAAGGTAGTAAGGACTCGAATACATTTTTGGAAAAGACAGTTAAGTGGATTCGTGGCTACCAGGCTCCAGAAATCCCATTCTGCAAGAGGAACTATTTGGAGTCTTCGAAAGTCACGTTTGTGAGTCTAATGAGGAGCCAAAGTCGATATGACAGGTTGGGCGTGGGGACATGACAGGTTGGGCGTGGCCCACATGACGTGTTGGGCGTGGCCCACATGACGTGTTGGGCGTGGCCCACATGACGTGTTGGGCGTGGCCCACATGACGTGTTGGGCGTGGCCCACATGGCATGCTGGCGTGGCCCACATGGCATGCTGGGCGTGGCCCACATGGCATGCTGGGCGTGGCCCACATGGCATGCTGGGCGTGGCCCACATGGCATGCTGGGCGTGGCCCACATGGCATGCTGGGCGTGGCCCACATGGCATGCTGGGCGTGGCCCACATGGCATGCTGGGCGTGGCCCACATGGCATGCTGGGCGTGGCCCACATGGCATGCTGGGCGTGGCCCACATGGCATGTTGGGCGTGGCCCACATGGCATGTTGGGCGTGGCCCACATGGCATGTTGGGCGTGGCCCACATGGCATGTTGGGCGTGGCCCACATGGCATGTTGGGCGTGGCCCACATGGCATGTTGGGCGTGGCCCATATGGCATGTTGGGCGTGGCCCACATGGCATGTTGGGCGTGGCCCACATGGCATGTTGGGCGTGGCCCACATGGCATGTTGGGCGTGGCCCCCTTTGTGTGTGTGTGTGTGTGTGTGTGTGTACTCACCTAGTTGTAATTGTAGGGGTTGAGTTCTGGCTCTTTGGTCCTGCCTCTCAACTGTCAATCAACTGGTGTACAGATTCCTGAGCCTACTGGGCTCTATCATATCTACATTTGAAACTGTGTATGGAGTCAGCCTCCACCACATCACTGCCTAATGCACTCCATTTACTAACTAATCTGACACTGAAAAAGTTCTTTCTAATGTCTCTGTGGCTCATTCAGTGCTCAGCTTCCACCTGTGTCCCCTTGTGCGAGTACCACCCGTGTTAAATAATCCATCCTTGTCTGCCCTGTCAATTCCCCTGAGACTTTTGTATGTCGTGATCATGTCTCCATGATCACCAGAACATACAGAAGTGTACTGTATGTTTAATTTTCCCACAAGTAGGTTCCTAAGCCACATTCGAAACCAAAAATAAAACCGTAAATTTATCATGAGACAGGTTTGGAGTGATACTAAATCCTAGATCTTTCTCTCTGTCCGTTGCACAAATGACTTTATTTCCCATTCGATATCTTGTGTCTGCCATTCGATTTTTTGAGCCTAGTTTCATTAACTGACATTTACTTGGGTTGAACTTTAGCAGCCATTTATTGGTGGAAGCCACTTCCGTTACCAATTTTAAAAGCAGGGATGATATTTCCCTTCACTAGGAAAAGCGCAAATAGGTTGCCTATCCGGGAAACATTGAAAAAAAAATGAATCTCGAACTGTTATTTCCATTAGCTTAAGAAATGAAAATGTTAATGGTCTGTCTCTCTCTCTCTCTCTCTCTCTCTCTCTCTCTCTCTCTCTCTCTCTCTCTCTCTCTCTCTCTCTCTCTCTCTCTCTCTCTCTCTCTCTCTCTCTCTCTCACAAACACATAACACCCCATCACAATTTACATTTCCTCGAAATTAAACAAACTGTCTCTTAATTTATTTTACCAGGAAAGTATTTAACTCTTCGTCAGCGTTGTCTGAGACCAGAGGATTACACACACACACACACACACACACACACACACACACACACACACACACACACACACACACACACCACACACACACACACACGAAACATACATGTGTAAACTCTTCAGCTCGATGTGTTTACATGTATCTCTCTCTCACACACACACACACACTGTGTGATTACTCAGGCATCTGATGTGCCGTTTTTACAGGAATCTGTGTGTGTGTGTGTGTGTGTGCAAATTAGCGAACATTTGTGGTCGCAAATATTTAGCGCGGTTTTTTTTATGGCGCTGGCGATACCGTAATGCTTAAAATTTTAACCAAAATTTTTGTTAGGTTAAAATTTTGACTGTGGACTTATCTTTATTAAATTTTATTTTGCAGTTTGGTGTTTTTTTTTAATCGTGAATTTTTTTCCGGTACTCGACTGATAATCAGTTGTATTAAATTATAAATTTTGGGAATTTTTGTATGTATTTTAATTGAATATTTACATAATTGTATGTACGTCATGATTGTTAATTTTTTTTGTTAATCTCATTCACACACTATCTATTTTTATTCTTATATAAAGACAATTTAGGTAGATAAAGACAGTTTACTGGGTAGATAAAGACAGTTTACTGGGTAGATAAGGACCTTGTACTGGGTAGATAAAGAGAGTTTACTGCGTAGATAAAACGAGTTAACTGGGCAGATAAAGACTGTTTACTGGGTAGATAAAGACAGTTTGCTGGGTAGATAAATATATCAAATATAGATATGATAGAGCTAAGGAATCTGTATACCAGTTGATTAACAGAGGCGGGATCAAGGAACCGAAGCTCAACCACCCGCAAGCACAACTAGGTGAGTACACACAGCTAGGTGAGTGGACAGCGCTCTGGGATCGTAGTCCTAATTGTCTGGGTTCGATTCCCGGCCAAGGCAGAAACAAATGGGCAAAATACTTTTCAACTGATGCATCTGTTCATCTAGCAGTAAATAGGTACCTGGGAATTAGCTGATAAGTTGATTGTTGACCAGACCACACACTAGAAGGTGAAGGGACGACGACGTTTCGGTCCGTCCTGGGCCATTCTCAAGTCGATTAGCTGATAAGGGTTGTATCATCGAGATGTGTATTCACCTAGTTGTACTCGCCTAGTTGTGCCACTTAACAATACGCTTCTCAATTACAGACCCATCATAAGACCCATCTTGGAGACTAAAGACCTAAGATTCTCTTTACTACGATCACCAAAACCAAAATAACTTGATTTAGAGATTCTGCTGGAAACGAAAGAGACAAAACTCACCAACTCATTCCGGACTCCATGATTGGGGCGCGCCACCAAAACGGGGGATTATCATTGGCTAAATATTGACGCGAAGCCTCGGCGCACCTGATTTCAAAAAGCTGTTTATTTGCTCGGTCGATAGTGGGCGATGTTAGTNCAGTATTTCCCTATTTATTCATTCATCCTCCTTACTGCATCTTATACTAAAGAAGTGTTTCCTTCAATCCCTATAGCCTTCTTATAGGGATTTCTTATCTTCTTATCTTTCCTTCTTATCAGTTGTCAATGGTACACAATTCATCTGTATTAAGTTTTTTTCCTCCACTATCACTATCTCACCTGTTTTTATGTTTTGTCTCCTTATCACAGTGCATCTGTTTTGAGGTATCATCTCCCATTTGTTTACTAAACTCATCTGGGGAATGGGTTATGTTAATGTGTAAGGAAAGTGAGGTATAAGTTCAAGTATGTTTATTGAGACGAAAGAAATACATCTCAAAGGGATAGAGTAGCTTAGGCTATTTATACTATCCCTCCTAAAGTGAGGTTTTCAAGACAAGGAGGTGTGGGGGAGGTGCTACATCCGTCGCTTTTAACCAACGGTGCTCACACGGTTAAGGGCAGCAACCGGTCATCGGGTGAAGTTTTTCCCAACAGTTAAACAGGTGATATGTGATGTGGTGTCAGGTACTTAGCCAGACGAGAGTAAAACCTTGATTTCTTTTCCAGTGTGTGTGTGTGTGTGTGTGTTGTGTGTGTGTGTGTGTGTGTGTGTGTGTGTGTGTGTGTGGTGTGTGTGTACTCATCTAATTGTGCTTGCGGTGGTTGAGCTTTGGCTCTTTGGTCCCGCCTCTCAACTGTCAATCACTGGTGTACAGATTCCTGAGCCTACTGGGCTCTAGCATATCTACATTTAAAACTGTGTATTGAGTGGTGTGTGTGTGTGTGTGTGTGTGTGTGTTGTGTGTGTGTGTGTGTGTGTGTGTGTGTGTAAATTGTGTGCGTTCGAGCACAATACACAATCTAACAACAACAAGCACATAAACACAAAAGAGCTTAAATTCGTGATTGCAACGAACTGCCTCTATGTAACACGAGGTTATTCACAGTTTAACAATGTAAACACTAATTAACTCTTGAAATACTGCACCCTCGCGTACCAGACCTCTGCATGGGTGAAAAAAAAGACCCTCATTTCGTTACATTTGTACAGCACAGTGACACTTCTTGTCATCCTAAGGTTCCAGGAATCTGCAATTAAGATCGGTTTTGCTAATTGTAAACCTCAATAAATGATTAAGATCATATCTGTTGAATAGTAAAGTTATATGACGTCAAAGGACAATTAAAATAGTTCAAAACTTAAGGCGAATTAAAAAGAAAAGGGAGCCTTTCGTACGGCAAATATTATTATATTAATAGAAATAATAACAATATTATTCATAGGAGCGTTTGAATATCATATCAATAATAGCATTCATAATATGAAGGAAATAAAAACATGGGGTAATGATTGCATATAGGATGGCAATCTTGCGTTTTCCAAAATGCATTAAATGATCTCGTCTCCAGTGGGCACAGTGTCAAAGATCAACGCCAAATCAACGTCACCGACGTCTAATTAACGTTGATTTCCGACGTAAAGTATCTTGAGCCATTTCTGGATACAGTCCTCACTGGGTTATGGCTTTTTGCTAAAAATCCGTCAGTCGACTTGAATTATATATTATTTTTTACCATGTTTTGACTGTAGAACTCTGTAATAAGCAAGATTTAAAAAAAATCATTAATGTTTTGCTAATGTATGTTAAATTATTTGTTTAATATTGAAATGAATCTAATTTTTTTTTCAGTTCGATTGTTTGATTTATGTTTTAAAATCTATTTTCAGTTCGATTGTTTGAGTAATGTTTCAAATTAATTTTTTTTATTGTTAATGTTTAAAATTCGTTTGTTTAGAATAATTATCATAGTATGCGTTAAAACATTGTTTTAAAACTGTTTTGTTAGTAAATTATCAGAACAAAGAGCCGGCGCGACCTTGGAGCCTCTGGCCTCTTGACTAATACGTCTTATTTGTACGTTATGGCCTCAATATACAAATTACAATGCACTACGAGACGTAGCATCTCACACATATCCCCGTTTTCTATGAATCGGTAGGTTAGGTAAGGTGGGTGGCTTTGGTTTGTATTTTTTGAATTGGTTAGTACTCTGTATTTTGTCCGTTTGTGGCATGTCAAGAGAACGGGCTACACGACGACCATGTTCAAAATATTAATATATATCGAATAATAATATTTGTTCATAATTCATTTGATTCTGTTCGAAGAGATGGTTCGAAACGTGATTCATTAAATTTGTCTCTATTGTTCAATAAATCAACGTAGCCAAAATACATTACCTAACCTTACCTAGGATATACGTCAAAATCACAAAATGATGTGTTTAAATTTATACAAGAGAAATTAAGTACATTATTGACTTCTAAGTCATTATAAGTAATTAATAATCGTTTTTTTCAAGGTTTGCTGTTTTTTTTTCTTCAGTTTTGACAGACGTTCGTACTGGAGAGATAATTCAGTGTGACCAGATCTCACACTATGTACAGCTTACACTGAAGGTTAATTATCAAATGAACTGAAAACGATGTTTACTTAAGCCATCATCATACTCATCATTGTATTCATATATATATATAGATATATATATATATATATATATATATATATATATATTCCTCCCATGCATATATATATATTCGTATCCTCAATATATTCATATATGTATAACTAGCATCTTTGAAAGGGGGGGGGGGGCTTCTGAGGAGGCCCTAAACATACAATATACTCACTGATACATTTTGAATATACGTATAAATGAATACATATGCGTCCGTATAATAAATGCGGATACATAGTATGGCTTACAGCGGGTCCATAGCTACCCAGGACAATAGGAGATATCAGCTGTTGTCTCCGGCAGCTGAACCAGGCATTGTTCACAAGGGGGGGTCACGGTTCGTCTTAATTGACCATAGATTTGAACCCTAATGACCTGACTCATTGCTCAGGACGTCGCAGCTGTCAATGAGAGTATGAGGGACAGGTGAGGAGAGGGAGAGGAGAGAGAGAGAGAGAGAGAGAGAGAGAGAGAGAGAGAGAGAGAGAGAGAGAGAGAGAGAGAGAGAGAGAGAGAGAGAGAAAGAGTAAGGGACAGGTGATGAGAGTGTAAGGACAGGTGATGAGTTTGAGAACAGATGACCAAAGATTGAGAAACAGGTGATGTGGAGAGTGTGAGAGGCAAAGTGATGAGTGTCGTAGCAGGAGATAAGAAGGAAGAATTAAGGTAGAAGTGGTTATTAAGGCAAATGATGAAGGATAAGAACGAGGGCTTGTGTGTGTGTGTGTGTGTGTGTGTGTGTGTGTGTGTGTGTGTGTGTGTGTGTATGAGTCAAAATTATTTTAAATCAACTTATGCATATTTGTTATAATGTAAACCTAGCATTACCACGGCAGTAGCAGCAGAGTTGCTGATTCCTTTACAAATTAGTTCCTTAATCCATTTAAACTCATCCGAGTCCTGTTATTCCTCTGTGTGTAGAGAGAGAGAGAGAGAGAGAGAGAGAGAGAGAGAGAGAGAGAGAGAGAGAGGCAGGCAGGCAGGCAGACAGGGAGGAGTAGCCACCCCATATCAAGCAAAGCCCACCCACATCAACAACCATGTCGTCTGCACACACACACACCCCACACCCACACACACACACGCACGCCCACCGCAGCCAAACTGGAAACAAAACCCGTGCATAATGCCCATGGATAATCCCCCCCATTTGGGGCTTGGCCTCCACTGACTCCTGGATACGGGAGTGAACTGGGAAATTGTCCGCGGCTGATTCTGTTGTACAGAGGTGTTGCCAAGGGCTTTCATTTAGCGTTAAGCGAAGTAAATATGTAAGAATGCCATTTGCTATGGTGGATGTTGAGCTGCTGGAGATTAAATATTGAGTGTGTGCTAAATTGAATAGTTTTGAATATTATTATACATTATTAGTTGTAGTAGTAACTCTACTAGTAACTATTATTATTAGTTTTTATTATATTATTATTGTTTTATTATTATTAATCATTTCCTAACGAGTTATTCATTTTTTCCGTTTTTTTCGTGTTTTATTCTATTTCGTCTATCTCTACTCATCATCACGTGAGACTTAGATCATCTAATTTGTTCATCAAAATCTTATCTAGTGCTTATCTTTGTGCTCTACATGTAGATGTATCATATGCACCCACGGTATATGGACCATACTCACTCACAATACATCGCAGTTACAGCCCCGCTCCTGTGCCAGGTAAGTCCTCTACGGGCTCACCATAGACCGTGCTACTTGGAACGTTTTGTTCTCAGTAGCTGAATCTTAAACAACAACAACAACACGGTACATGGACCATACCCACAATCACCATACCACCAATCACCATAAAGAAAATGGGCACTCACAAT
Source organism: Procambarus virginalis (assembly GCA_020271785.1). Classification (NCBI taxonomy): domain Eukaryota; kingdom Metazoa; phylum Arthropoda; class Malacostraca; order Decapoda; family Cambaridae; genus Procambarus; species Procambarus virginalis. Next base: position 53,825,836 of record WNGS01169498.1, read on the forward strand.
CACACAATAACTACGGCCAATTGGCAGTTTTATACCGTTGCATAATTATCCAGTTACATTGTTTCTCTGGGCGGTAATCACGCAGGTGTCTAACTACCCCGTCCGTGCAAACAAGCCTCCGTCGAACGATCGTCACGGGTCATTAGACTTGTATTGTCGCCTGTTGATAATGTCATTGTTACAAGCTTTCATTTGCATTTGACGCCCGTTTTCTTTAGGAATACATTTCTTCGGCACACACTTATTTAAAATTATGGAAATGCTTTGGTTAATGAGATTCTGCATTTGTGGTGTAAATTCTTTTGGATTGGTTAAGCTAGGCTAGGCTAAGGGATGGACCTCCCCCCCTCCCACCTTTACGAAACCTATACATCTTTCTTTGATCATGGCCGCTTAGTCTATATTAAGTTCTCGATCGTGTAGCGTTTTGGAGGTTATGTTTAATAAATCAAAGCAAATCCGCTATGATTGAGGAGAGAGGAACAGGTTTCGTAAGCGAACCCTCTTGAATATTTGGTGGACCGTCTCCAGTAGCCCTTTCAGGCTATTGGAGACGTCTAACGTCAGATATTTTTACGTCTAACGACAGAACGTCATACTGCCTTAGATATGACACCCATACGTCAAATGGCCCAACGTTAAATGGCCTAACGTCAGATGGCCTCACGTTAAATGACCTAACGTTAAATGTCCCAAAGTTAAATGACCTAACGTCAGATAATCTTACGTCACACGGCCATACTAATGGCCATAATAACAAACAGTTATTATGATTATTTAGTTATTAGTTATTAAATAACAAACAGTTATTATGATGGTCCGTAATAACTGAGCGCTGTGCTGGTGGTCGCTCTCAGGATTCAACCTGAAAATTCATCAATAGCTTTTCTTTCAATTTGACGTCCCACAATGAATTTCAATTATAACTGTGATAATCAACCCAATTAAAACTGTGGCACCTTATTTGAAAATTGGTTATTAAGAAGTCTAACTCCCTGGCGGGCTTGGAGAGTTGAAAAACTCACGAAATAAACAACAGGTAAATTACAGGTGAATTTTAATATAATGTCATAGCCTCGTGTGTTATTTATGACAATAACATTTCAAAGGCGAGATAGCGAACGCCTCGTATTATATGAATAGCGATAAATTCACGATTGAGATAAGAGGTACAGACCTCCTAAGTGAAGTCTTATGTGCTATGAGAATTTGGCCTCTTGGGTGTCTCTCCGGAGACGAATAGGTACTTTATGATATCTTCCTGTATTCTTCCGTAAGAAAACCAGGACAGTAGAGGACAGCCAACTGGTCTTCCAGAAGAGGTGTTCTTCCACAAGAGGTGTTCTCCAGAAGAGGTGATATACATTCTCTCTAGAAAAATGAAGAACGATAAAATTACCAGGAAGAAAGTGGCGTATCAAAATGTACGTTCAAATAAAGGTTGTGAAAACTTATTAAAAATACAACCTCAAATCTGTTTTTAAATTGCAATAGAGGAAAAGATGTGTTGGAGCCGTAAGAGACGCTATATGTATTTAATCCAACTGAAGCATAGTGTCATGATAAAAGAAATTTAGTCATTACTTGAAGCAATTAATAGAGGAACGAACCGATTTATGAGCAATTTAAGTGCAATCGGCAATGTTGAAGCTTCGTGGGCAGCTATTTCTTCTCGCAACAGCTCAGCCCAAGCTTGGCACCATCAATATACCACTTGAGATTTTATTAGGAACAGCAGCTGTTTGCATTTCTAGAATGTCGGAAGCTATTCAAAGCTCCCATTACAGAGCCGTCCAAGCGGTTGGGGCACCATTCCTTTCCACCCGGCCCATCCCAAATCCTTACCCTGACCCCTTCCCAGTGCTATATAGTCGTAATGGCTTGGCGCTTTCCCTTGATAATTCCTTCCTGTTATAGAGCACGCAGTCTTAGATCACCTATAGGCAGGCAGTCCCCGTGGTGCAGTGGTAAGACATTACCTTTGCGCTTCGCGAGCACTTTCGCCTTGGTTGGTATCCTGGCCAGGGAGGATTGACTGGGCACCAATTCTTAACTGTAGCCTCTATTCACCCATCAGTAAATGATTACCTGGTTGTTAAACGATTTTGCGGGTTGTATTTGGGGGAAAATTAGGGTTAAGGACCTACCTGAAACGCTATACGTACTAGTGGCTGTACAAGAATGTAAGAACTCTTGTCTAAATAAATAAATACATGGGCGAGGAGATATCGCCCTCCTGAGTGGCTCAAGACCTTTGTCTCTGATTGTATGTCCACGGAGATGCTGTCACGTGTCACTCACTCCTGATTGGTCGAAACAGTCTGGTAACAAAGTTGTAAGAAGGTTCTGAGTGGCATATATAGGATTACACAAGAAAGGTAGTTAGTACAGATTGTTTGAATATCCCATTTCCTGCCTATATTCAACCGTTGTGACGTCAATATGTTTCTAGATGGTGAATGAAGCAGTTTATACATAGAATAAGTCGTAACAACGAGGCTGAGAATTAGACGCCAAACCGAAACATATGAAAATGTGACGTTTCGGTCCGTCCAGGACTATTATCTAATGTAAATGACTTACTAGATAATGACCATTATCAAGACCATTATCTAATGTAAATGACTTATTAGATAATGGTCATTATCAAGACCATTATCTAATGTAAGTGACTTGTTAGATAATGGTCATTATCAAGACCATTATCTAATGTAAATGACTTGTTAGATAATGGCCATTATCAAGACCATTATCTAATGTAAATGACTTATTAGATAATTGTCATTATCAAGACCATTAACTAATGTAAATGACTTATTAGATAATGGCCATTATCAAGACCATTATCTAATGTAAATGACTTGATAGATAATGGTCTAACATGGACCAAAACATTATTATATCTCAATTTTTTAGACTTGTGGGTTTGGGGTCTGAGTGTTGCATAACTGTAATTTGAACTGAAATAACTGCATATGAGATAGATGCTTTCTCACACAACTCGTCCTCCTAATCGAACGTCGCACTTTGACGTATACTCTACCTACGGTAAAAAATCGTCGTACTAGAAAAATGGAAGCGGCTCGCGAAATTGAGGATTGAGTCCCGTCTTTACAAGAGGACGTGCTGTACTACCGTTATGCTAACAAATATGAAGATAATAACATAATTTGATTGCAATTACCAAGTCACATGCGGATTCTCGTACACTCCCACACAACCTGTGAAGTTGTTGTTGTTGTTGTTTAAGTTTCAGCTACTGGGAACAAACAGTTCCATGTAGCACGGGCTATGGTGAGCCCGTAGTGAACTTACCTGGCACAGGAGCGGGGCTGTAACTTCACCTGTGAAGTAATTTATTGTGCTCAAAACTGTTCTCGTGCAGCGCCATACATGTGACATCACCGAAATATTCCTATAAAGTGGATAATCCTCGCAGAGTGAACTAATACCACACTGCCACAATTTTTATCCTTTTTCAACCAGTAGCAGAATCCAGGGGTGAGGATTGTTAGCCTCTCTACTGTATTACCCATTAGTGAAACGTTTTCAACGTTTCAACAATTTTCCATTTCCAAAAACAAGACTCTCACTCCACCCTGATTTTTTTTGCCCACACCTGCACACCCAATTTGAATTCTCTCACCCTATAAAAAAAAATACAAAACAAAATCCATGTATGTGACGAATAAATCTCCATTGCGGTAACATTTTAAAAGCATTTTCCCCATAGAAATCCTCTCCTAGTTAATATGCATACCTCATACACGCGAAAAAGGTTTCCCTTGTTGTTCGTCAGCCCGAACACCAGCCAACAGTATTTGTGGTCTGAGTTTACGCCTGACTGCTGAGTACTTACTCAGGCCGAGCTGAGTGTTGGCCCAGAATACTCGCCTTTGATTGTCTTGGCCTGCTTGACCTGTCGATTGGCGGTGTGAGACGCCCCATTCGGCCACTCGTCAAGTTGCGGCCGAGGGCGCTTGGGCAAACCCCGACCAACGAGAGAGCTACCGCTACAACCCGACTGTGTAATGTGGGTCCTTGACGCCTCCGCCAACTTCTCCATCACAAAGAGATTAACATTTCCAGGCGGAGATTTTTTTTATGGGGGTATGTATGAGGCGGCCGTTGTTCACCCTTCCTGCCGTGTCATGCCGTGTCTCTGTGGGGCCACGGCGGGGCTTGCTATCACCTGCTTGTTCGATAGCGCAATTTTGCATATTCAATGATGCATCGATACAGCATCAAAACACGTCAAATACGTCTCTTAGATGCTGTATTACAAGACAATACGCTTCTACACACAGGAGATGAACGTGCTGTAATCCACAGAATCCCGTTCAGATGCGCATCGCAGCAAACGTTCATTTTATAAGCATCAGATATCACCAAATGCCTACTCAGAGCCTGGAGCCTCCGAGTGGCTAGCGGGTCACTAAAGTCAACCCCGCCCACACCATTGTACCAAGTGGGAGAGTCGAACCCCCCATGTAAATCACCGGCTGCCCAACCCATGCACTCCAAAGTGGGAAAAACATACCTCTCAGAAATCCTAGAGTGTATAGAGGATAAACTGTGGGGTAGACATTGATATTCAAGGGGCCATATCCCCCATTAAACGACAGAAGGGACGTTCCCTCTCCTTGAGGCGTACAGGCCAAGGAATCACACCGGAAAGAACCAACAAACCAACCCTCTGTACATGGATAGAGACATACTGTTTCAAGAGACAGGGGTGGCTATCAAGACCTAGAGCTCGAGGACTGCCAGAGAGTCACGCCCGGTAACTGGACTCCAGGCTGACCCACACGAACCATACCTCCTCAATTAAACGGTCAAGATTGGAAAGTGTTGGAACACCTTTGCTTGCTTTTCATGGCTCTTTGATGTCCCCCTTCTGAAACACGCTTTCAAGGGGTCGCTCTGCATCTGCAGTTTGCCCAGACTGCCAGCGGATTCGTCAGGTTTTGACTTTAAGGATTAAGTGTTGGTGCTTTCTGGCGTTAAATTTTATGTCCCTGTCAGGTTGGTGTGACAGGTGTCAAGTGCTTGGCCTTGACACCTGGCAAAGGTGGTCCAGTGTGTGAGGAAGACAGGAATTACCTTAGGGGCCTGACAGCTGAGTGGACAGTGCTCGGGATTCGTAGTTCTATGGTTCCGGGTTCGATCCCCGGTGGAGGCGGAAACAAACGGGCAGAGTTTCTTTCACCCTGATTCCCCTGTTCACCTAGCAGTAAATAGGTTCCTGGGAGTTAGACAACTGCTACGGGATGCTTCCTAGGGGGGGGGGGGTTGTAACAAAAAGGAGGCCTGGTTGAGGACCGGGCCGCGGGGACGCTAAGCCCCGAAATCATCTCAAGATAACCTCAAGATGACAGCAAAGAACGCAATGTGTTCTTCCAGTAGATTTAATTGGATTTTCTACTCAACGGGGCAGAAATAAGTCTACGTTTTCTAGCTTGATATCTGAAGGTGAAATAAAAATTATACGTGTTAAAAATATGTCACTTATTACCACCTATTTTTGACAAAATTGGTTTCTAAATTATTTCTATGATAATTAACTCTTTTACTCAAAGAAGTCAAGTATATACACACGTTATGCCCCTCCTTCATACACATTACCATACACTCACGAGATGGACCAAGCGCCTTGAGTATACACAAATTATATGCTTCCTCATCACATGATTATAGACACAGTAAATATACCTTTCTTATTTCTAAAACACTGCAGATGTATTCATTCTCTCTCTGCATGATAACTCAAGTAGTCAGGTCGTGCTCTCCCCCCCCCTCTCTCTCTCTCTCTCTCTCTCTCTCTCTCTCTCTCTCTCTCCACTTTCGCTTCTATTTAGACCTGCTTCATTTGTCTCGTCTACAACCATAAATTCCTTCTTTATTTCCCCTGTTATCACTATTATGTCTTTATCTCTTATCCATTCAAGATCCAACGGTTTCGCCAGAGTGCTGCTTAATTTGCAATTTGAACACCTGGAACCTTGTATTGAGTACCTCGAGTACCTCACTTTGATTTTCTTTATCGTTCTCAATAAGATTCATCTCTTCGTTGATTATACAAAGTTAGGTTAGATAATTGTGTTTGAGCTTTGGTTATTTGTTTAGCTTCAGGTGTTATGATTTAGCTCACCTCTCTGTTTCTCTTCTGTTTCTGTAGTATTCACTTCTGCTTCTTTTTTCACACCCTTTTGGTTTTCCTTATAGGTTCGAGGCGCTTTATTCAAACATGGCTTGATGTTTTGCTTTGTGTTTTTTTGTGGGCTTTTGTATGTGTGTTTAGGTGTGTGTGTGTGGGTGTGTGTGTGTGTGTGTGTGTGTGTGTGTGTGTGTGTGTGTGTGTGTGTGTGTGTCTACGTGTCTACTCACCTGCATATATCTCTCGTCACTCAGGCTTCTTGTTGTGTCTGTGCTTAAGACTGTGAAAGGCAACATCTTGAACTCTCTCCGTGTCCAGCTCCTGCTCTTCCTTGCCACTCTCCTTCTGAGGAAGTGTTTTCTTAGATTTTCCACCACAACCCATGAAGGTTTTCCTGTTGTATAACACACATGTTTTATGTTATTACTATATTAGTATTATTATAATATATGCACGTTATATATTGCTATATAACTGTGTATAGTGTAGATTGTGTCATCATGTGGGGCTGTGTTTGTGAAGATTAAGTGTTAGCTCTTGGGGGCCATATTCCCGACCGTCCAAGTGGTTGGGCACCATTCCTTTCCCCCGTCCCATCCCAAATCTTCATCCTGATCACTTCCCAGTGCTATATAGGCGTGATGAAGTGGTGTTTTATCCCTGATAGTTCCCATCCTTGTGCCCACTGTTTAGCACAATGACACAATGACTCGTCCGGTACAGTGACTCTATTGTATTCACAGTTATACGACTCATCCGACTGTACTCATCTGGATGTGACTGTATAATCGAGACTCAAGTTTGTAACCTCCACATTTCTGACAATTCGTTTTAAAATGTCATTTTGTTTTTTGTTTTTTAAATGTTTTTGTCATTTGTGTTCTCTCACTCTTCTAAACATGTTTACATTTTATATCATTTTTATATTTAATTTAATATCCACATTTTCATGCAACTAATTCAAAGGTTTTTTTCTATGTGTTGTATTGAAAACGTTATTTCTGATATCTTTGCAACTCTCATTCTCATTCTGCTGTTGCTCACTTTCAACACTTAGTTCGTTGTTTACTTTGCTGGTTCCTATTGCAATTTAATCGTTTCCATTTAACACGGTTCCTTCGCTTCCCCAGGATAGTGAGGATTTGTTTCTCAAGCTGTTCCTTGTAGTCTTCCCCCTCACCTCGGGGACCATCCTTGTTACATATCTTCGGGACTTTCTTAGTTTAGCTTAAGTGGGTTCCATACCGGGACTCCATACTCAGCCGTGGGATCTTGCACAGATTTTATATTGCATTTAAAAGTGTTATTGTTTAAACACTTAGTAATCTGGGGCCAGATTTATTAATTTGGACTCTAATTAAACAGTTAATGAGCTCCGAAGCACCAGGAGGCTGTTTATAACAATAACAACAGTTGATTGGGAAGTTTTCATGCTTGTAAACTGTTTAATAAATGTAACCAAAGCCGTCAAAGATCGAGGAAAGATGTACACGTTCGTAAGTACTTGGGTAACTGCTTCGTGAATCTGTCCCCTGGACTTGAACTAGACTAGTGTGTTGCTGACGTGTGTCAACGAATGTGTTACTTTGGTGTTATAGTGTTCTGGTTATGTCAATTGTCAGGTCTTTCTCCTCTTTACTGACGTAGTAGTCTGTCTCTACTACCGTCTAAGATGCTGACAGGGTCGTGTAGTCCCTGATCCTATCTTCCTAACTCCGAATTCGTGTGGGTTATGGTTCAGTGTGCTACTTTGTGTTGGCTGGCCACTGCTGACTTGCTTGGTTTATTATGCAATATATCACAGATAATCAGTTGAAGCAAGAAGGGGATCGAACCAGTGATCTGGTAAACAGCCGCCGCTCGCCATGCTCCCCAATGTGGTGGCGTAGGGAAGTATATGCAGGAGTTGACTCGTATGGGCCAATATATAGGCCTCTTTTGCACGCGTTTTTGCTCCAACGATTTTCACATAGAGAAATTACATCATTGGGAGTTCGTTGTGTATATGACAGATAATAAAAACTTAAGAACATTAGAATGAAGGCAAACTCAAGAGGCCTATTTGCCAGTATCTGTCTACGTCGGATTATCTTCGCCTTTCTTAAGAATGTAAATTATGAATTCCTAATCTTTAATCATAAATAAGATTTGTAATTCCAGGAGCTGACCTTTTCATCTTTCCCCGTGCGCTTTCTCGGAGAATTTTTGCTCATTAGAAATATCAACTGTACCAACCTAACTATATTTATCAGTATCTATGATACAACACTGTAGAGGCAGCGTCACAACATAACAGATCTATTATTTATTAATTTGTGTGTTAGCAGAGAACCACAATAATGAGACTGCGCAGCGGGAATAACTACGGCGACGACAAGCAGGTCTCCCAGACCAGGCAGACGGACCAAGGCTCAATGACTGACAGGGTGGAGACCAGTTTTAGGGTCGACTTACAGGAGAATTGCGAGGAGATGACCCACCATTCCACCCACCAGTTCACCGAAGGCTTCTTCACCAGATTGAGACGAGGGATTTGTCGTACGCTTCGTTTTATGTTTTGGCTCTTCACGGGTCTAATGATTTTAGTGTTGTCAGGTGTCGCTGTATACTATGTACAGCAGATCGTTTCATAAGACAAAGAAAAGTGGTAAGATATAATTTGCGAAGACGATTGCACAGAGAGGGAGCTCGCTCTCCTGGAAGGTAGTAAGGACTCGAATACATTTTTGGAAAAGACAGTCAAGTGGATTCGTGGCTACCAGATGCCAGAAATCCCATCCTGCAAGAGGAAACTATTTTGGGGTCTTCGAAAGTCACATTTGTGAGACGAATGAGGAGCCAAAGTCGATATGACAGGTTGGGCGCGGGGACATGACGTGTTGGGCGCGGTGACATGACGTGTTGGGCGTGGCCAACACGACGTGTTGGGCGTGGCCAACACGACGTGTTGGGCGTGGCCCACATGTCGTGTTGGGCGTGGCCCACATGGCATGCTGGGCGTGGCCCACATGTCGTGTTGGGCGTGGCCCACATGACGTGTTGGGCGTGGCCCACATGACGTGTTGGGCGTGGCCCACATGACGTGTTGGGCGTGGCCCACATGACGTGTTGGGCGTGGCCCACATGTCGTGTTGGGCGTGGCCCACATGTCGTGTTGGGCGTGGCCCACATGACGTGTTGGGCGTGGCCCACATGACGTGTTGGGCGTGGCCCACATGACGTGTTGGGCGTGGCCCACACGGCATGTTGGGCGTGGCTCACATGGCATGTTGGGCGTGGCCCACACGGCATGTTGGGCGTGGCCCACACGACATGTTGGGCGTGGCCCACACGGCATGTTGGGCGTGGCCCACACGGCATGCTGGGCGTGGCCCACACGGCATGCTGGGCGTGGCCCACATGGCATGCTGGGCGTGGCCCACATGGCATGCTGGGCGTGGCCCACATGGCATGCTGGGCGTGGCCCACATGGCATGCTGGGCGTGGCCCACATGGCATGCTGGGCGTGGCCCACATGGCATGCTGGGCGTGGCCCACATGGCATGCTGGGCGTGGCCCACATGGCATGCTGGGCGTGGCCCACATGGCATGCTGGGCGTGGCCCACATGGCATGCTGGGCGTGGCCCACATGGCATGCTGGGCGTGGCCCACATGGCATGCTGGGCGTGGCCCACATGGCATGCTGGGCGTGGCCCACATGGCATGCTGGGCGTGGCCCACATGGCATGCTGGGCGTGGCCCACATGGCATGCTGGGCGTGGCCCACATGGCATGCTGGGCGTGGCCCACATGGCATGCTGGGCGTGGCCCACATGGCATGCTGGGCGTGGCCCACATGGCATGCTGGGCGTGGCCCACATGGCATGCTGGGCGTGGCCCACATGGCATGCTGGGCGTGGCCCACATGGCATGTTGGGCGTGGCCCACATGGCATGTTGGGCGTGGCCCACATGGCATGTTGGGCGTGGCCCACCTTTGTGTGTGTGTGTGTACTCACCTAGTTGTAATTGTAGGGGTTGAGTTCTGGCTCTTTGGTCCTGCCTCTCAANACTGTTAGCGAAACACCCGTAATTCTCCGATTCTTAAGTTTTATATTACAAACAAAAAAAGTATCTTACAGATACGTACCTACACAAATCTATACAATTTAAGTTGCACAAAGGTAACAATAAAAAGATCTCCAAAAAGTCGTTCTTTACTCTTCACATTCAACAATTTCAAAGATTAATCTCTGCCGTCAGTCACGGCGTTGTTCCCGTCGCCTAAACATTAGACAGTCGATCCATGCATCCTTGGCAAAAACATTATCCCTCATTAAAAGAAACAAGAAAAACACCACGAGGTAAAAATAATCGTACACAACATTAAGTCAAATGAATAAAAACATTTAAAACGTTCCTAAAACAGTATCTTTAATTTTGTCTTAAAAAAAAAACTAAATTTACTCTGGCAAAGCACGTCATTTAAACTTCAGTGTCCCTTGTGGACACGTGGGTATTATTCCATCTCTGGATCAAAACGTGTTCAGTAAATTGTTGGAAAGTTCTGAACCTCATCCGACAACCTTTACAAACAAATGGCATCTTCTTGGCATGCTTAAGTTCGTGGTATTTAAGGTGGTGGCGCTTTCGGTATTTCTTCCCACAGGTAAGACACTGGAAAGGTCTTTTCTCTTCTTCGTCTGAGCTTTCTCGTCCTCTTTTGTTCACACACGAAGCCATTTATAGATACCGCCTTTTATATGGTACCAGCAACAATTAAGTAGTTGCCGGGGGTACTGCTGTCGTCTGACTGTCAGCCAAGAAATGTATTTATGTAATTATTTATGAAAGAGGGAGTTGCTTTCAACCAATGGAGAGAAGATTGGACTTTTCATACAATTGTGCGTACAAACATCTTAAAATTTTGTGTTTTCCTTGTGGCATGACTGTTTATCCTTTATGCATTAACTAACACCTGCCTGAACAGAAGGCCTTTATTACAGCTGTTATCAGTTCCAGAGTTAGGATGCTAGTGGAGGTGTGAGCACTCTGGATGTATTAAAAAATACGTCTTCGCTTGTGTCCATGCGTCTAAGAGCGTTTCTTGCAGGTGTTGAAAATCTCATGGGCGCCAGCGTCATGCCTCCACCTGAAGAAAAACCATTTGTCACTATCGGCGAATTGTTCAAGAAAAATTTCTAATCAACACATATCCTGAATTCAAAACGGAACACATTTTCGTGTTGCTTTTGAATTCAGGCCTTTTTTGTTACTCACCCCCAGGAATTGCAGCCCGTAGCAGCTGTCTAATTCTCAGGTACCTATTTACTGCTAGGTAACAGGGAACTCTGAGCTAAGGGAATGCGTTCAAGCCTTCTAACATTTAACCTCCATTAATTCCCGATTTTGACACTGCCAATTTAACAAACAAAACCATTACATTTTAGACTTAATGACGATTGACTGAAGACTCTGCCAGTGAATTAGCTTAATGGGTTAATGCCAGGGCTGGCAAAAATTTACGAGAGTTTTAAAAGTATACTCAAGATACACTTAGTGCCCAGGTGGTAGCATACTCAGAATCAATACCATATTTTGGTATACCTATGAATTATCTAGCCTAAATAATTTACTTGGTGACCGATATATATGTAATGTGCTTGCCGGCAGGTAGAAACTATGTTTCTGAAGCATCCCCACCACATCTTAGCAAAATTACAACTCCCCCTCCCCCCCTCTTTCAAATCACTTTAATAACTGCTTTCAATAAATGTATAAACGATTGTTCCCCCCCCCCCACCCAATCCCCTCCCTCTCACAATTTAGTAAATTAGAACCGTCTTATTCGTCGACAAATTAGGTGCATAAATTTACCAACACACTGCGCAAGCTTGATAGCAACAAGGCTATTAAACAGTCAAGTGTTAAATCGCGCTAATTACAAAACTTTTGAATTATCCGCTGCATTACAAATTCTCCTCCGATCAAAATAAATTGGATCACGTACGAGGGTAATTACTCTCGACTGTACTTTTGTTTTTGTTTTATATATCCACTGACTTCACAGTTCCTCAAAACGACAGGATAATTCTGTTAGATAAATAACTGAACAATACACCAGAAAGTGAGTTATAAGCTATTTGCCTGATGGAATCTACTCAAAAAAAGTATATTTAATACGTAGTTTGGGAATTTATTTGACGCCTTATGTGAGGAGGAAAGACTACCAAGGAGAAGGGAGGATATTGAGGTGAAAATATACTTTCGCAAATTTTTAATTTCTTACCCCATTCGGGTTGAAATCAAGCAAGTTTATTGAGATAATACGACATGTCTCAAAAGGATAGCGTAGCTTAGGCTAGTCCCACCACTCCTCCCATCTAGGTTATGGCTAGAGAAAAACACATACGCGAGTAATGAACTAGTTTGGCAGAGCTAACTGCTTTCTTTCTACCTACAAAGACGCATGCACCCTTTCTAGAAAGAGGCGTGCTTTCTACCCTAGATATACCTGGGGGTCTATCTGCCCCCCCCCCTGTGGTCACTGTACCAACAGTATTAACTGTTTAAATTAAAGTTACTCTCTAATACTGTGCCCCGTAGGGTGCAGTCTCACCTCCACAGACCTCTTAGTATCAGCTACTGATGCTGGTAATGGCTCCAAAGGGCCACCACTAACAGGCTATTCATGCCCGTGCCACGTTTTGGATGGCATATCTTCATCCATCCATCCATCCATCTAATACTGTGCCCACTGGGTTTTAAGGTCTCCCCTGGGACGAGGGCCTCCCCCCGGGCTTTGTTCATCTCCGGGCCCAGCATCCATCCACAGGTTCGTCTGTTTCAGTTCACGTTCCCTAGGTTGAAAACCTGTCTTCCACCCCCCAGGGTTCGTAGGTTTTATGTCCAGCACCGCGACCCTCTCGCCTGAGTCAAGCCAAACCCAGCCCTTCCCCACTTCTCTCGGGGCGAGACTAACCCCAACCCTCCCTCCCCCCTTCTCCGGGGTGAAATCCCCCCTAATTTTCCGTGGTAGATGCACCCTTCGACATTTCTATTAGTCCCAGGTCACCCTCCCCGAAGAATCCGTGAGGGGACTGAGCGGGACAGTTGCCCAAACGCTTTGAATCAATTTCCACTTCCCTGCCTAGTCTTTCCAAACTCTAAGAGAGCTACTATATTTGCAAGATATAAATCGGCCGAAATAACTTCGTCTGACACTAAAAAGTTCCAATGCATCAGAGGCAATGAATTGTGTCCAACGATGTCTCGGGGGGGGGGGGGGGGGGGGGAAGTTGTGTACAACATCCACAGGATTTTTTATAGTTACTAATTATAATTAATTTTTAATAGTCTTCTCCCCCCCCCCCTCTCATCCCCCTTCCCTGCATCTTGGTTCTCCCGCAAGGAATTTTTTTTTCTTATTTCAGTTTGTCTTAACACACACCAATTTCCATGTGTTTTAAGCGACACTTGTAATCCCATTGTTGCTACTTCGTGAGGTGGCAACTTCACTAAGTGCTGGCCGAGAGGGTAATCACGGCACTTACGTGGGGCACTTCCCATTGTTTGCTCTCCTTGTATATACTCACCAATGACTAGTGGTCACTATTCTTCAAGTTAATGGCTAAACAATACGGTCCAGACTCCTTAAAAGGTGGGTTTATTAACCAAACACAAAGCTATTGTTTTACCCTTTCAAACTGTGTCTATCTAGAAGTCTTGTTCAAACCCCCAACTCCCGTCTGTACGTAACTTTTGTTGTGTTGATACAAGACTATGACAATATTACGTTTATGTCACAGGATAAAGGTTTTTATAATTAACATTTACCCCAATACCTGCATATCAGTACCCAACATGTAAAATGTATCATCTTAAAGGAACAGACGTCCTCCAATAACCGAGAATTATACACTTTCTAATTTAAGTGTGAGTCACCCACATTTAAGTGTTAACTCACCCACGGCTGTGGGTGCCCCCCCCCCAACTCCTAGAGTCACTTTTATTTATTATTTATTTATTTATTTATGCATATACAAGAAGGTACATTGGGAATGTGTGGATACATAAAATGGTAATTACAGTCTTGTAAAGCCACTAGTACGCGCAGCGTTTCGGGCAGAAAATGGTACTGTAGTACCATTTAACGCCCCCATACTTTGGTCAATCATTTAATAGTCACCCCGAGCCCCAGTACCATAAATACTATAGTAGAACAAACAGATTTGAGCCAGGGTTATTTTATCCAATATATCCAAAATGCTACGACCAAAAATAGAGCACTGACTAAAACAGCACCGACAAACCATTAACCCGAACCATTAGCGTTGCCCGAAACGCTATGCGTACTACTGCTCTAGTATGTACTAGCATATGTAATATGTGTAATAAATATGTAATAAATATGTGTAATATGTGTAAATATATGTAATATGTACATATGTAGTATGTACTAGCTCTATAAATCCAACATTATGTTTGTAAATCAACTATATATTTACTTTTTCTTTACAACATTTACTTATTTTACTTACTATTACTTTAATTTCAGGTAAAAGGCTGTCACTGGCCTCCAACAATGCTTGTGGGTAGCAGTTCAACTGACGTTATTTTCGTTATCCCTGTCTTATAAAGATTGCAAAAAGTGTTGTGGTAGCCAACTCACCCGCATCGATAACACACTCAGCAATGAAGTCAATCAAGAAGTCTCTCTCGCTCTCCTCAGCCGTAGTCTTGTTCTTCCGTTATCTGAAGAACAGTCACGAACAAACGGTGAAAAGGCAATTTCAGGAACGAAATTCGGAAAGTTCGAAATTCAGAAACGTTCCTCGGAATGAGGAAGAGAAGGGAATTATCATGGAAAGCTCAATCCATTAAGCTTATGTAGAAGGGGTCGGGGAATTATCAGTAGAAAGCGTCAAGCCATTACGACTATATAGCACTGGGAAGAGGTCGGATAAGGATTTGGGATGGGACGGGGAGAAGGAATGGTGCCCAACCACTTGGACGGTCGGGGATTGAACGCCGACCTGCATGAAGTGAGACCGTCGCTCTACCGTCCAGCCCAAGTGGTTGGGCCAATGAAAGAGGAGATCATGCATAATTATAACCATTTAAAATGTTTACTTATTAGGTGAATAACAAATATTTAATATTTAACTTTCCCGATAATTAACAAAAAAAAAAAACGCCCTATAAGAAGAACATATATTTTTAAAGTTATTAATAGTTTATATAAAAAAGACATCCTTAAGTCACCTCTTAAGTGTGCAAGACTGTCTAAAATACAAAAGATTAAAATGATTATTATTCCAAATTTATACCTTTATTCCGTCTTGCATCGCGCTTCATAAAAATAAAGCCATGCTAGTGTGCTTCATTTACTAACATCTACGCGTCTCTTGTCTCCGACTCCATTACTTTCTGTCACTATTACTTAATTTCATTGTAAATAACTTATTTCAGAGATCACGTAACATTGTAAACACTGTCTACAGACAGGGGGGCGCGCCTCCCCCAACACTAAGCTTCGCATACTGTTAGTGTGGGAGGGGGGGGGGGAGGGAAGCAACTCCCACACTCGAAGGCAAGGCCAATATGAAGGTAACTACCAAGCTCAGCCCAACATAAGATGGGAGGAAATTCCCCACCGTCACAGCACCGCTCCTGTGCCAGGTAAATCCACTACGGGCTCACCATAGCCCGTGCTACTTGGAATTTGTTCCAAGTAGCTGAATCTATAAGAACAACAACAAACCCCACCATCACAGCACCGCTCCTGTGCCAGGTAAGTCCACTACGGGCTCACCATTGCCCGTGCTACTTGCCCCGCGCCTGTGACAAGTAAGTTACGGGCTCACCATAGCCCGTGCTACGTGGAATTTGTTCCAAGTAGCTGAATCTATAACAACACATCCCCCACCTTCCCAACCATGCAACGCCCACAATGGGATGGGGGGGGGGGGTTCCCCAGCCTCACTCTAGTCTAGTGTAGTCTTACCCAAATGCTTCAGCTTGGTCTGCTTGTAGTCCACCCGGGGCTTCACAAGCCAGTCACACGAAAAATCACAAACCAACACGATGCTATTAAGCCACCCTCGTTCTCGTGCGTCGCTCCACGTCGACTGGTCAAGGAATGTTGACTGACCCTTCAAATCCAGAAGGTGACTGCGATTCGAATTGTATGGAAGGCTGGAGTGGTGTGTTGCTGCGGGGGCAGCCCGTTCTCCAACAACCCGTCTTCGACTCAAGCCCATTCCATCCAGCGGTCGACCCCCCCCCCCCACAGACGCAGTCATAAATTTGAACATGCAGTTCATTCAAAACTGGAATTTTCGCAAGTATAATTTAATATTATAATATATTAGCATATTGTGCATATATAGGCAAAGGTTACGTTAGGTTACGTTAGGTTACGTTAGGTTTGGTGTTTAGGTTCTATTGGCGATTATTTGAATTTGTTGTACGTGGGTGAAGCATTTATAGCATTATGGTTCGAACAAAATTCGTCAGTGAAACACTTGTTCCGGAAGTGTTCGAACGTCAGCAGTTGTGAGCCGTGTGTAAACCGTTTTTCATTCATAAACAAGGGGTTTGGCGGGTGGATGGAATCACTTTTGGATCTTTGTTTGGAGGACGGGCTGTTGTATGTCAGCCCGTCCTCCAAACAAAGACCCAAAAGTGATTCCATGCACCCGCCAACCCCCGTGTTTGAATGAAAAGCGGTTTACACACGACTCACAACTGCTGACGTTCGAACATATCCGGAACAAGTGCTTCACTGACGAATTTTGTTCGAACCACAACGCTATAAATGCTTCACCCACGTACTACAAATACAACAGCCCGTCCTCCAAACAAAGATCCAAAAGTGATTCCATGCACCCGCCAAACCCCTGTTTATGAATGAAAAGCGGTTTACACACGACTCACAACTGCTGACGTTCGAACATTTCCGGAACAAGTGCTTCACTGACGAATTTTGTTCGAACCACAACGCTATAAATGCTTCACTCACGTACTACAAATACAAATAATCGCCAACAGAACCTAAACACCTAACCTATCCTATGCCTATATATACACAATATGCTAATATATTATAATATTAATTTATACTTAAGAAAATTCCCGTTTTGAATGAACAGCATGTTAAATTTATGAACGCGTCTGTGGGGTTGACCGCTGAATGTAATGGACTTGATCGGGCGGGTTGTGTATGTAAACGGGTTGGCCGGGGGAAGGGGGGGGATTTAAGGGCTATCGACCTCCCTAGG
>WNGS01169498.1:53846334-53865766 GCA_020271785.1 Procambarus virginalis
TTTCACTTTAGGGTGGAAGATGTAGGCGTAGGGTTTTTGGAGAGGAGCAGGAGCAACAATGTCGTCAACGGTTCGAGGTGACAAGGGACGAAGGTGAACATCCTCTGCAACCGTAAGGGTGCTAGGATGGCCCAGGAGGCAGAAGAAAGAACTCTTAAGGAAGGATGGAAAATGGGACTCCTGGAGGGACTTTGAAGGCTAATAGGATTCTTTGGAAGACAAGCCAGCAAGAGCCGGATGGCCTCGGTAGAAAACACGTCGGGTATCAGGATGAATATGATGGGGGACACTCCATAGAAGAGATCCCAAGGGGCAGGAGAATCGGATGTTTGAGACGAGGTCTCTGAAACAAGAACTCTGAAACGATTTCAGAGTTTTGAGGGGACCAGAAGAGCAGTCGAACGAGGGCTCTTGCGAGAAGTGCGAACATAATTATATGTTACTGAATAATCCCTGGCGTCGGAGCCAATCGACGTCTGAACTAAAAAAGATGTTGAATGCTCTGAAAAAGATGTTGTCCTGACACATGCGTTACAAAGGGATGCTTCCATTTTATAGTGATGCAGAGGACTACGAACATGCAGGGTTGTCGACACCACCACCTGTTAACGCAGTGAACTAACATGGCTGCAAATGCGGACTTGACATGTCTGGACACCACAAAGTGGGGGGGGGGGGAGAGAGCATCGCACGTTGAGGAACATGGTCAGGTTTCCAGAATTGATTGCACTGGCGAGGGGGAAGAAACCTATTCTTTTGACTGAGCACTAGTTTCCCTGCGCGGATAACTGATGACTGAAGGCTTTGACTGTCAAACGGAAATTGTTGAAGATACTTACGGAGTGAATTCCCTAGCCAGGAGGGCCGGATGGGTTGGTGAACGTGTTCGCTTGGATTATGGAATTTCCTTTTATTCCAAGATACTTCTTAAAGATCTCGGCCGCCAATGGAGATATGGGGAGAGAAAATAAATTAACCTACACTCGTGTTCATACATTCTTTGTGTCTGTGAGTGGCACCTCATCAACTCGAAGCTGGAAGAAAAAAAGGCAATCGCAGTAGTCTTCAGAAGACGCCTCTACTCTCCAGTAATACTAAAGGCAGTAAACGGCGCAGCGGAACAATTAACAAACAGTTCGTCACAGTAGGTGAGGTAGTCGAACCACCCGCTACAGCCGAGAGGGAAGGGGGTGGAAAGGGAAGCAGTAGGGCGATCATCGAGCAGTGATAAGAAAGGAGCATTACTTCTAAGGATGAAACTTATTTTCCAAAAAGTCCCGACTTGTAGGGCCTTTCTAAAAGTCCCAACCACAAGTCGGCTTGTAAGGCATAATATCTAAGGCACGCCCCAGTGGGTAAGAGAAGGGGTGTATATGCATGTAACCACTGGAGAGCCCGAAAGGCAACCCATGTACTGAAAGGGATACAGACCCATGCTTGACTTAAGTGCAGCTAAACCAGAAAGACAGTCTTGATATTTGAGTCAAACCATAATTGGACTCCTGGTTCGATCCCTCTATTTTCACCTATGAAGAATGTTGCCATCAAGGAGACGCAGCCGGTGGGTAGACAGTCTGCAGATGAAGGAAAACTGGGAATGTGATGTGTCAATGTAGGGGAAACAGGAGAGTGGCATTATCACAGAAAAGAAAAAGTCCTTTTCTCCAAGTTGGCCCCCTAGGGGAACTCCCTCCTCAGCAGGCGTCCGCATGAACGTCCCCTTCCCTCACCCCAGCAGCTGTCTGGAGGAACTTTCTTCCTCTCCCCCAGGTAGTGTCTTTAGGAAGTTTCCTCTCTACCCCAGTAGGCGTCTGGAGGAACTTTACCCTCTCCCCCAGCAGGCGTCTGGAGGAACTTCACCCTCTCCCCCAGCAGGCGTCTGGAGAAACTTTCTCCCTCTCCCCCAGCAGGCCGTCTAGAGAAACTTTCTCCCTCTCCCCAGGCAGGCGTCTAGAGAAACTTTCTCCCTCTCCCCCAGTAGGCGTCTGGAGGAACTTTCTCCCTCTCCCCCAGCAGGCGTCTAGAGGAACTTTCTCCCTCTCCCCAGGCAGGCGTCTAGAGAAACTTTCTCCCTCTCCCCCAGCAGGCGTCTAGAGAAACTTTCTCCCTCTCCCCCAGCAGGCGTCTGGAGGAACTTTCTCCCTCTCCCTTTGGGTCGTCTTCGTCACGTTACGTGCTGTTTGCACGGAAGGTTTTTCTTTTGGGTGACTGCACGAGTGGTAATGTTAGGAGCCGCATCACCTACAGCGGCGCATCAATGTTTAGAACGTGGCGAAGCTTGAAGATGGGGTCGAGGACGCCTTGTCTGCTGGGCTTAAGGCACT
This sequence comes from Procambarus virginalis, assembly GCA_020271785.1. Taxonomy (NCBI): domain Eukaryota; kingdom Metazoa; phylum Arthropoda; class Malacostraca; order Decapoda; family Cambaridae; genus Procambarus; species Procambarus virginalis. The sequence goes on from WNGS01169498.1 coordinate 53,848,659, forward strand.
CGAGGTGGCTGCAACGCCGGCTTTTTCCTATCCCCTTCGAGCACTTTGACTTCATCCTTGTTGTAAAAGTTATATTTACTTATAATTTTGTTATCTATTGTCCCGGAGCAGCACAAGGATATCCATGAGGTCACTGCTTCCGGCGTCACTCTCCAGTAACTTTTGTTATTCATCTTACTATAAATACAATAAGTAATTTCTGTGTCAATAAAGAATATTTCCAGGTGTTATATGACTGATAAATCTACCCTCACAGCTGCTATGGATTTATTTGTCTATTTCTGCCTCTTTCTACAACTCATTTTGCTCGCTTGTCTCCTCTCTCCCTATTACACATTCTTCGTACCACCCCCTAATACTACCCATTTTGACACCTGATTATATAATTCTTTGTTCACATTTCTATTGGCGTCCCTTTGTGGCCTCGACTGAAAATCTAATTTTGCAGTGATGCTCTCTCGTGTCTAGCTTAAATTTCTAATGTTCTGGGTGTACTCGAGATTTAGAATTAAAACTAAATCAATGACATTAATGCAAATATAGGCCAGATACGCGCGCCCCTTCAATTTTTGCTTGAGGAGGGGCTGGGATTGGGAAACTCGTGCATTGAACTTAAATCCTTAATATTCAGAAGGTACTCGAAGGCAATAGTGTCGTTTTAAGTTTCCGTAAGAGGTTAAGTTTCTACTCTGCTGTGTTGAAGCAGCAGAGTAAAAGCAGAGAATTGCTTTACAAAAGGCACCAATCAGGACAGGCCATGTAACACACACACACACACGCGCACACACACAAGCGTGAAACACTAGTCTAGAACACGATCATTATTTCACAAGCAACACACTGGAAAATTCTTTAATGGAGTTAGAGGACAATTTTATTTTTCTCTTATCAGTTGACCTGACCACGCCTCTCGGCTCTGACCCAGCGTCACAAAGTCCTAGCTCTGACGATTTCATACATTGTTTATCAATTGATTATATACAATATTTTGAGTATACAACATCCTGTTCTATCGAATGTAAGAATGCTCTTACATTCTTGCAAAGCAACTAACATGCATAGCGTTTCGGGCAGAAACGCCCGAGTTTCTTTAACCACTTAAGTTCTTTATCTCTGGAACTTTCTTGCTGTGCATGAATCACGTTAAGTTGGCATTGCAGCACTTCAAAACATGCAGATTGTTTCATTTGATAAACGTGTGATGCAATGTCAAATTCCTAATACTTTTTAGACCATTTATCCATGATCTTTTAAGAACCACCTTTTGACTTGCTTCAGAACAGTGACATTTCCTTTGTATACCATTTTACAATAATCTGATCTGAACAAAATCTAATTTTGTGGCTTACGTCAAATCAAGAAAAAAAAATATGCAAAATTCCTCATGAACTCTTATATTTATTAACTTTTTTTTGTGCATATGAATGAGAACAGTTACCCAAAGAAAGTGCTAAGCCGGGTTAGTTTTTTTTAGCAGAATATTCAAAAGGTCTTTGAAAAAAAAAAGCCAATGCCAGAGCAGAAATACTCAAGATGAGCGATGTTAAACGAGGCAGAATCCTTCAGGACTTTTACTGGAGGACAGCAGACTACAGAAGTGGAAATCTTAATGTATTCAGAATATTTTGCATTGTGTAAACTGCTCCGGTAAACTTTGTGGCTGTCATTATGAGTATTAAAAAAAAAAAAAAGTTGCCTGGTTGCAGAAAGTAGGTGGTTACAGAAATGAATACCAAGCAGTGATCTCACTTAAGTACTGAAGTCAAAGGATTTACGTAAAATTGCAAAAAAAAAATCATTGCCATTTGTAAATTTCTGGAGGATAAATGTCAACTGGAAGCGAGTCTTCACGAGCCCAAGACGTTGCAATATTTTAACCACTGTAGCCTGCAGGTAGTATGTATTATCATATAGGAAATGGTTTAATAGGCCAGTTCCATGCAAGCAATTGCTTGCAACAGCATCATCGTTGATCTCTTATTTCTCTTTGCTTCTGTATTACATTCCATTGTACTTTTAAATTTTCAAAAAGATAGGAGGCAAATTTTTTTTTAAAATCTGGAGTCTTTACAAGTTGGCTTATTGCCAACTGCTAAGTTAGTGAAGCACATCTTAAGTTTCAGTTTTCGATAGTAATGTTGCTTCACTCTTGCATTGTCAACCGTCTTGAAACAAATATCTTTGCAGGGTTTCTAATATGTATATCTTTCTCCATTAGTTCCAATATTTCGGTACATTACTCCAATTAGGTGAAAACAGTTATTTCGGACTTGCTAATTTTATTCAGAAATACATATAAATTATGATGTTAATTACAATAATTAATAAAATTCACAAACTACAGCGAAGATACTACTAATAGTGAAAAATAAAATTTTTAAACCATGTCCCAGCTATGGTTAACATTTGTTAACTAATCTGAGAATCAATCTAGTTTTCTAAAACTAATAAATTCATTCATTCATTCATGCATATATAGGTATATCTCCCACGTCCTGAACGAAAACAATGCATTAAAACCATTATACAGAGTTCGATGAGGGGGAGGGGGTGGGGGGTTGAAGTGAGGAACGGGGGGGGGGGAAGGAAGTGTTAAGAAAGCTTTTAAGAAAAAAATATATATTCAATATCGCAATGATTCGTCTTAAACTATTTATTAATTACTAAAGGGCAGGTCCTACCTTGGGAACCCCTGCCAAGGAAGGCTGGGGAAGGGGAGGGGGTGAATGACGGACATTCCCCTCCTCTAAGCCCCAGTACACCTGCGGCACCCCACATTAATGGATCAATGAAACTGTTAGTGAAACACCCGTAATTCTCCGATTCTTAAGTTTTATATTACAAACAAAAAAGTATCTTACAGATACGTACCTACACAAATCTATACAATTTAAGTTGCACAAAGGTAACAATAAAAAGATCTCCAAAAAGTCGTTCTTTACTCTTCACATTCAACAATTTCAAAGATTAATCTCTGCCGTCAGTCACGGCGTTGTTCCCGTCGCCTAAACATTAGACAGTCGATCCATGCATCCTTGGCAAAAACATTATCCCTCATTAAAAGAAACAAGAAAAACACCACGAGGTAAAAATAATCGTACACAACATTAAGTCAAATGAATAAAACATTTAAAACGTTCCTAAAACAGTATCTTTAATTTTGTCTAAAAAAAAAAAAACTAAATTTACTCTGGCAAAGTACGTCATTTAAACTTCAGTGTCCCTTGTGGACACGTGGGTATTATTCCATCTCTGGATCAAAACGTGTTCAGTAAATTGTTGGAAAGTTCTGAACCTCATCCGACAACCTTTACAAACAAATGGCATCTTCTTGGCATGCTTAAGTTCGTGGTATTTAAGGTGGTGGCGCTTTCGGTATTTCTTCCCACAGGTAAGACACTGGAAAGGTCTTTTCTCTTCTTCGTCTGAGCTTTCTCGTCCTCTTTTGTTCACACACGAAGCCATTTATAGATACCGCCTTTTAAATGGTACCAGCAACAATTAAGTAGTTGCCGGGGGTACTGCTGTCGTCTGGCTTTGTCAGCCAAGAAATGTATTTATGTAATTATTTATGAAAGAGGGAGTTGCTTTCAACCAATGGAGAGAAGATTGGACTTTTCATACAATTGTGCGTACAAACATCTTAAAATTTTTGTGTTTTCCTTGTGGCATGACTGTTTATCCTTTATGCATTAACTAACACCTGCCTGAACAGAAGGCCTTTATTACAGCTGTTATCAGTTCCAGAGTTAGGATGCTAGTGGAGGTGTGAGCACTCTGGATGTATTAAAAAATACGTCCTCGCTTGTGTCCATGCGTCTAAGAGCGTTTCTTGCAGGTGTTGAAAATCTCATGGGCGCCAGCGTCATGCCTCCACCTGAAGAAAAACCATTTGTCACTATCGGCGAATTGTTCAAGAAAAATTTCTAATCAACACATATCCTGAATTCAAAAAGGAACACATTTTCGTGTTCCTTTTGAATTCAGGCCTTTTTTGTTACTCACCCCCAGGAATTGCAGCCCGTAGCAGCTGTCTAATTCTCAGGTACCTATTTACTGCTAGGTAACAGGGAACTCTGAGCTAAGGGAATGCGTTCAAGCCTTCTAACATTTAACCTCCATTAATTCCCGATTTTGACACTGCCAATTTAACAAACAAAACCATTACATTTTAGACTTTATGACGATTGACTGAAGACTCTGCCAGTGAATTAGCTTAATGGGTTAATGCCAGGGCTGGCAAAAATTTACGAGAGTTTTAAAAGTGTACTCAAGATACACTTAGTGCCCAGGTGGTAGCATACTCAGAATCAATACCATATTTTGGTATACCTATGAATTATCTAGCCTAAATAATTTACTTGGTGACCGATATATATGTAATGTGCTTGCCGGCAGGTAGAAACTATGTTTCTGAAGCATCCCCCCCACATCTTAGCAAAATTACAACTCCCCCTCCCCCCCCCCTCTTTCAAATCACTTTAATAACTACTTTCAATAAATGTATAAACGATTGGCGCCCCCCCCCCACTACCCAATCCCCTCCCTCTCACAATTTAGTAAATTAGAACCGTCTTATTCGTCGACAAATTAGGTGCATAAATTTACCAACACACTGCGCAAGCTTGATAGCAACAAGGCTATTAAACAGTCAAGTGTTAAATCGCGCTAATTACAAAACTTTTGAATTATCCGCTGCATTACAAATTCTCCTCCGATCAAAATAAATTGGATCACGTACGAGGGTAATTACTCTCGACTGTACTTTTTGTTTTTGTTTTATATATCCACTGACTTCACAGTTCCTCAAAACGACAGGATAATTCTGTTAGATAAATAACTGAACAATACACCAGAAAGTGAGTTATAAGCTATTTGCCTGATGGAATCTACTCAAAAAAAGTATATTTAATACGTAGTTTGGGAATTTATTTGACGCCTTATGTGAGGAGGGAAGACTACCAAGGAGAAGGGAGGATATTGAGGTGAAAATATACTTTCGCAAATTTTTAATTTCTTACCCCATTCGGGTTGAAATCAAGCAAGTTTATCGAGATAATACGACATGTCTCAAAAGGATAGCGTAGCTTCGGCTATTCCCACCCTTCCTCCCATCTAGGTTATGGCTAGAGAAAAACACATACGCGAGTAATGAACTAGTTTGGCAGAGCTAACTGCTTTCTTTCTACCCACAAAGACGCATGCACCCTTTCTAGAAAGATGCGTGCTTTCTACCCTAGATATACCTGGGGGGGTCTATCTGCCCCCCCCCCCTGTGGTCACTGTACCAACAGTATTAACCGTTTAAATTAAAGTTACTCTCTAATACTGTGCCCCGTAGGGTGCAGTCTCACCTCCACAGACCTCTTAGTATCAGCTACTGATGCTGGTAATGGCTCCAAAGGGCCACCACTAACAGGCTATTCATGCCCGTGCCACGTTTTGGATGGCATATCTTCATCCATCCATCCATCAATCTAATACTGTGCCCACTGGGTTTTAAGGTCTCCCCTGGGACGAGGGCCTCCCCCCGGGGTTTGTTCATCTCCGGGCCCAGCATCCATCCACAGGTTCGTCTGTTTCAGTTCACGTTTCCTAGGTTGAAAACCTGTCTTCCACCCCCCAGGGTTCGTAGGCTGTATGTCCAGCACCGCGACCCTCTCGCCTGGGTCAAGCCAAACCCAGCCCTTCCCCACTTCTCTCGGGGCGAGACTAACCCCAACCCTCCCTCCCCCCTTCTCCGGGGTGAAATCCCCCCCCCATCCGCCCTAATTTTCCGTGGTAGATGCCCCCTTCGACATTTCTATTAGTCCCAGGTCACCCTCCCCGAAGAATCCGTGAGGGGACTGAGCGGGACAGTTGCCCAAACGCTTTGAATCAATTTCCACTTCCCTGCCTAGTCTTTCCAAACTCTAAGAGAGCTACTATATTTGCAAGATATAAATCGGCCGAAATAACTTCGTCTGACACTTAAAAAGTTCCAATGCATCAGAGGCAATGAATTGTGTCCAACGATGTCTCGGGGGGGGGGGGGGGGAAGTTGTGTACAACATCCACAGGATTTTTTATAGTTACTAATTATAATTAATTTTAATAGTCTTCTCCCCCCCCCCTCTCATCCCCCTCTCCTGCATCTTAGTTCTCCCGCAAGGAATTTTTTTTTCTTATTTCAGTTTGTCTTAACACACACCAATTTCCATGTGTTTTAAGTGACACTTGTAATCCCATTGTTGCTACTTCGTGAGGTGGCAACTTCACTAAGTGCTGGCCGAGAGGGTAATCACGGCACTTACGTGGGGCACTTCCCATTGTTTGCTCTCCTTGTATATACTCACCAATGACTAGTGGTCACTATTCTTCAAGTTAATGGCTAAACAATACGGTCCAGACTCCTTAAAAGGTGGGTTTATTAACCAAACACAAAGCTATTGTTTTACCCTTTCAAACTGTGTCTATCTAGAAGTCTTGTTCAAACCCCCAACTCCCGTCTGTACGTAACTCTTGTGTTGATACAAGACATGACAATATTACGTTTGTGTCACAGGATAAAGGTTTTTAAAATTAACATTTACCCCAATACCTGCATATCAGTACCCAACATGTAAAATGTATCATCTTAAAGGAACAGACGTCCTCCAATAACTGAGAATTATACACTTTCTAATTTAAGTGTGATTCACCCACATTTAAGTGTTAACTCACCCACGGCTGTGGGTGCCCCCCCCCCAACTCCTAGAGTCACTTTAGTAATATTTAACGTCCCATACTTAGGTCAATCATTTAATAGTCACCCCGAGCCCCAGTACCATAAATACTATAGTAGAACAAACAGATTTGAGCCAGGGTTATTTTATCCAATATATCCAAAATGCTACGACCAAAAATAGAGCACTGACTAAAACAGCACCGACAAACCATTAACCCGAACCATTAGCGTTGCCCGAAACGCTATGCGTACTACTGCTTTAGTATGTACTAGCATATGTAATATGTGTAATAAATATGTAATAAATATGTAATAAATATGTGTAATATGTGTAAATATATTTAATATGTACATATGTAGTATGTACTAGCTCTATAAATCCAACATTATGTTTGTAAATCAACTATATATTTTCTTTTTCTTTACAACATTTACTTATTTTACTTACTATTACTTTAATTTCAGGTAAAAGGCTGTCACTGGCCTCCAACAATGCTTGTGGGGTAGCAGTTCAACTGACGTTATTTTCGTTATCCCTGTCTTATAAAGATTGCAAAACGTGTTGTGGTAGCCAACTCACCCGCATCGATAACACACTCAGCAATGAAGTCAATCAAGAAGTCTCTCTTGCTCTCCTCAGCCGTAGTCTTGTTCTTCCGTTATCTGAAGAACAGTCACGAACAAACGGTGAAAAGGCAATTTCAGGAACGAAATTCGGAAAGTTCGAAATTCAGAAACGTTCCTCGGAATGAGGAAGAGAAGGGAATTATCATGGAAAAGCTCAATCCATTACGCTTATGTAGAAGGGGTCGGGGAATTATCAGTAGAAAGCGTCAAGCCATTACGACTATATAGCACTGGGAAGAGGTCGGGATAAGGATTTGGGATGGGACGGGAAGAAGGAATGGTGCCCAACCACTTGGACGGTCGGGGATTGAACGCCGACCTGCATGAAGTGAGACCGTCGCTCTACCGTCCAGCCCAAGTGGTTGGGCCAATGAAAGAGGAGATCATGCATAATTATAACCAATTAAAATGTTTACTTATTAGGTGAATAACAAATATTTAATATTTAACTTTCCCGATAATTAACAAAAAATGCCCTATAAGAACTTATATATTTTTAAAAGTTATTAATAGTTTATATAAAAAAGACATCCTTAAGTCACCTCTTAAGTGTGGCAAGACTGTCTAAAATACAAAAGATTAAAATGATTATTATTCCAAATTATACCTTTATTCCGTCTTGCATCGCGCTTCATAAAAAAAAAGCCATGCTAGTGTGCTTCATTTACTAACATCTACGCGTCTCTTGTCTCCGACTCCATTACTTTCTCTGTCACTATTACTTAATTTCATTGTAAATAACTTATTTCAGAGATCACGTAACATTGTAAACACTGTCTACAGACAGGGGGGCGCGCCTCCCCCAACACTAAGCTTTGCATACTGTTAGTGTGGGAGAGGGGGGGGGGGGGAAGGGAAGCAACTCCCCCTCTCGAAGGCAAGGCCAATATGAAGGTAACTACCAAGCTCAGCCCAACATAAGATGGGAGGAAATTCCCCACCGTCACAGCACCGCTCCTGTGCCAGGTAAATCCACTACGGGCTCACCATAGCCCGTGCTACTTGAATTTGTTCCAAGTAGCTGAATCTATAAGAACAACAACAAACCCCACCATCACAGCACCGCTCCTGTGCCAGGTAAGTGCACTACGGGCTCACCATTGCCCGTGCTACTTGCCCCGCGCCTGTGACAAGTAAGTTACGGACTCACCATAGCCCGTGCTACGTGGAATTTGTTCCAAGTAGCTGAATCTATAACAACAACATCCCCCACCTTCCCAACCATGCAACGCCCCATGGGATGGGGGGGGGGGGTTCCCCAGCCTCACTCTAGTCTAGTGTAGTCTTACCCAAATGCTTCAGCTTGGTCTGCTTGTAGTCCACACCGGGGCTTCACAAGCCAGTCACACGAAAAATCACAAACCAACACAATGCTATTAAGTCACCCTCGTTCTCGTGCGTCGCTCCACGTCGACTGGTCAAGGAATGTTGACTGACCCTTCAAATCCAGAAGGTGACTGCGGTTCGAATTGTATGGAAGGCTGGAGTGGTGTGTTGCTGCCGGGGGCAGCCCGTTCTCCAACAACCCGTCTTCGACTCAAGCCCATTCCATCCAGCGGTCGACCCCCCCCCCCACAGACGCAGTCATAATTTGAACATGCAGTTCATTCAAAACTGGAATTTTTGCAAGTATAATTAATATTATAAATATTAGCATATTGTGCATATATAGGCAAAGGTTACGTTAGGTTACGTTAGGTTACGTTAGGTTTGGTGTTTAGTTCTATTGGCGATTATTTGAATTTGTTGTACGTGGGTGAAGCATTTATAGCATTATGGTTCGAACAAAATTCGTCAGTGAAGCACTTGTTCCGGATATGTTCGAACGTCAGCAGTTGTGAATCGTGTGTAAACCGTTTTTCATTCATAAACAGGGGTTTGGCGGGTGGATGGAATCACTTTTGGATCTTTGTTTGGAGGACGGGCTGTTGTATGTCAGCCCGTCCTCCAAACAAAGACCCAAAAGTGATTCCATGCACCCGCCAAACCCCCTGTTTATGAATGAAAAGCGGTTTACACACGACTCACAACTGCTGACGTTCGAACATATCCGGAACAAGTGCTTCACTGACGAATTTTGTTCGAACCACAACGCTATAAATGCTTCACCCACGTACTACAAATACAAATAATCGCCAACAGAACCTAAACACCTAACCTAACCTATCCTATGCCTATATATACGCAATATGCTAATATATTATAATATTAATTTATACTTAAGAAAATTCCCGTTTTGAATGAACAGCATGTTAAAATTTATGAACGCGTCTGTGGGGTTGACCGCTGGATGTAATGGACTTGAGTCGAGGACGGGTTGTGTATGTAAACGGGTTGGCCGGGGGAAGGGGGGGGGGGATTTAAGGGCTATCAACCTCTCTAGGGTTATTAAGGATGCTACAATAGCTAACTGACCAACCATGAAAGAACATTTTTGAACGATCTGGTTATACCTCTCGGTGCGTGTATCCCTGTGAAGCACTGCCACTGTGTGAATCGCAGTTTAGCAGTTTTCATGCACCTTCAAGACGTCTTTCCTAAGCAGTTTTCAGGCACCTTCAAAACGTCTTTCCTAAGCAGTTTTCAGACACCTTCAAGACGTCTGCCCTAAGCAGTTTTCAGGCACCTTCAAGAGGTCTTCCCTAAGCACTTTTCAGGCACCTTCAAGACGTCTTCCCTAAGCAGTTTTCAGGCACCTTCAAGACGTCTTCCCTAAGCAGTTTTCAGGCACCTTCAAGACGTCTTCCCTAAGCAGTTTTCAGGCACCTTCAAGACGTCTTCCCTAAGCAGTTTTCAGGCACCTTCAAGACGTCTTCCTAAGCAGTTTTCAGGCACCTTCAAGACGTCTTCCCTAGGCAGTTTTGAGGCACCTTCAAGACGTCTTTCCTAAGCAGTTTTCAGACACCTTCAAGAGGTCTTCCTAAGCAGTTTTCAGGCACCTTCAAGAGGTCTTCCCTAAGCAGTTTTCAGGCACCTTCAAGAGGTCTTCCCTAAGCACTTATCAAGCACCTTCAACACGTCTTTCCTAAGCAGTTTTCAGGCACCTTCAAGACGTCTTCAATAAACAGTCTTCATAACTCAAAGACTGTTGATTTTCTTATATATATTGGTACTGAAATTTTTCTAGTCTTTGGATATAGCAAGAAAGGGCCTCTATGCTTCTCATCTAACTCTAGTGTACTCATCTTTTTTTTTGGCGCTCATTTTCGCTTTCACTATTTACCTTAGTTCTCTGTTGTTTTTAATTTTCTAATGGAAGCTCACATAGAAGAAGAGCACGCGCTCCTCTAATTGGATTTGGCACCTTATATTGCTATATGTATCTTATATTGCAATAATGTATCTTATATTGCAGTCAGCTGCAAGCGGTCACATGACTACTTGCAGCTGATTGGCTATAAGGCTGTTATGGTACACCATCATCGAAGCGTCTAAAAAATGTAATAGACAGCAAAATAGAGCTGTCTATTATGTTATAGAATCTAGATGATACATAAATCTCCGTTTGACTCTACAATAAGTTGATGTGAACAGGAAAACACCGAGACCAGGTGTTAGGACATATCTCAGGACAACATTACATGTCGTTTTTTTAAATTAACATACCGTTTAACATGTCGTTTAATTAACATTAACGTTTCAACATTACATACCTGGCCATCAGTATGGCCAGTCGCTTTCCTCCAATCAGGTGTCGTTAACTAATACTTGTCGTCCATAAAGAGGTGTGAGGGGCCAGTATCACCCGATTTTTCACAGTAATTGCTGCTGGGTAAGTCCACAACATGAGCAGGTCGAGATTGCTATCAAATAAAAATAGAGAGAGCAGCGTGGAACTTTCACAGGTAGCTATATATATACAGCTCTCCATGTAAGATAAATCCAAAGTCCGGATTAATGATTAATAAACAGCATAACCTGTACACACAAATCCCAAACAGCTATCTATGTAGTGAGACATTTAAAAACCTCATAGCCATCTGGCTATAATTAATCATTGACCAGTAGAATGTTCAGCTCTGGTACAAAAGCTGATAGTTGCTGCTCGGGTTAATTGGATTCATCCTATGCGAACGCTATTCATCACAAGAGCCAAATGGGGGAGAGAGACCCCCATTAAAAACAATTATGTAATTGTTCTGCATTTGCCTGCCTCTGTCTATCTAGGGATACAATATGTGATTGTATACAAATACAATATGAGTGATACAAATACACTTTTCCTATGCTAGGAACTTTCCGTGTGAATATTATGTAATTACTCTGAGGGATTTTATACCAAGAGGTCAGGTATCAGAGAACCATCAGCGATAATAACAATATTTATGGAAAAAGGGAGAAAGCTGACGAATATTAAGAGAAAGGGCGGTGAAAGGTAACGAATACTGAGAGAAAGTGCGGTGAAAGATAATGAATACTGAGAGAAAGGGTGGTGAAAGGTAACGAATACTGAGAGAAAGGGTGGTGAAAGGTAACGAATACTGAGAGAAAGCATGGTGAAAGGTAACGAATACTGAGAGAAAGGGTGGTGAAAGGTAACGAATACTGAGAGAAAGCATGGTGAAAGGTAACGAATACTGAGAGAAAGCATGGTGAAAGGTAACGAATACTGAGAGAAAGCATGGTGAAGGTAACGAATACTGAAAGCACGATGAAAGCTAGTGAATACTGAGAGAAAGTGCAGGAAAAACTAACGAATATGGAGAGAAAGCGCGGACGAAATTTATAATTTTGTGTGGAAAACCATTATTTTAGCGGCAAAGCTTCTTGTATATAATAGGCACTCTTACCAAGATGGTTTACCTGTACACTCCACTTACTAAGACGGTTTACCTGTACACTAAAAAATGCCAAAAAAAGCGCCCCAGAAGAGAAATTAAATACACTTTTCGAAACGCTAAAAGAGAAGAATTTTGCCGCAACAAAATATTTATTCTCGAGAATCTTCCCCCTTCCCCCCCTACTTTTTTTTTTGTTTAGTGGGCACACGAATTTGCAATTTAATTAATGCAAATAAATATTTGACAAATGTGAAATTCCCTAAAATAAAATAATTCTTTCATACTGATGTGACTACTAATCAAGTATGTGAATCATATGCGCATACGGTACTCGTCAGAGACGAGGGTGCCAGATGGTTTGTGTTTAATTAAACTATAGTTCTGAGAGAGCCAGAGAGTGTTAAAGCATGCTATAGTTCTACAAGATCAGAGAGATTGAGTGATTGATGAAGATTAAGCCACCCAAAAGGTGGCACGGGCATGAATAGCCCGTAAGTGGTGGCCCTTTTGAGCCATTACCAGTATTAATAGATGATATTGGAGATCTGTGGAGGTGCGACTGCACCCTGCGTGATGGGAGATGTCTCCAATCCGATCAGAGAGAGTGTTGGATCACACTACATAGCAAGTAGAGCGGTGAATGCTGGGCCATATTGTAAACACCAACGAGCCAGAATGAGTATTTTGGGCCTTCTATCATCACCAAAATGCCAAAGGATCAGAGACGGACCAAAGAGCCAAAGCTCAACACCATTCCAAGCACAACTTGGTTAGTACAGGAAGTTTGCTGGAGCATACTATGGACGCCAGAGCCACAGAAAGTATGTAGACCATATTATAGATGTTAAAATGGTATGAGGAATAGATGATTAGGGTCGGCAAGGACCTTCAACTAAACTTGCTGATCAACTCGTCCTCAGGTCAAGTCCATTCCATCCAGCGGTCGACCCCAAAGACGCATTCATCCATTTTAACATGCTGTTCATGCAAAAAAAAAAAAATTTTCCAGATATAAATTAATATTGTTATATATTAGCATGCGGTGCATATTTAGGCATAGGTTAGGTTAGGTGTTTAGGGTTCTGTTGGCGATTATTTGTATTTGTAGTACGTGGGTGAAGCATTTACAGCGTTGTGGTTCGAACACAAGTCGTCAGCGAAGCACTTGTTCCAGAAGTGTTCGGACGTTATCTACTGTGAGTCGTGTGTATCAGACCGTCCTCCAAACAAAGGCCCAAAGACCATTCCATCCACCCACCAAACCCGCTGTTTAGGAATGGAAAACGGTTTACACACGACTCACAACTGATGACGTTCGAACACTTCCGGAACAAGTGCTTCGCAGACGAATTTTGTTCGAACCCCAACGCTGTAAATGCTTCACCCACGTACTACAAATAATCGCCAACAGAACCTAAATACCTAACCTAACCAATGCCTAAATATGTATAGTATGCTAATATATAACAATGTTAATTTATATTTGAGAAAATTCCTATTTTGAATGAGCAGCGTGTTAAAATGAATGAACGCGTCTTTGGGGTCGACCACTGGATGGAATGGACTTGGTCTGAGGACGAGTTGAAGCAGCACGGGCTATGGCGAGCCCGTAGTGGACTTACCTGGCACCAGGAGCGGGGTTGTAAGCAGATTAGTTGTGTAGTTTTACACTCGTGAGAGCAGGGTTCGATGGCTGGATTAATCACCATTTGTACCATTGTGTGACGCTGCGCTGGGGACTGTAACGACGCCATAACAAAGGTAACTACTTAAAGGATACTAAAAACAGGCAACTTTAGTGATTCAAGTTGTTGTCCACTGCTCGGTTGTTAATGAACGTGTAGGAGTTTATGAAGTACTGTTTGGTGTTATTGAAACCAGTTTACATCAACTTATATCACTACAGCTAAGTTTTCGATCTTAAACTGGCACTCTACGTGGAAATGTTATCGATAAAAGCACGATGTTTAAAATTCAATAACTTTGTGCCAAAATAACTTTAAACAAATAGAGCCTCAGATCTGACATATCGGCGTTTAACTGTCAGTCAATGTGAAGCTTCGGCCATCAGTCAGCCAGACAGAATCGTCCCAATGACTGTCCCCAGAGTGTATGTGTGTGTGTATGTGTGTAGTGTGTGTGTGTATCCCCCCCCCCCCCAACATTTAATAACGAGTGAGGCAGGGCCATGTTTGGACACACCTGACTGCTCCAATCAGGTGTTCGCTGAACTCCAACGAGGCACGGCTCCGACCCACGTACAAACTCGCTCATCAGATTGGCATTTGTTTATTTGATAGGCGATGAGTGACGGGAACCCTGTGACGGCTATCGTTGGCCTCCCCGTTACGGTGAAGTTGTTTATATATGTCCCGACGACCCGACATGGCAGTTCGGTGCAGCATGTACGATATTCAAGGGATAGGACGGTTGGGTGTGGATGGTGGGTAAGGAGAGGATTTGGAGGGGTGTCTGGGGTTTGGATAGGGGATAGTTGAGGTGGAAAGGGAAGGGAATGGATAGAGAGGAAGTGGGAGAGGCACGGGAGGGGGGGGGTTAGGTCAGATGTGGGTTGGGATTGCCTTGAGATGCACCCAAGTGCGTTTAATTCCAAAACAGCAGGATACACATCTGTCTGTATGTCATTTGTCCTCATACGTATTTCTTAAGGCATAGTAGAATAATTTTGCATGTCTACAACGTAAGCTGAAGTTCGAGGGTTAGAGAAAACCAAATGTTAACCTTTATCTATAATGTGTTCCCATAGAACCAGAGATATTAATGCACTCTTGAATGCTTCGTTTTTTCCTCAATATCTCTCATTTCCCCGTCCCATTTTCACCTCTGTCTCTCCTCTCCTGCTAGTAGATACATCAGTGGCTGTCTAATCAAAGCAATTACAGTAAAGGGTGGGCGCCAGACGCAGTCGTAATGATGACAGAGGAGTTAGTCCCCCAGCGAGGCCCCTGTCTCACTCCAACGACCCTCTCCCTATGAACGAGAGTTAATGTAGTGGGAACTTTGATGTCTTACCAGATGGAGGGAGGTGGGTAGGGAAAGAGGTTTCCGGCGGTGCATGGGACGACTTTCCATGCCCTGGTCAACCCCCATACATATACATATACACATACCCTTCCCTGTGGGTATGTGTATACATATACACATACCCTCCCTCCCTCTCTCTTCTCATTCACCCTCTGTGTCTCCATCGGTGTGACGGTCTTCAATACAAAACGCCATTACTGTAAACATTTTCACAGTTTCTCTACCTCTCTCCACACACACACACACTCCCAATGGCTTGCCCCAGGACGCTGCCCGGTTCCTCCCAGCACCCTTCATTGCACACACACACACACATACACACAACACACACAACACCACACACACACACACACACACACGGCCTCGCCACCTCTACCCTCACTGCACTCACACACTCACATGTCTTGTGCCTCTAGACTCCTAGTGGATTGGCGAACCTCAGATTACATAATCTTAAACATATCGTGGTCCATGACTTAAGGCGCACGTCTAGGGTTATCAAGGACGCTGGTTCCGATTCTCATATTGCTCTTAAGATGTTCTCAAGGAGATCTTTTACGTATTGTAACTTCACTACTTCGTGCCCCCTCTCCTTTCCTGGAAAAGAGGCTGCTCGCCTGGTTGTCGAGGCACACAGTTCCACCCGCCACCGAGGTGTTACACCTGGAAATACCTTTTCAGAAATACCCGAATTAACATAATGGGAAAATGTCTAATCGGTATAAAATAAAATGGCCACAGAGGAAGGTAGAATATGCTATTCCAGGATGTGTTGCCGTCAGAGGTGTTTGTGTAGTGAACACTTCAACTACTTCCAACATGGTTGACAGTGGAATGGGTAACAAGGGACACGCGGAGGACCCGCAAATGGGCCTCTGGGTATGGATGAGATACTGTCAGGATGGACATCTCGCCGATGCAATTCACATTATAAATATATTAATATAAAGCCAATATGATCATTGGAGTAGCAAGCAATCAATTGATCGTTGCAATGAATGAATGGCAACATTAAGACATTAACTCGTCTTGGCTGGGTTGAGTGTTGTCTTAATTTCATTGCCTCCCTCAATCTCATCATGCATACTCTCTCTCTCTCTCTCTTCTCTCTCTCTCTCTCTTAAAAAAAATATATATAATCTCTCTCTCTCTCTCTCTTCCACCCTCCTCCTCCCCCTCTCTGCGAAGATAAGCAACTTCAGTATTGTGGTTTGGGGGGGGGGGGGGGAAGGAGGTGGTGGAGACGTCGTGGACAACACCCAACCAGATGAGTTGCCACTGTTGCTAATGATGGCTACTCCAGCGATCATTGCCCGAAGAGGAACCCCAAAAACAATGATTCATTGTTGCTTTTGATGTCTGAAGTCTTGGCGAAGCACGAGTTGGTGCTGGGAAGGAGGAGGTAGGGGTTGGGGGGGTTGGGGGTGGAGGCAGATTTGCGGGAGAGGGATGCTGGAGGGAAGAAGAGGCTGGGGGGAGAGATGGGAAAGGACATTGTGGGAGGGGTCGGTGAGAAATCGATGGCGATTGAATGCTGATTGATTGTCTAGTGACTTACCCGTAACAGCGACCGCGTTGGGGCCGTTCTTCTAATATCTGAGCTGCGAGGAAGGCGGCTTATGGACAAAAGGAAATGATAGGCGAGAGCCAAGGAGGCAGCCTCTGGAAAGAGAGAGAGGGACAGGTAGGCGAGGAAATGAGTGTGGAAGAGAGAAAGGAGAAAGGGAGAGAGAAAGGGGGAAGTAGCCTAAGCTCCTCTATCCTTCTGGGGTCCGTGTTATCATCCCAGTAAACTTATACTTGAAGTGTCTTATTGTCAGCATATTTAAGATAGGACAGACTACTAATTAATTTGTAGTTTTGTTACTATTTTCAAGTTCTAGATATTGTATATCATTCGTGTTAAGTATTAGTAGTCTTAAAGGACTACTAATTAATTAGTAGTCTGT
>WNGS01169498.1:53920132-53934493 GCA_020271785.1 Procambarus virginalis
CAGTGACATCTATAGAGCCTTGAACCACCACTAGTGACATCTATAGAGCCTTGAACCACCACTAGTGACATCTCCCTAGTCTGTCTTCACTCTACCACGACCACCAATCAACTGACGAAACCTCTGCATCTTCCTCCAATAATGGCAGCTTTCTTCATGTTTATCAAACAGTTTACACGCTTCGATACTTCACAACCCCAGGTTGTTATTGTTATAAACAACCCCATGGTGATTCGGAGCTCATAAGCTGTTTAATTAATGTAAACAAATCTGTGATGCCTGTTAGAAGATGTAAAGGTTTCGTCAGTGGTTCCATAAGTTGCTATTATTTACCGGAGCTCTTCTTCAATTATGAACAACGACTTGGGGTTCCTGGTCATTATCTCCTGGGGTACAGTGTAGTGATTATCTTCTGTAACTTAACTGTGGTAACGAACTGTTTATCAGACGCGATAGGTTAGGTTAGGTTAGGTTAGGCGGGTTGCTTGGGTTGGTACTTTTCGGGTTAGGCTAAAAGGTTGAAATTTTTACGGAGTGACAATGAACAGAACGGCTCAGCAACCGATAAATGTTGACACCAAACCCACACATCTTAAGAAGAAAGGAAGAGAGAGAAATATCAGAAGAATGAGTCAAGCCATTACGACTATATAGCACTAGGAAGGGGTCAGGATAAGGATTTGGGATGGGACGGGTGGGAAAGGAATGGTGCCCAACCACTTGGACGGTCGGGTATTGAATGCCCACCTGCAATGAAGCTAGACCGTCGCTCTACCGGGACCAGATTCACCAGAGCACTTACGCAAGCACTTACGAACCTGTACATCTTTTCTCAATCTTTGGCGGCTTTGTTTCCAATTATTAAACAGTTAATGAGCTCTAAAGCACCAGGAGGCTGTTTATAACAATAACAACAGTTGAATGGGAAGTTTTCATGCTTGTAAACTGTTTAATAAATGTAACCAAAGCCGTCAAAGATTGAGAAAAGATGTACAGGTTCGTAAGTGCTTGCCTAAGTGCTTTCGTGAATCTGTCCCCCGCCCAAGTGGTTGGACGGGAGTTCTTATTGATCCAATGTTAAGTCGGTGTCGGCGTTCAATCCCAGACCGTCCAAGTGGTTGGGCACCATTCCTCCCCCCCCCCGTCCCATCCCAAATTCTAATCCTGACCTCTCTTCCCAGCGCTATAAAGTCGTAATGGCTTGGTGCTTTCCCCTGATAAATAAAAAATAAATTCAGGAGAAGACAATCCGACCCCCAAAAAAGAAAAAAAGAAGATACTCTCTTCATATTTTTAGAAACTATATGTATAACACACACAATATAGTTTCATATATTGATATATAGCAGATACAAAATAAAGTGCCAATATTTATTTTCACAAAATATGTAACCAGCTTATCAAGACTGTAACTTACATAGCTGAACAAATTGTGGAGGAGTCACGAGTTGTACCAGGTAGTGAGTCTCCAGGTGGGTCAGGCTGTAGCATCTTCACCTGTTAGTGGAGCAAGATGCTAGAACACGCTGGGAAAACCTCTTGTGATTCTTGAACCGTCTTATCCTATTTCATCCTCTTCTAAAACCTTGGGATTTTGAAGTAAAATATGAGAAGAAAATTATAAGAATGTGTGTGTGTGTGTGTGTGTGTGTGTGTGTGTGTGTGTGTGTGTGTGTGTGTGTGTGTGTGTGTGTGTGTGTGTGTGTGTGTGTGTGTGTATGTGTATTTACCTATTCACTTAGTTGTACTTGCGGGGGTTGAGTTCAGCTCTTTCGGCCCACCTCCTAATTGTCAATCAACTGTTAACTACTAACGTTACGGTAACGACACCGTCGGAGTGTGGAGTGGCAGTTTCAGGACCATCTATGAGTCTGCACTGCAACTCCTCTAGTATTGGGCACTACGTAGATAACGCCATCTGTTGGTGGTGTTCTGGTATCAGCGAGTGTCTCCGGTTTCGTGCCCCTCAAGTCTAAAGAGGAGGTCGATGTGGATAGCCTCTGGTGTGTGGCGTGTCGCGATCAGCGCCATCTAGGTTGTAGCTACGAACATAATATCAACTCAGCTGTGGACGAGTGTTACTGCATGGCTACCCCAGTGTACTGTTTATCTAATTAATGACGTTTTTATGTCCACAGAAGTGACGTGTGGAGGTAGTTGTACTGAGGTAGTCTATGAACGCTTAGCTTGGTCCTGCAAGAAGACTGACTAGCCGCCGTTGATCTAAGCAGTGTTGGTGGAGATCCAGAGTGTGGCTAGTAAGGGTTACAGAAGACAGTGACGGGCCTACCATGAAGTTCTGTTAGTAAGCTGGTAGAGGCTTCTGCCAGCATGTTCATTACCCCTGTGTGATTGTTTGGGACCGCCTGTCAGCGTGTAGCTGAAGCCCTCTGCTAGTGAGTAGGTGAAGGTGGGGGTGTAGGCACATCATGATACTGTGTTGGTGGTCTGGCCCATGTACAAGGTTAACTCGCCAGTATGGGTGGACAAGGTACTGGGGTACAGTGTGGTGATTATCTCCAGTCACTTAACTTTGGAAGCGAACTGCTCATCAGACGCGATAGGTTAGGCGGGTTGCTTGGGTTGGTACTTTTTGGGTTACGCTAAAAGGTTTAACTTTTTACGGGGTGACATAATCAATAGAAGGGTTCAGCAACTGAAATATTTGAGGGAAATACCAGGGGGAAAAACGTAAAGTCATTGCGACTATAGCACTGGGAAGGGGGTGAGGATTAGGTATGGGACGGGGTGGGGGGAAGGAATGGTGCCCAACCACTTGGACGTTCGGGGATTGAACTCGGGCACGCGAGACCGTCTCTCTTCCGTCCACTCAAAGTGGTTGGAAGTTACTATCGATCTCTGCTAGACATAGTTGTTAGTAGGAAAATGTTGGACTAGGTATAAGAATCTCTTCCTTCATTTAAAACAAAAAAAAAAATGTACTCTTAACTTTTTTAATTTGTTTGTAGCAAGCTAGAACTGCACATTTTAATGACATAAATCACAATTTAATAAACCGTAATTATAATAGTTGCAATTAACTTATATTTTCTTGTGATTGACTTTAAACTGCATTTTTCTGTTCATTCAAGCGCTTCAGGTAGAAGACTATGCAGGAAGTGGAGGTCCCCGTCCATGGTCTCTGGAGCAGCCTGGTGACCACGAGGCAACATACTGGCTGGAAGTGTTGGAACCGCTACTTCAGCAGACCTGGAATCATTGCCAGATACCTGGTCACCACTCGCCTAAGAAAATGTACTATCGCCCACAGCATGGGGGGGGGGGGTGTGGGGGGGGGGGTCTCTACTAACGCACAGCATAGGTGGGGGGGGGGGGAGACAGGGGTCTACTAAAGCTTGGCTTGATAACGTTGACGTAATCTTCTGCGTCTGGATCTTCTAGATTGTTTCTACATTGGAAACTCCATTTCTTGTCCTTAATCACACGCGTCTGTTTTTCTTCAAATTTCTCCCACGCTGTTCTCTCCTTCCTGCGTAGCGTTCGATTGGTCCATTGGTACGTCCTGGAGTCACTGCTTCTCATGACAGAACGTGTAGTATAGCTTCTTCAAAATGGCGTCGTGACCTTCCACACGTTCCTCCAGTACTGAGAGAGGTTCTTGCACCTCTTCCTGCAGCTGGCACCTGTGTGCAGGAAGTACAGGAATTAGTGGATTGTGATGGACATCTAAGGTTTAGTGTTGCGATTTTGCCCTAAATGCTGTGCGTATTAGTGGTTTCAATCTTAGTATATACTAGCTCTATCTAGAAATCTACATTCTTTTTGACTCTGTATGCATTTATTTTAACTTTACTAAAGATTATCATTAATCACTATCTTCTAGAGGGTTAAAGACACTATAAAGCTTACTGAAGAACTTTGTTCTTTGAGCTTGCAGCCCGTCTTTAAAGTTCTGGAGGCTTATTAAGGCTACCCAATACCTCGATGCCCAACCAGTAATACTAATACCACCTAGGGTACGGGTTTGGGGTCTATTACCACTCACGGTTTTGGTGTGGGGGGGGGGGGGGGTTCGGATCCACTACCCCCAACGACATGGGGCAAGGGTCCACTTCCACCCATGGCAATAGTGATGGGTCTCGGGGGGGGGTCTACCAACACCCACAGCATGGGTGTGGGAGGAGCGCGTCCAATACCATTCACAGGATAGCATAGTGCACAATGAAACAAAGTAAAACAATGTAGACAATTTAAGCGTACCCGTATCGTTAAGGACCTCCACGATGGCAGCCAAGGCGTTGTCTTATTTTTGTTGGCGTGGTCCAGTAGGTCCATTCTGTAAAGTACTTTGTGCTGCTTGACCAGCCGCGCTAGCTGGATATCCCTTCCCTGATCTTCTTTACTCATTGTTAAAGCGCTTTGAAGAATGCCTCTCGCAACGAATGTTTAAGTAGCAGTCTGACGCTCGTCGTAAACAATACTGAAACAGGTGAGCTGTTGTTAGATTCGGCTACTGGGGGACCAAAAAAGTGTTAAGTAGCACGGGCTATGGTGAGCCCGTAGTGGACTTACCTGACACAGGAGCGGGGCTGTAACTTGGGAACAGGCGAGCAGTTGAGAAACTTGTTCTGTTGCCCGGCAGGGAGACGGAAAACGTGTCGTATGCAGTAGGAATTTCTCTCATTGGAGCGTGTCTTTTCGGCCCTGAAGACTGGGATCACACACTCTTTAGCTCTAGGGGTGGTGTCACGCACACTACTGGAACACGGGAGCAGCAGGGGGTGTTTCTGTAGGTAGGGAAGTGGTGGGAAGCTTGTATCTGGCAGCAGTGACTCCTGCTTACCTAGCAATCTGTTCTCGACTAGTCCATTTCATCCAGCAGTCGACCCCACAGACGCATTCATAAATTTTTAAATGCTATTCATTCAAAACGGGAATTTTCTCAAATATAAATTATAATAGCATATATAGGCATAGGTTAGGTGTTTAGATTCTGTTGATTATTTGTATTAGTACGTGGGTGAAGCCTTTATAGCGCTGTGGTTCGAACAAAATTCGTCGGTGAAGCACTTGTTCCGGAAGGGTTCGAACGTTATCGGTTATGAGTCGTATGTAGACCGTTTGTGATCCATAAACATGCTTGGCAGGTTCATGGAGTCACTTTTGGGTCATTGTTTGGAAGACGGGCTGCTGGTTCAACGAGATACTCCTTATAATCCTGGCCTGGCCTAAATACTGTCTGCACAAGGCATCTTCTATTGGTGCTTCTTGTAGTATTGCTGCTTACCGCCAATACTGTGTACCTTGCTGCTACCACTACTGGTACTGCAATTATCTCTATTACTATTACAAAAAAATATTTCCTACTACTGACACGTCTGTTAATATTTCACTATAAAAACTATTGTTAGATTTCCTACCTCTATTGAATTGAAATGAAAATTGTTATTCATAAACATGAATTTATACAAATACCAAATTAGAGTTCATAAAGTGGAGTAGGATGTATAATTGCCTGATGACACTAATTTTAACAATTTTAAATTTTTTTTGGAGAAAAAGGTTATATTCTTCGACTGACATTGATCATAATAAATCTATATTATGAATGATATAATGACGGTTTCGTTTAAACATGACTATAAGTGGAATAAGTTCAGAAGATTAGTTTATAATTTACTGACAGACACAAAATTGTGTAAAATCACTAATGTATAAAATTGTAAATAAAATTAATTTAACAATGGGAATAAAGTGTTTGTACAGCCCCTGGCATTTAACATTACCAAATTAAAAGACCAGATTGGATCAAAATGTCTTTAAACACATATCTCTTATTAAAAAAGATTTAAACAGGATTTAAAATGTTTTTACCAAACCCCCATCTCTGTGACATTAAATCCTTAATAATTCAAAGTTTCCTGCTTGGGGTATCTATATGCTTTCTCTGCTCATGAAGTGTATTATTCTATCATATATACCTGGTATACCTACATGGTATATATATTATCTCATTCATTCGTAGGTTGATTCATCATTGTCACTACACTTATTACTACTGCTACTAATGCAACTACTTGTAAAAAAAAAAAAGTACAATTTTTTAATGTTATTATTTCCGTTACTATTGATAACATCTCTGAAACGATTACTGCAATTGCTTCTGTTGCAAGCACCTAAATTTTGTTGGTCAGGGACAGGCAGNGGGAATGTTCCGATAAAGAGCAGGCCAATAGACCTAAGATGATTATGACAAAATGTGAGCAGCTCTGCAGTCAAGATACTCCTAATCAAATTAAAACCAAACCAGATTGATCTAAAAAACTAGTCCAACCTAACCATACCTAACTCTAATTAACTCTAATTAAAACTCCTCTAAGCCAAACTAAACCAAAACGAACTAATCACAACTCATCTCATATAATATCTTCTCACCCTTTTTTACCCACCATTTATTTTATCTTCCTCTTACTTCCCTTATTTTAAAAGAGAAATAGAAGAGACATGAATTGACACGGTGTTCACTGCTCAATGAAAACCGGTCCGTCACTGTACGAGGTACAAGAATTTGATGATGAAGCATTTGGCCACCTTCCACTTGAAGATCACCAGGTTATATGTGGAGGAGGGGGAGGGAGTTGCCCAAATGTGAAGGTCAGCTGGGGTATATATATATATGTGTGTGGGGCGGGGGAGTGGGGGGGGGGAGAGGGGTTTTGTGTGGCCTATGTGTAAGTCAGCTGGGCATATGTAAGGGAAGGATTGTGTGGATAACATGTGTACATTAGCTGCAGAAAGGATGGGGGGGGATTGTGTGGCCTACATGTGAAGATCAGTTGGATATATTTGGGTATGTGTAGCCCACACGTGGATAGCTGTGGATTGCAGCATGAAGCGTACTTAACAACTCTAGAGAGATTTGCTGTTGAGGGAGTAATGGAAGACCACGTAGAGTGTGGAATGAAGGTATTCCAGCCTCATTAGAGTCTACTAAGGTCTGGAATGAAGGTTGCGAAGCCCAATCTGGCGAAGCCCCAGTTCGCTAACCTCAGTCTACTGAAGCTCCATCTGGCGAAGCTTTAATCTGGACTCTTCAACAGCACTATGAGTCCGCCTTGTAGTATCACTGACTCACAAGACAAGGACTCACGAGTCTTACCTGTGAGTCTGTGTGTGTGTGTAGACACTTTATTATGTATATCCATTTTCTTTTTCTACCTTTGCTAACCCTCTATAAGAGTTTGATCATATTAAATGCAGCATACCATGGGCTCTTCTTTAACTGCTAACTGCAGGCTCTATATTACAAGTTGCACTGGTATAAAATGGAAATTAAACACGTGACCAAGTGATCATCTTGGTTGGGTTTAAGCTCCCAAGGCCCAATCTACAAAATAAACATTTCGACAAAAACAATAACAAAAAGCAGTATACGAACTATCAATTCATTCAAACAAATGACCTAATTTGACAATTAAAAAATATATAGTTACATTTGTCCATTATTTCAGGTTTAAGCCTCTTCTATCTAATTGCAGACCTTTTCCATCTTGTCCCAATCCCCCCTATTCCCCCCTTTCTTCTGATTCCAGGCTGATTATATTTAATTCCAGGACTCTACCATCCACTCTCAAAACCCCTTACATCGAATACCGAGTTCTTTCCCAACCCCCTTCCAGGTCCCTTCCATCCTGAACCCAGTTCTTTCCATCTTGTTCCAGAACCATTCCATCACCATCGTTCCAGCTGTCTCGTACCTCAGGCGAGCCGTGTTGGAGGCAGCTTAATGAACACATTTAATCAGCATATTTCATAATAACAGGAAAGCGATACGACAACTACGCGATTCCCAAGTTTAAATTAACGAGTTTAATCCCATTAAAAATTCTCAGGAATGGCCAATGACACTGGCGTATATGGAAATAAATTTCACAGGAGGTAGGGGAGAAGGTTGTTGGCGTAGATTGGGTATATACGTAGAAATGACTGTGGGAGATAATTGGATAATTGTGGATTGGCGGTGGTAGGTGTAGTGTATGGTGTAGAAATGAAGGTGAATAGGGTTAGAAGGAGAAAGACTATATGTAGGATTGTAGACGAGAGGTGAAAGGTGTGTTGTTGGAGAGATGTAAAATAGGAAATGAATTGTGGGGTTCAGTCCCTGAGCCCATTATGTGCCTCTGTAACCCTTTCCACTACCGCCCACGGGATGGGTATGGGGTGAAAAATAAATGAACTAAACTAACTAACTTGTAAAGTTGTAGATTGACAGATGCTGAAGGGTAGTAGAATGGTAAGGTGTTGTTGTTGTTAAAGGTCGCTACCTGGAACAGAAAGTTCCAAGTAGCACGGGCTATGGTGAGCCCGTAGTGCCTTTTTAATGGGAAGCGTAAAAGACAGGTGTAAATAGGTAATGTTGAGGCGCAGGTGTAGATGAAGTTAGACCTGATTAACTGTGTTTATTTATACCAAAACTGATCTGTCTAAGAGTCCCGACTCTTAGAGAGATCAGCTAATGAAATAATCAGCTAATTAGAATCTTAGCTAATGGTGTCTATGGTGATTTTACACTTCAAAACGTTTTAATACTCTATGGCACTTTATTCTTTTGGGTTACAAATCCATGTGGCTTCTGCTGCCTCTGCTCCGTGATCGTTTCATTCAGTATCTTGTACGTAGTGATCATATATCACCTTTGGTCGTTATTTATTCCAGTGTTAAGTTGGGTTATTTTTATCTGTCTTTCGTAGCAAATCTATACACTACGGACCTACACTAATTTTTTTTGTTTTGCTTGACAAGGTCAGGATTCCAGCCTGGTGCTTTGTTTCCTTGGATTGACGTGAACTTTTTACTGGATTCAGAATGATTCCTTGTCTAGTTTTTCAATATTGCATTCGTATGTTTGACAATTTTAGATATGCCGTCAGAATGTTTGCCAATTTTAGATATGCTGCAGTGGTTACAATACGTATATATTGGCCTCTGATGTTAATTCATGCGTCCTATTCACTCCCAAATCATTCTCTTCAATACGTTACACTTGTTGGGAATGAACTCTATTAGCCATTTACACTTACAATCTTACAAGCTAGCGGAAATTTTTCTGACGCTTTTGCAAAATCTTTTCTATTCACTTCTCATCAGTATCGCAACATCTACAAGCATTATTGCGTAAAACTTTTCCGCATCTGATTCACGTGAATCAAGACCATTGGCGATCGAACTCCGACCCTGCAAGGCCACCGTCGCTAATAAAATCGCGTGACGAGACGAAGAAGACCAATCACTACAAAGATGGCTTCCCATTGGCTGTTAAGAGACGCATGCTGACCAGCAGAGACCAATCACCTCCCAGAGCAAGACTCGTATTGGCTAGCACAAGTGCGTGTCGTGCCCAGGGGACCAATCAAAGGACCGGCCTGGCTAGGTGAGGGGTGTGGGAGAGGGGAGAAGAAGGAAGAGGGAGGGGGGTAAAGGGAGGGGTAAAGGGAGGGGAGAGAGGGGGAAATAAGACTATAATGAGCAGGAGGCGGCCAGGGAGGTGTCTAGCAACCAAATTATAAAAAGTTCAACCACACACTCGTCCTCAGCCTGGTCAGTTCTATATCATCCTGGCTACCTTTATACCTCTATTTTCTTCACACTGTTATTTGATCCCTTCTTCTCCTTCTTCTTGTATAACTCTTATTCTTCTTCATTTTTGTTCCCCCTTCTTCATTCTTCTGCACTGTTTTATTCAAAAGTCTCCTTTACCTCTGTGTTTGCATATTTAACGAATGATGGGTCATGCACCAGTCTGCCATGCACCAGTCTGTCATGCAACAGTCTGTCACGCAACAGTCTGTCATGCACCAGTCTGCCATGCAACAGTCTGCCATGCACCAGTCTGTCATGCAACAGTCTGTCATGCAACAGCCTGTCATGCACCAGTCCGTTGTGCAACAGTCTGCCATGCAACAGTCTGTCACGCAACAGTCTGTCACGCAACAGTCCGTCATGCAACAGTCTGTCACGCAACAGTCTGTCACGCAACAGTCCGTCATGCAACAGTCTGTCATGCAACAGTCTATCATGCAACAGTCTGTTATGCACCAGTCTGCCACGCAACAGTCTGTCACGCACCGTCCTCCGTGCAATTATCTATCATGCACCATTCAGCTATGCGACATATGCCATGCTCGTGTCTGTCATACCACAGTGCCTGGTGCATGACACTCGTCTCAGCCCAGTGACAGTCACTTCCGGTCACACGTGACAGTGAAGAGGAGGTAAAAGAGAATTGATGAATGGAAGAAGCAATAATAAAAAGCATAGGAAGCAAGGTACTCCTGAGATTGATGGATGCCTACTACTGGGAAGCAAAGGAGTAGGAGGAGAAGAGGGAGAAGAGGAGAGGGAGGAGGGGGGGGGAAGAGGAAGAGGACGAAGAAGAGGAGAAGGAAGAGGTGATGGAGTTGAACCGTTCCGTCTGCCACATTCACCCTCCCACGGGGATCACTGGACTGCCCAAGAACCTTAAGAAGCTTTCTCTCTCTCTCTCTCTCTCTCTCTCTCTCTCTCTCTCTCTCTCTCTCTCTCTCTCTCTTCTATCTTCTCTTCATTTCCCCCTTTCCATTCGCCCATCCTTCAATTCTTCCCATCCCTTTTCCTCATTTGCTTACATCTCCTCATATTCACATTTAGAAACACAATTATCTCAGCTACATATAAACACAAAAAAACATAATTATTTACATTCGTTTACCACATTATACAATAAATATGCGACCAAAAATAATCAATAAACACAACAACAACAACAAAAGTCTAGGGAGATATATATATATATATATATATATATAATTATATATTATATATATATATATATATATATATTATATATATATATATATATATATACCAAAGGTGTGAACATAAAATCAAAATCAAAAACATTGCTTGACTCGCTTCGAAACACACACATCTCCCGAAGAAGGCCAAATCCCCACCAAATCGAGGACGCTTCACTGGGTGGATATAGGTGGATGTGGAGGGTAAATATCCTCCTGGTGGTGGTGGAAGGATGTGGAGGATATAGTACAGGTGTGTGTGTAGGAGGGATGCTGGTGTAAGGGCGGGGGGAGGGATCTGAGCGGCAGATAATCTGGGCATCTCAAGTTTTTTAGACTCGCGATATTGCTTAAAAAGTCTCTCCTCTGAGCAGTGGCGTAAGACTCTTAGCGGTAAGACTTGGCCTGAGCTGTGAAAGCGTGAGACTTTGCTGGAGGAATAATAATATTAATAATAGAGAAAATCCGGAGGAGCAGTCATGAGGATTCGAACCTAAGCACTGGGTAATTCTCGCATAGGTTCGAACCCTTGTCACAGCTCCTACGGATTTTCTCATTGATTCAATACAGTCACTTAGTGTGATTTATCTCTGTGAATAATAATATAATAATAATAATAATAATAATAATAATAATAATAATAATAATTATAATAATGGAGAAACTTTCTACAATGGCGTAGTGTTTAAATGAAAAGGGAAAGAAAACCCAAATGTATGTATAAATGAATTAAAAAATTAAATTTCGGATGTAACTATCTACAAACTTTCTCTCAAGGTGGTGCTATATACGATGCGCTGAACAACATTCAAGGACGCAGGTTCGAATCCTCGTCACAGCCCTTGTGGATTTGTTTAAGATTCAAGGAGTTTGCGTGGATAAATCTGACCATCTCACTTGTCGTCCAGCGTTACTTGTCGTGGTAACAAGTAACGCTGTTATCTGTTACCACGCTCCTGTTATTTGTTATCCCCCCCCCCTCTCCTTAAGAGGACGTCGAAGTTAGTGCATTGTGAGAGTACCTTGACATGAAGTGTATTACTGTAATACATTTTACATAAAATTAGTAATTACACTGACACTGCAGCAAGTACAATAACAAGTGCAATAATGTACACGGTGGTACACTGACAAAAAATGTACTATTGTCGTAAAGTGCGCCGAGATTGACAGCTTGTCAGAGTAAGTTGACGCAGTTGACGATGGTTGATATATTGACCGGTTTAGTGTACCTCTTCCTGATATAACCACCTTTTTATATATACAGGATTTCCTGCTTGTAATCAAGCGCAAATATTCCATTTCATGTTGTTTCTGGCAGGCAAAACATCGCCCAAACTAGGCACCCAGCAAGTTTATCCGGACATTGTAACAAGCTTAACAGTCGTATTTTGCTCAAATACGAAGCTGGAATAAGATGTATATACACAGAATTTTTTTGTTTTAACAAATACACAGAACCAGCGTATTTGGTAAACATTTCCCTCCGATTTCCGACATTCTAAAACAGTCTCTGTATCTCCAGTGCCGAATAAGGGAAATTGCCTGAGCTGATTCTAACTCGATACCCCCAAAATGTTTAATCTTTTAGCAGTGAGAAACAGAACGAATCTGTGTGAGCGTCGAGATAGGAGAATCTAAGTTTAGGTTTTCGGAGTTACTCGGTTAACGTCTTGGTTATAACGAAGTCTTAAGAATGAGACTTAAGAATGAGACTTTTTTTATTATTATTTTCTACCACAAACGTGGCACACATTACATGCTAACCAGCATATATGCATTTTCTTCTGTGCTCCATGGACAGGGTTAGAGATCAATTAAACATATAGTTTAGGGATTTATTGAACAATCAACCACAGAAGGTGATTCGGTACTTTTAAATGCTAAGCTAGAATGAGACTTGCAAGGCTAAATTGGGTTTAATGAACGATTGGGAAAGATGTTTGTGTGGATTGGGGGTGATTTGGGTACCAGGGACGTGTTGAACTAGTGAATTAATAATACACCACAGTCTCCGTGGTGTAGTGGTAAGACACTCGCCTGGCGTTCCGCGAGCGCTATGTCATGGGTTCGTATCCTGGCCGGGGAGGATTTACTGGCGCAAATCCTTAACTGCAGCCTCTGTTTAACGCAACAGTAAAATGTGTACTTGGATGAAAAAACGATCTTCGCGGCGTGGGATCGTATTCCAGGGACCTGCCCGAAACGCTACGCGTACTAGTGGGTGTACAAGAATGTAACAACTCTTGTATACATCTCAAATAGATATATATATATATATATATATATATATATATAATATATATATATATCTAGTATATGTATCTAGTCCTGGGGACCATTCAGGCTTGTTTGCATATAATATATTATATATATATATATATATATATATATATATATATATATATATATATATAATACACAGAGCGAAACATTCGGAAATATCTCATCTAATGGATTTCTTAAGACACCCCACTAACTCCTAATTATCTGAAAGACTTTAACACTTTTTATTAGATGACTTAAGAGTAGTCGTGATGGGCGCTTTGGTACCTCCTTAGAAGTTCGAAACCCAGCCCAACTTGTCCTGGTAATCAGGAAATCAATTTAACTTTCTTTTATGTTCACGAGAGAATCCNGTGTCAGGTGAGGTCTGTAATTGGGGTGATTAATGTTGGGTAGATGCCTGGAAGGTGTTGGGGATGGGGGGGTGGGGGCGGATTGGAGGGGGTGGTACAAGGGGAAGGTTCTTGGGTAGAGGGGAGGGTAGGGGAAGAAAAGGTAGAGAGAGAACATGGAAAGGTACGTAGAAGAAGGAGATGAAGGGGATAGACAACACACACACACACACACACACACACACACACACACACACACACACACACACACACACACACACACACACACACACACACACACACACTCACACACACACAACACTGGGAACCGAGTGGACAGCGCTCTAGACTCATGGACCTAGGGACCAGGGTTCGATCCCCGCACCCGGCGGAGACAGATGGGCAGAGTTTCCTTAACCCTGTTGCCTCTGTTACCTAGCAGTATATAGGTACCTGGGAGTTAAGACAGCTGCTACGGGCTGCTTCCTGGTGTGTGTGTGTGGAGGAGAAAAAAAATAGTCAGTAGTTAGTAACAAATTGATTGACTGACAATTAAGAGGCGGGTCCAAAGAGCCAAGCTCAACCCCCGCAAGCACAACTTGGTGAGTACAACTCTGTGAGTATATACTCTCTCTCTCCTCTCTCTCTCTCTCTCGCTCTCTCTCTCTCTCTCTCTCTCTGGGAGCAGATACAGATCACCACATTAATCAAAAATAAAACTAAGAATCTAAGATTCTAAGAACTTTTGTGTATTTACAACACAGATGAAATATAATAATCGAATACAAGAATACAACCGCGTTTTTCTCAGTGTGGTAAGCATATGAAGTGGTCAGAGTGCATTCTTAAGAAACTGTTCGAAGGATGTATCAGAAAAAAACATCATTCTATACATGAAGAATGTACACAGATGTTGATAATGCAGTTATGGCTCTCACCTACCCACCCCC
>WNGS01169498.1:54000985-54025298 GCA_020271785.1 Procambarus virginalis
CATTTCTGGTGATAAGAAGATCGTTTAGTTCCGCCCTTTTCGTGTACAGCTAATCATATATCTGGTTATCGCTGCCTCTTGTTCAGTAATTCATTCTCCTGGAAGTATACCTGAAGATATTTGGAGTATAGCTGAGAATGTTTCGGGGAAGTTCAGCCTGGGGGCTAGACCTGACTTGTGATAACTTGGTCCAACAGGCTTTTGCTGGAGTGGCCAAAGACCTCCATGGCCACTAACATGGAGGTACTGGTAGAGCAAGGAAATGGGGTGTAAAGGGGAATGGGTGGGAAGGGGGGAAGGGAGTAAAGGGGTAAGTGGGGAACGGGAAATTTTAAAATAGTGAATTTTGTTGAATATACACAGAGCCGCGTTTGTTATTTTATCATTATTTTTAGCTGAAGTAGTAGCATCTTTATTATTTTAGAGAAGAAAGAATATGAGGCAGAGTGGAACAGTAGATGGAGTAAGAGGCAAAGTTGAAGGGAAAAATGAACATAATACCGAGTAGAAAATAGAGTATAAAGCAGGGTAGGAAGAGCTACAGAGAAATTACAGCATGTGACAGAGCATAATGGAGCTGAGGTAGAGAATTAAGGCAGAGTAACAGGTTGAACATAGAGAAAAAATAATGAAATGGGTGGAGAGAGAAAGTAAAAAAAAAATAGGACTGATAATACAATCCTCTCTCACACCCACATGCAAAAACATCCACAATAAAGCAACAAAAACAACAAGAACCAAATGTAAAACTTCCAGATCTCACCCATTTCGAAAAACCTAAAAAAAAAAAAAAAATATAACACAATTTACCCTCCGAGAAGGAGAATAATCCCAGCAATTCCTACCTAATGGGTAGAGGTCACGAGAGGAAGCAGCAGAGAGTTACTCACCAGTCATCCAGGTGTGTCAGTAGTAATCAAGCAGGAGAAAAGGTAGCAAATGATACCTATTTTCTATCTCACCTGAGAGTCTGTACAATGCTCCTGGCGATATATATAATATATATTATATATATATATATTATATATATATATATATATATATTATATATATATATATAATTATATATATATATTATATACAGGTTTCCTCCTCCTCCCCAAGGTCGAACTATTGACCCCTTCCAGGATGCAACCCCCACAGCAGTTGCTTATATCTCTGGTACATATGTGCTGCAAGGTGAACGGTGACATTAGGTGAAAGGCAGTGTGCCAACCATTTCTATCCCGGCTTGGGGAATCGACCCCGGGACCCTCGATTGTGAGTCGAGAACGAAGCCGACTGTGCTACGAGACCTTTTTTACCAATGCAGTTCTCGCCATTTGAAGCAGTAATAAATAAATATCTCGAGTCAAATAAGTAATCCTCCATCTATGTCTCCATCCATTCCAATCTATACTCCCTTCCCTTATTCCCCATTCATTTCCATCCCTTTATATCCATCTCTCTCTCTTCTCTCTCCTTTTATTCTTGACACCTGCTTTCAGCTGCTGCCTTTGTCCAGCACCTCCATTCAGTCGGGTCATTCGAGGTCAAATCCGGGGCAATTAAAGCACCGAATGACCCTTGGGAACAAAGAAGAGGTCAACAGTCTGTGACAACATCTGCTGCCTTGTCGGACCATTCCACAAGATAGTCTCGACCTGCCTTGGCTGGTCCACTTAAGATGCAGACATCTAAGTCTAAGGCTAAGTCTAAGGCTGCCTAAGCTTAGTTCCATTGATAGTCTAACTCTCAAATCTAGTCCGTTTGATAGACTGCAGCTCCGTAATCTATCCCAACTGATAGACTAAGGACCCTTCAGCTTTCTCAGCAGGCAGTCAAAGGTTTGTTAATCTATCCAGTCTATCTATAATCCATAGATCCTAAATTTAAACCAGCTAATAGTCTAAGGTTCCCTAACTTATCCCAGCTAAGAATTCGACAAACCTGAATTATATACCATCGGAAAACTGACCATTCTTCATTATTCTTACTAAATTGTAACTCATTTTTTGACGCGGTTTGCTCAAGTTCACCTGAAGACTGAACTATTCAGACTATTCAGTGTGAGTAGTTCGGTAGTTCCAGGATGTTTCTGGTTGAATTGTAGTAGTAGGGAGAGTAGTAGACACAGTCCAACTACTAAAAAATCTGGATTTTTTGGGCTGAACTTTCGGGCATCAGAGACAATCATTATCATTATCATAGTTATTATGCTTAATAATACTATTGCCGTATTTGCAATATTATTATTTTATATATTATTTAAACTATCATCACGTCTACTTATGATATAATTAATGTATTATTAAATCTAAAATATCATAATAAAAATGTTAATATATTTTAGATAAATTTCGAAAAAACCATATATAGTGCATTATATCAATTTCGTAATAGAAAATTCCGAAAACAGTAATTTAAAATTCATTACCATAAGTCCAAATATGACAAGACAAAAATATAA
Organism: Procambarus virginalis; assembly: GCA_020271785.1. Taxonomy (NCBI): domain Eukaryota; kingdom Metazoa; phylum Arthropoda; class Malacostraca; order Decapoda; family Cambaridae; genus Procambarus; species Procambarus virginalis. The sequence goes on from WNGS01169498.1 coordinate 54,003,435, forward strand.
AAATGTTAATGAAATGCATTTTTCCAGGATAATGATGGGTCAAATTCACAGTCTTACAACTAATCAGAGAAATTTAAGTATTTAACCACAAAAAAAATCACACATTAATAAATACACCATTACAGCAACGGTAAAAATGAGATGAATATTAAATTTTCAAAATTAAAATGTAAAAACAGTTTGGTGATATTATTGACTAAAGAAGTCATACTTTGATGTGAGAATCCTACGAGAGGCCTTGAATTGTGAACTTTATTGACAGCTCCTGGAAAAAAGAGTCAATATACCTGTCAGGAGGCAGCTGACAAGGGAATTGTAGTCTTCATGTAGTGGAAGTTTGACAGCTGGATAAGAGGTGTGAAGGTTTGCTTTTACTCTCTGTATTTATCATCTGTGTTTGCAGGATCGAGCTATTGGCTCTGGCATCTGCCTTTCCCACCGTTGGTTATCTCTGAAAGATAGTTCTAAAACCGGCGCCCAGGAACTGAAGTTTGACCCTATAAACGATGCACAGTAGCTGAAATTTCTCCCCAAATCTGGGGCCCAGTAGCTGAAGCTGGACAGTGAAAGATCTGGAAGGTAAGGACAAATGCCTAGGTCTGGTTCTCTCTCTCTCTCTCTCTCTCTCTCTCCTCTCCTCTCCTCTCTCTCTCTCTCTCTCTTCTCTCTCGTCTCCTCTCTCTCTCTCTCTCTCTCCTCTCTCTTCTTCCATTACCGTTTGGCGGGAGAGATTCAGAATTGTTTTGAAGCTTCTGTGAAAATAAGACAAATGACTTGTTTAGTGACAGTTGCCGGATATTAAGTTGAGGGAGGAGAACAGCCGGTGCTTTGGGGCTGACAGGACGCGCACGCACACACGCATGCACGCACACACATACACGCATACACACGCATGTACAGCAACTGTTTACTTAGACTCATACGCACGAGAGATGACGCACACGAATACGAAATGCTGACGAACTCAACTCGGGAACGCAGGTACAAATATCATAACCACCACAACAATCACCAGCACTACCGCAATCACCACAACAATCACCAGCACTACCACAATCACCCCAACAATCCTCACTCTCCCCATCGCAGCCACTGACAAACTCGCCAGCTAAAATATGACCAGCATTCAAAATGATAAAAATCCTTCTCCTGTTTAAATATAAACCAGCACCGAACCAGTTTCAGACCATCCTTTGTCGCAGCTCTAGGCCAGTTTCAGGCCAGACCAAGACCATTTCAAAACCATCCCACCGGTCAAATCACGGGAATCCTGAAACCCAAAACCAACCCCATTGCGAATTCGAGGTCATTTCCATAATCAAAATAAATAAACGATGCTCCCAGGCCATTCCCCAGACCAAATCAAGGGCAGACCCCACATCATCATAAAGACAAGCTCCAGACCTGCTCAAGTTTAATCCAAGGCTAACCGGAAGCATCCGGCTGATCTGACGCCGGTTCAGGCAAAGCTATGACTTCATATAAGCCACAGGGTATCCCAGGTGGGAAAGGGGGAACCTCATACCAACCCCATCTGAGGCAGACAGACAGACAGACAGACAGACAGACAGACAGACAGACAGACAGGCAGACAGACAGGCAGGCAGACAGACAGGCAGACAGACAGACAGACAGACAGACAGACAGACAGACAGACAGACAGGTAGGCAGACAGACAGACAGACAGACAGACAGATAGACAGGCAGACTGACAGACAGACAGACAGACAGACAGGCAGATGACGCGGGGAATCCTACATTTCGACTATCATTTTAAATGCCAAAAATTCTGTTTAGTGTATTTAACATACATTTACGCCACACCTGAATAAAAAAAAATCCAAATTTCTTCACTCAAGGCAGAAGCTCACTAGTGCACAACCACATTCACTCTTAATATATTTTTAATTGGTTCGCATTTCAATTTTATTTGCATTTTAAAACTCTCTGTATTTCTTATTTCTTTTTAATTGAGACTGTCAAATAGGCCCACCTAGACGAGTCAAGAAATTTTAGGTATTATATGCAGCATACTCAATATATTATGTATACTTTCTCCTCGCTACATCATGAATACAATACTGATGCAGCTGTAGCATAAATGGATTTTTTACCCAAATATATATATATATATATATATATATATATATATATATATATATATATATATATATATATATATATATATATATATATATATATATATATATATATATATATATATGTGTGTGTAATCCATCCTTCTTCTATTATGTATGTTATCTCGTGTATCATATCTTCCATTCCATTGTATTATGTATAATTCCCATCCTGCTTTATGTATACTCCAGTCTCTTGTGCTTTGCAAATGAATATTTCATGTTATATACATGCATATATCATTGATGTTAGTTATCTTTAAAATTTTATATACATCGCTTAAATTAATTTCTAGTTGTGTGTCATATATTATAACAAGAGGACAAAAATAATAATTCATAATTCATTGTGTCGGGGGGACAGGAAGCCAGAGTGTATGTCTGGGGACATGAAGGCAGAGTGTATTTATTCACGGTAGACGAGGTCTCTCTCCCCACAAGGTTGAATTACTGACCCCACCCAAAATGCCACCCCACAACAAGCTGACTTAACGCCTGAGTATACGTACTCACTGCTAGGTGAATAAAGGCATTAGGTGAAAGGAAATGTGCCCAATCCCTTCTGTCCCCTCCGGGATTCGAACCTGGAATTCTCGATTGTGTGTCGAGAACGAAGCCAACTGTACTACTGGGACCCATATGATCCTGCTATGTATCCTTTATGTATCATCTATCCCTCTATATAAATCATCTATATACAACTGTGTCATGTATAATCCATCGCAATTGTATAATGCACGCTGTATTCTACCTTTATTATCCATGCAACACCTTTCCTGTTTTATTAGAATTAGATAAAGACATTAACGAGTATTATTTGTAAAAATAAATATGACAATCAGTACAATTCTGTTCCCCTGACCAGATTTACAGTCGTGTAAACCAAACTTACACATGTAAATCCTAGTTTTACGTACTCCCATAACACCTGTGCAATCTGTAGGCTCTCCAGGTCTGGGCAGGCTTAATCTGACGTCTAAGATGCACTGCATCATCTCCAAAGGTGAAACGCCATGTCACTAAGAAGGTCCTTGGTGAATATGAAAATGTTGCAGGCGATGAGTCACAATAACGTGGCTAACACTAGAAGGTGAAGAGACGACGACGTTTCAGGAGTCACAATCAAGTCACAATCGACTTGAGAATGGTCCACGACGGACCGAAACGTCGTCGTCCCTTCACCTTCTAGTATGTGGTCTGGTCAACGTGAAAATGTTGTCACTAAGAAAGTCTTCCGAATGTGAAATTTGTTGTCACTAAGGACAAAAAGTATAATGTTATTTCACAAATAAATGAAAACATTAACTTAATACATACAAACATATGAATGATACCTCCACACATACTTATGATACTCACACATACGTAAGCCACATATAAAAATAAATCAAGATTTAAAAAAGGGAGAAAAGCAAAGAACCGGAGAAATAATAAATCACATAATCATTGAGAATGAATACTCACTACCCTAATCTACCAGAACATGGTAGATGGACATGGTTTATGCCCGAAACGCTTTGCGTAATAGTGGCTTTAGGCATTGTATGTACTAGCCCTATCTATAACTCCATCACTCTGTACAATCACTTTTATGTATGTACCTTACCTAAATAAACATTTTGATTTTGATTTTTTTGAACATAAAACGGCATGGGCAAGGGTGGCCCTCCCACACTCGACCCAGTAGACACAGCTCAACCCCCCAGGAAGCACAACTAGGTGAGTACACAGCTAGACGAGCACTAATCCCCCAAGCAATTGAGCGGAACCATCTTGATTAAAATTCAAGCTAAACAAGATGTCCACGCGGAGAGTCAAAGCCTGAAGGAGACGGNTGTAACCAATCTTGTGTAATATAGTTAAAAAAAAAATAAAATTAAATGAGGGCTGGAACAGAAAAAAAATACAGGAACATAAATTCACACATGAGCGGACCTCACAAGATTCCCCACATATGCCAAATATTTTCTTCTTGAGGCGAAGGGTTCCCCTCTAATAACAGTAGATACTAACAGATAGCTTGAACGATAGAGTAAATTTAGTGCCTGTAAATACTGTTTTCCATAATACATGGATCGCAAAGTGAAATAAGAATAATGAATTAATTTCAATCCTCGCAGTTCCCTGCCCACACATATATATTGCCTTATATGTGTGCAGGAAGAGCTATTAGCCAACTGAAACCTCTCTTGAGCAGTGTGTGTATACACTTGCAAGCGGAAGCAACATTAACGCCTTACGAATGCCTTTGCTAAACGCCACACTGAACAACAATGAGGTCGCAAGGCAACGCTTAGACCCGAGAGAAAGAGAGAGAGAGAAAGAGAGAGAAAGGGTAACGGCGACGGCCACTAACGCATATATATATATATATTTACACCCAGCAACCCCCCTACCCATGCCTCACCTCCCCCCTTTATGCTGATATCGCCGGGCGTGATAGAGAGGGCGTGTGAATTACGACGGGAAAGCGCGCTATAGTGTCCGGTAATTGGGAGGAAATGTCCCCTTTTGCGGCGGCTCAGCCTGGTGTTCACAGCGATAAATCCACCGAGTTTACAAATATTTCGGCGTGTACAACCGGTTGTTGAAGACGTTGTTAGGGGAGTCGATTAGGAGGGCACTTCCATGGGCTTTTCACGGCTTTATTTCTCTTTTTTGGTCTCCTCTTCTTCTCTTTTCTCTCCCTCTATTCTCTTTCTTTCAAGCTGGCTCATCTATGACTCTCTATTAAAACGTTTTGACTCAAGGAAATGTCTACACGAACTCTTTGTATGTCTATAAGTTACGGGTGGAAGGTCTATATATAACTTTCGTATGGAGTCTATAACTTTCGTATGGAGTCTATAACTTCGTATGGAGTCTATAACTTTCGTATTGAGTCTATAACTTTCGTATGGAGTCTATAACTTTCGTATGGAGTCTATAACTTCGAAAGGATGGTCTTGAGGAGTCTTCTATACGATTAGTCTTGCATAATAATAATTAATTTCTTCAGAAGTGATCAAAGAATATTTTCACATTTGCAAAATCTTTGCAATTTATTGTATTTTTGAGAAGATTTAGCGTTTGACAATATAAATATTTTGTTCTGTTCAGAACAAAGTTACTGGATAGTCACATACTGTTAAGAAATATAAACAAGTTTTATATAATAACTAATATTCCATAATTTCTGTTCATTTAAATTACTTTGAAATAATGAAAATCTTGCGCGATGCAGGATAAATTGTTTTCATACATTTGTTTATTTATAATATTGCTTTAGATGCAACATACATATTATATATTTATATCTGCGACTTGCTACCCCTATCTCCACCGAACACCGCAATGAGAAGATAGGCCACAACTGGGTGTCCATCATAAAAAGAGCCTCAGTTGTGCAGAACTGACAACAGCCACAAACGCCCAGATGGAGTCACCCTGCAGCCATGGAGGGTAGGTAGACTGGTCGTATGGGGCTACACGTGTGCATCTACATTGGCTGATACCTATCTACCTCACAGTACGGCCGAGGAAGGCGGGGCAGCCACCTTCAGGGAGGCCCAGAAAATTAACAAGTACAGGGACCTACAACGTTGTTACAGGTTCGTACCGATAGGCTCTGAGACTCTGGGCGCCTGGGGTAAATGGGCACTTAAATTCCTAAAGAAGGTGGGTGAGAAACTCATTAGGAAAACTAAAGACTCAGGAGCAGCCAGTTTCCTGTTCCAGCGCCTCAGTGTTGCGATTCAGAGAGGAAATGCTTGCTATATCTTGGGCACGCGCCCCACCTCCTAAGATCTGGACGAGATCTTCGAACACTGATTGTTATATGTGTGTGTTTCCTGTGAAGTGTAGCACACACACACACACACACACACACACACACACACACACACACACGCGCACACACACACACACACACACACACACACACACACAAACACACACACAACACACACACACACACACACATATATATATATATATATATATATATATATATATATATATACATATATATATATATATATATATATATATATATATATATATATATATATATATATATATATATATATATATATATATATATATATATATATATATATATATATATATAATCATCACTAAGAACGCCAGCACCAACCTAGGGCCTGGCATGTCTCTACTCGGATGTCTCCTTGACATAAAACAAGCCAGACAGCATCTTGCTTAAGTCAGTTACCAGTAGTTTTTATGCTTAACTTACAATACGTGTGCTGTCAGTGTTCATGTCAGGAGTGCGGGATCCTGACAACAGTGTTTTTATCAGCCGGTGAGCAGGCTACATAGAGGTTTCAATCTGATTTATCTAACATGGAAGGCAGCATGAATATGAATGCCTACCTGATCCAGCATTGCTTAATTCTGCGCTATTGATTTGGTTAGCATTTATAATGCTACGGAGAGGCAGGAGTCTATGTATGTGAAGGAATCGATACCACAGTAAAGAGGTTTTTTTTTTTCTCTCTCGATAATCTCTTGGTTTTGTTCGAGAGATGAGAGGACTGGAGTCACCCCTCTTGAAACTGGAAGCCCAGCTTCCGTTCGCACAAACGTGTACCATATGTACACGGTACATATGTATGTACACGGTACATATGTAGCTTTGCGGTACACGAGGCATAGTTCATCGTTATACCTCGCCTTGTTACCAGTCAGTACTGTAGCTCAGTTGGTACAAGAATTAAAGCCTGTGGTACAGCGTCTCAAGAGAGATCGATTGGTAAGGTATTGAAGGGGTGGAGGAGGGGGGGGGCATTGTTTGTCGGGTTTCCTTTCATCTAATGCATCTGTTCACCTAGCAGGAAATAGGTATACTCGGGAATTAAGCAACTCCTTTGGGGTTGCATTTTGAAAAGGGCCAATAGTTCGTCCTAGTGTGTCCTTCATACAAACCTAACATATATTATATTATATATATATATATATATATATATATATATATATATATATATATATATATATAGGCCTAATCAAGTTTAATTTGCTCACAGGTTCCCATTACACAGAGGAGGTGTAAAGCAATACGCTATACCCTACTTATAGATCAGCACACACCTTAATACACGACTCTCACACACACACACAAGCCGGCCAGCCAGTCAGATCGCGTGCCAAGAAGCAACACAGAGAAATCAGATAAAGACATAAATCCCTAACCCTCCTATCCACCAGGAGCCGCGTTTACTAGCCAAGTACTCTCCAGGTGTGGGACACAGGGCCTCAATTACAGCATTAACAGCCACGAATGCCGCCAAATCCGGGCTTAATAACGCAAAATAACACGGCTGAGCAACACATAACACCGCCACAATAACACACTACCAAGGCAGTAATACACGGATACATCCCCCTTCCCCCCCCAAGATGCATTTGTATCCCTCTACGAAGTGCCAATGTGTCTCCATGTATCCTGGACGGGATTATACACGCTGGCGATATTTCTCCCCTGTGAATAAGCTTTTCTATGTATTTACGACATTTATACGTGAATATAATGCCTGCATAGAGGGTTATTGACGACCGGTTCTTTTGTTTCTCATTTAGCGTTAAATGTGAGTTCTGTGACTCCCATTTATTAGGGCGGGACACAGATGGCTTGGCGTGTGTGCTCTCGCTCTCGCTCTCACCTGATATCTCTGTTCACCTAGGAATAAATAAGAACCCGAGAGGGTCAGTTTTTTTTTTTGAGAGTGAGGAGGGTCAGTAATTCGACCTTTGGGGACCTTGATAAAAGCCTATTAATAATAATAATAATAATAATAATAATAATAATAATAATAATAATATTATTATTATTATTATTATCATTGCTGTTATTAATATTATCATTAATAATTGCTGAGCATAAACAGCCAAAACTCAAGAATAAGTCTAAAAACAGTTGTAACAAACACATTATAAACATAAACATCCTACAAACACATCACAAGCATAACAAACATCCTACAAACACATCACAAGCACAGTAACAAAGCTTGGAACACATCACATGAACGCCAAATAGGTTATAACAACATACATTGGCAACACAGGACAAGCATTAAAAACACAATACAACTATTTATTCATTGAAATCTCACTACAAGCCAGGAAAAACAATTCATGTAATGACATGTAATGCAAGCAAAAACAAAACAAAAAATAATTTATGCACTGAGAACTTACTGCAAGCACTGAGAAAACAATTAGGCCATTGGAAACACAGTACAAGCAAATGAAACACACTTACAAGCAAATGAAACACAGCACAAGCAAAGGAAACCCAATGCAAGCAAAGGAAACCCAATGCAAGCAAAGGAAACCCAATGCAAACAAAGGAAACCCAATGCAAGCAAAGAAAACCCAATACAAACAAAGAAAACACAATGCAAATAAAGGAAACCCAATACAAGCAAAGGAAACCCAATGCAAGTAAAGGAAACCCAATACAAGCAAAGGAAACCCAATACAAGCAAAGGAAACCCAATGCAAGCAAAGGAAACCCAATGCAAGCAAAGAAAACACAATACAAGCAAAGTAAACAATACAAGCAATATAAACACAATACAAGCAATGCAAACACAATACAAGCAATGTAAACACAATACAAGCAAAGGAAACAATACAAGCAAAGAAACCACAATGCAAGCCAGCAGACAAACAAGTTGGAAGAGAGCCAACTGCGAGTCACTGTACAATAAAACAGAAAGACAGTAGATGCTTAACTACAGGTCAGCGTCCCCTTGCATGCATACTATGCATGCGGATTGTGAAAATATTAATTGAGACCAAAACACCAGGGTGGCAGATGTTTACATAACAATACACCAGCAATGGTTCAAGGCTGACCCCATTCTGCTTTATAAATTGGTTATAATGTTATAATAGGAAGGTAGAAATCAGTCAAGATACAGATTGTTTGGCAAAGTAGATTATTTTTTGGGCGGGACTGGCAGAGAGCCATAGACATAGTTTCCAGTATGAGACTATTGGACAGGTTGGAAAACACAGAAGAAATCGAGAGATAAGGTTATCTTCTTGAGGTTATCTTGAGATGATTTCGGATTTTTAGTGTCCCCGCGACCCGGTCCTCAACCAGGCCTCCACCCCCAGGAAGCAGCCCGTGACAGCTGACTAACACCCAGGTACCTATTTTACTGCTAGGTAACAAGGTGCTGGAAAATATCATGGAATACTTAAGTAGCAGAAGATAGAGTCATAGAGAAGTAAGTTGTCAGTTGTACTCGAGCAAGGGGACACAGGTGGAAACTGTGAACCCAGATGAGCCACAAGATCACTGGTAAAATACCAGTGTCATGTCACTGGTACTCATGTCACTGTAAAGATACACGAGCCCCACATTGCAGAATATTCATGGGAAGTGATCAACCCAGACTCGATACACATCATGACATGTGAGCTTTACAGAGACCAAACAAGGCCAGGTAAACTGTGTAGCCCATTCGACCAAACACGGAAAGGCGGGACGCAAGAGCTGACGCTCAGATAACGCAAGTGCATCAAGTTGAATGCAATCAGGATAGTACGAACAAGACAAACATACTTAAAGCACAACAAACAAAACAAAAGCACTTCAACAATAACATACAGCATCGCATTCATCAAGCTCAACAAACACATCACAAATATATAGCATAATATAACAAACACTGCAATACCATCACAAACACATTCAAGAAATTACAAATACATTTTGTAAATACAGAAACAAAAGCACAACAAATATAAAATACATGCTGTATGCAAAATAAACAGTGTAGACTGAGATAATTAATTACCCAAATCAAAATACATTATTCCCTACCTTCATGCCAAACAAATAATAAGTCATTGACCCACAAAAAAGCATGGAAAACACACACACATACACACACGACCCACACACACACACACACACACACACACACACACACACACACACACACACACACACACACACACACACACACACACTACAAACATGACCCAAAAAAGTAATGTCTAAATCTAACAAAAGCAAAAAAAAAAAGATCAATGAAACTATGACAAGCGTCGTACAATCAATGGCTGGGGAGCCGGTTGGCCGAGCGGACAGCACGCTGGACTTGTGATCCTGTGGTCCTGGGTTCGATCCCAGGCGCCGGCGAGAAACAATGGGCAGAGTTTCTTTCACCCTATGCCTCTGTTACCTAGCAGTAAAATAGGTACCTGGGCGTTAGTCAGCTGTCACGGGCTGCTTCCTGGGGGGTAGAGGCCTGGTCGAGGACCGGGTCGCGGGGACACTAAAAAACGCCGAAATCATCTCAAGATAACCTCAAGATATTAATCAATGCCTAAGAACACCACAATGCTAAAAAAAACTGCAGAAGGTCTATATAGAGTCCTATAGGAGAGAGCCCCCCTTCATATATACGTCTATATATAGTGGTAGTGTCTCTATCACGCGCTTGCAACAATCTAGCGATTCTATATTATTGCAATTCCGGTAATTTTGTACCGTAAATCAATCAGCCTATTCTCTTGATTTGCCACAACGGACAAAATGCAATGTCCTAACCTTACCAGAAACGTACAAACCCATACAACGTGCCTAACCCAACTTACCAATATTTAGAAAACGGGGGATTGGTGCGAGTCTCTAATTGTCATAGTACGGTGTAATTTGTACGCGGAGGGGGGGGGGGGGATCTATCGTAACATGATATCCAATGCGTTTTAAAGGCCAGGTTATATGTGTGTGATATCTCAAAAACAATATTTATCCAGGTCATTTTACCTCTGAAATTAACCAATTGATAAATAATGTTTCATTTAGTATTTTGCAGTTGACATATTTAATGCCTTAATACAAGCATGGGAAAACACACATGGATAAACACTGCCCAAGTTCATTGTTTGCATCCTATAAACAGTGCACAAAAAATCACGCGTGTGTGTGTGTGTGTATGTAAATGCACTGGAAAAAGAATGACAATTTCAGAATAAACGCATCAAACACACTATAAAACCATATCAAACACCTAAACAAACATGGTAACCCAAGCATAAAGATGGCAGGCCTTGAAAAACACCGCCACGCTCACTTAAAAGCATGGTAAACAGGATACAAGCATGATAAACACACTGACATCAGGGGGCCAATTTTAGATCTAATAGTCTGTGGCTGTGTGAAACGCTTTGTAAACAGACGGCAAAACACGCTTCAAGCATGACAAACAAAGTATGAACGTGGTAGAGACACTAAAAGCACAGCAAATACACCACATACAAGCCCTATCCACCACATAGAGGATTCCTGACTCGGAGCTAACGTACACGAAATACCAATACCCCAAAAAGTGTACACACACACACATCCAGTGTGAAAAGATCTCTGATTAACATCACCTCCACAAATCCATCACACACATACACACACACACACACACACACAGAACACAAACAAGTTCATTTTCCCACAAACATCACCCAGAACTCCCCAAACCCACTCCAAGTCACAGAGAGCCAAACATACCGTACAAGAACAACACACAAACATACACCACGAACCTACACCCATCACAGGAGGCCCAACCATAACAAACACGACTCCACCAACCACGAGGACATCATCAAGATACATAGTGTTCATTATGCAAGCGACTTCGTGGGCGGATGTCACAGCCCCGCAGGGCTGATGTGATGCTCGAGGTAGACTGATAATATCACCAGCTGATAAAGATGTCACTAAGGCAGTTCAGTGCACTCTAAGGAAAAGGGGGGAAGGGGGAGAGAGGGGACAGGGTGAAAGGAGGAGGGGAGGGTAGGAACGCATGAGAAGGACTAGAAGGAGAATCAAATGGAGAGAGGAGAGAGAGAGAGAGGAGAAAGAAGATGCAGGAAAGACAGGGTAAAAAGAATGAAGAGAGAACAGGAACCAGCAGAGTCAAATGTGAAGAGAGAAAGGTAGAAGAGGCAATAAGATAAATGGAGATAAGATAGAAACAAGAGGTAAGAAAAGTCAGGTGGAATGGGAGAAACAAGACTGAAGGGGATAAAAATAAAGCGAGAAAGCAAGAATATGGATTACGTATATTTAAGGAGAAGAGGGAATTAAAATAAGAGTGTGGAAAAGGGATGTTGGATGGAAGAAAGAACTATTAAAAAGGAGAAAAAGATGAGATAGGATGTGAAAATGAAAGCATAATAGAAAGAAAGTGAATGTGAACTGCTGAGGGAAGGAGGGAAGGAAAGTGAGAGAGGAAGGGCTGTAGAAGAAAAAATAAAATAGAGAGGCAGTAAAAAAGAAAAAAAGAATTGGGAGGTGAAACCTATTAAGAAATGAGAAGAAAAGAATAAGAGAGAGAGAGAGAGAAGAGATAGAGAGAGAGAGAGAAGAGAGAGAGAGAGATAGAGAGAGAGAGAGAGAGAAGAGAGAGAGAGACAAGACAGAGACAGAGAGAGAGACAGAGAGAGAGAACATGGGGGATTCTGGACCAGAAAGCATGGCGTTGGACCCATATGTTATTGTCAAGTTGAATACACGTCCCTAGATCGATTAACATGGCCCGGGCCGTCCAGTGACCAATCGCGAGCCCTTAGGTAATGAGCAGTGAGCAGACACCATCCACGGCCAGAATTAATGTCTCTATATAGAAGAAACATCAATTTTGGTCATGGGTAAACATGACTGGACTGTGGGCGTGTGGAGGAAGGGTTAGAGTCTATAGGGGTTAGTGTATATGCGTGTATTTGAGCGTGTATGTAATAACCTAAGTGTAGTTACAGGATGAGAGCTATGCTCGTGGTGTCCCGTCTTCCCAGTACTCTTTGTCGTATAACACACGTGTGTACGTGTGTGTGTGTGTACTCACCTAGTTGTGTTTGCGGGGGTTGAGCTCTGGCTCTTGGGCCCGGCCTCTCAACTGTCAATCAACTGGTGTACAGATTCCTGAGCCTACTGGGCTCTATCATATCTACATTTAAACTGTGTATGGAGTCAGCCTCCAGCCTGGAGTCAGTCATCACACACACACAATGTGTGTGTTGTGTGTGTGTGTGTGTGTGTGTGTGTGTGTGTGTGTGTGTGGTGTGTGTGTGGTGTGCGTGTGTGTGTGGTGTGTGTGTGTGTGTGTGTGTGTGTGTGTTGTGGTGTGTGTTTGTGAACAACTTCTGCACCTGGAATAGTCTTGCTGGTTCTCGAGATAATGATTTCCCTTGTTGTTAGTGGTGTTCTAATCTGTGTTTGTGTAAAACCTAATTCAGCTCATTTGTGCTTGCGAGAATTGAGCTTTTGCTCATTGGTTCCAGCTTTCGCCACTGAGTCAACTGGTATACTGGTTTGGAAGCCTGTTTTCTTCTGTCATATGTGTACATTTGTACGTGTGAATAGAATCCTGCAGGATTTTATTTGCTCTTTACTCTGAGACTTAAGACTGCTTTTATAATGTTCCTGGTGGCATCTTGGATTTTAAGTAACTAAGGTTTTTTCACCTAGGCGGTGTACCGTCTATTTTATATAATCTTGTTAATTTTCTGCCCTGTCAATTCACATGAAAATTTTCTTTGTTGTAATCACATGTATTATTCTTCTGTCTTCCATTGACATTAGCTTTAATTCATTTAGTTTGTCAACATACCTCGTATCTCTTGACTCTGGTGCCAGTTAACGATATAAAGACTTTAGGCTGGTGCTGCATTTTGCATAACTGGAGGAGGTATGTGGCATACAAGTTCCTGAATGACTCTATATTCAAGTTTCACAAGGCACCGTTCTTATGTTGGCAATTATTACATATGATTCTGCTTTTAAATCAGATTTTTTTCCTGGGGTGGGGGTGAGGTTTCAGAAAACAGGCTCGGTGATAACCTGGTTGATACCTGGTTGATGGGGTTCTGGGAGTTCTTCTACTCCCTAAGCCCGGCCCGAGGCCAGGCTTGACTTGTAATGTGTGGACCTGTGGACTTGAACTTATGAACCCACCAGTGTCCCTTTCTCTATCTTATTCCAGAAGAGGAGCTTACCCAATTTGGACATTTTGAGCCTGTTCTCGAGTTGACAGAAGTTAAATGATTGTTTAGCAACTTGGCGAAGCATTCTTTCAATTTGCACAGGACATCCTATAGTTTATTTACAGGATTCCACCATATTTTTGTTTAAGTCATCAGCAAAAAATTGAGAGAAGGGGTAAATTATCTCCTCTTCTGGGAGATAATTTGCATAGAGTAGGCATAAGATAGACCCCTAATGTTGATATATGTTGATACATTTTGCACGCTCTGAAGTATCTCTTCTCACTGCGACTATCAGTCTAATTTGTTGCCTAGTGACTTCCCTGTCAGAGGATCACTTTTCCTGTCACTCTTGCTTGTGTCTCGTGCTTGTATCGTAGTCTCATGTTTGGTGCTGAATCGAATGCTTTCTGACACTGTAAAAATATGCAGTCTGGACCCCCCTATTTCAGTCTAATCTGATCAATGTTGCCTGATCATATTTTTGACGCCAAATTGGTAATTCATAAGCAAATGGTTGGCATTTTCTCTCCGAATGTTTACTAGACTCTTTGTTTTAAGGTATTTTCAATTAGCTTGCGTGATCGGCACGTAAGGAATACTCGCATGAGATGTAGCGCCTTCTGTCTCTCTGTCTCTCTCCCTTTCGGTGTCCCAACCCCTTGGGCTGGACGGTAGAGTAACGATCTCACTTCATGCAGGTCGGCGTTCAATCCCCGACCGTCCAAGTGGTTGGGCACCATTCCTTCCCCCCGTCCCATCCCAAATCCTTATCCTGATCCCTTCCAAGTGCTATATAGTCATAATGGCCTGGCGCTTTCCTACCTCACAATTCTTTCTCTCATTAAGACACTGCTCCCTTTCGGTACACTACACTGGCTGCCTTCCAACTTTCTGTTAGTTCTCCAGTTTCCGGTTTCCATTGTGTTTTGGGGTTATATGGAGGGTGTGAGTCTGCGTTGGAAAAGAGGTTCGTAAGGGGAAGAAGAGAGGGAGAGGAAAGAGAGGGGTTCATTTGTATTGGATTAGAAGTAGGGACAGGAGAGAAAACGGTTTGTCACAGAACGTGAAATTTGTCACGCATCAAGTTTCAATTGTAAATCCGAATATCCCTTCCATTTCAAAATGTATTTTTCACCAGGTGTTTCATCGTTCTCTTCCTCTGGACGTTTCTCAGCATTTTGCTAAGAAAAGCATGTCAGTAACACTGGTATGGGACTTGGTCCTTTCTATCTGACCCCGTATACGGACAATCTGAATCCTTTTTCAGGGTGATCTCCTGTTTTGAATGTTTTTTTTTATCAGATGTAGGTTAGGCGGTGCTAAAGTGACCTTGGCATCGTCCCTTAGCACCTATATGGTGTTATCACAGCCAGTTTCCTTGGGTTTTCACTCCGTAAGAAATGCAGACGGTTTGCACAATCAGCAACATTCTAACCCAAACAGCCCACCGAAACAATCGAGAGAATGGTTATAGAAAACTATAACTATAAACTGTTTTCTAGGACAGATGCAAAGAAAACGTCAAAATTACCGTTGTTTAATTGTTACTAATGTATCATATTTTTACCAGATTGATCGATTTCGTAAAAAAACAACAACAACAAAAAATGCGATATATTAGATAAGAGCCAGACTTGATATCTATCCTCAAGACATGTTATCCATCAAGTCTGGCTACCTTGCGGTTATCTTGCGATGATTTCGGGGCTCAACGTCCCTGCGGCCCTGTCCCATTGCATGAATTTCTTCATGCAGTTCATGTTTGGATTCTCCTTCAGTGACTTCTGTATCGTCTAAGAGTGAAGCTGATTTCTCTGACGTCTCTCACCCTCGGTGTTATCACTTTCTGCTTAGACGTCGAATCTGAACCTCTTGTTGAGGTTTTAAAACCTTTTCGGGACCCTTGGTAGAGCTTAATATGCCTTTGTGAACCTTTCATGGAGTTTTATGTACCTTTCTGAACCTTTTTGTGGCGTTTTATAGAAATTTGAGAACATTTTGTAAAATTGTATAGCACTTTCTGAGCCTTTTGTGAAATTTTATAGAACTTTCTGAACCTTCTGTGAAATTTTATAGAACTTTCTCAACCTTTTGTGAATTTGTATAGAACTTTCTGAATCTTTTGTGAAATTTTACAGAACTTTCTGAACCTTGTGAAATTTTATAGAACTTTCTGAAAATGTCAAATTTTTATAACTTTCTGAACCATTTGTGAAATTTGTATAACTTTCTGAACATTTGTGAAATTTTTATAGAACTTTCTGAATCTTTTGTGAAATTTTATAAAACTTTCTGAACCTTTCCTTCATCCAGTGGAGAAGCTGGCATTAAGGTCATTCATCCAGTTACTGTTCAGACCCAGCAGTGCTTAACCTGAATGAATGTTTCAATGCTTATTTGAAGGCATTGATGTATATGTGCAACTTAAATTGCATATTGAATCCTGATCATTAATAGCAACATTACTAAAATAATTTCGACTGTTATCATGCTCTGCAATGCATTTATTTCTCTTTAAAGCGTCATTTATCTTAATGGATCGTTTTTGCATTTTAATAATTGTTCTTATTGAGTTGCTGTATCTTAATGTAATATTCTCCCTAATGGCCTATTTTCCTTAAATCATCGTCTATTTGCATCGATCCTTTGTCATGTGTCGTGTTTCTTAATGTGTCATTTATCCCAAATCCCCAGATTTTCTTTATGCGTCACTTACGTCATGGTTCATATTCTCATATACGTAGGTGGTCTTTAGAGAGAGAGAGAGAGAGAGAGAGAGAGAGAGAGAGAGAGAGAGAGAGAGAGAGGAGAGAGAGAGAGAGAGAGAGAGAGAGAGAGAGGGGGAGAGAAAAGAGGGGTATAGGTGAATTTTAAGCCTTGTCTCTCTTTCAAAATTAGTTGTTTTGAACTAATAGGAAGATGTTTACACGCTAAGGATATTATATATATTACATATTACACACACACTCGGGATATTCTTGCTTGGGCCATAAGCCTATAGCTGGCCCGCTTACAATACCCCATTTACATAATCTCATTTTATTTACCGTTTTTTTTTTACATTTTCCCCGTACACCTTTTCTTTTTGTCCCTCTCGAGAGTCCCATCCCACTCTGTTCCCTCTTCCAGCCACACCTCGCCACTAAACATCTGGAACAGTACTCACAATTGTGTTCTGGTACAATTCCGACAACTTTTAGCGACCCTGTTCCTCAATTCCTTTATGGGAGGCTGAATCTATTGCTTTACGGACGATTGAATTTGGGGATGGGAAGGAATGGGATGGGATGGAGGTAATATTGATCATTCTTTGTCTCTTCTTGGGGTCATTCTCGCATATCTGGAGGATTATTCTTGTTTTATTATTGTTGAATAATTCGTGGGTCTTGCTTGTGGGGTTATTCTTGGGCTATTTTTGAGATCATTCGAGGGTTATTTATGAATCTTATTAAAAATCATCATTTGGACCATTCCTGGATGAGTTATTGGCAAGTTTCGGGCCATATTTGGACAATTTTAGAAGGCTTTCAAAGGGTTGTTTTTGGGTCGTCCTATTGTCATTATTGGATATATCCTTCGATAAATTTGTAAATATATACCTTACCCATGTTTTATAATAAATGGGTTCTAGGAGGCTCGAACCGCGGACCCTACGCATGTGAGGGTCTACGGTTCAAGTCACCTATAACCCAGGTGAATGTATTTCCACGGATTTGTGGATGACAATTTATTATAAATGGGTAGTTTAGTTAACATTCTACACGGAATTTGAAATTCTAGGTTAACAAATTCATGTAACTGACAACATTGGGACCAGACGATATATCCACCTGTCCTTCTAATAGAACGTCGCATTTTGACGTATACTCTACTAAAGGACAAACAAAATTTGCCGTACTAGAAAATGGAAACGGCTGGCGAAATTGACATGCTGTCCCGTTTTCTGTTTTGGGGTCCTCTGGTAGGTTAGGATAAGGGCACTTTAGTACGACGGTTTCTGGACTTTGGGAAATCTTAGGAAGGGCTGGATACATATCACTTAAGCCCGTAAATGTAAAACAGTTTTTCCTCTGGGATGTTGTTTTTCTTGAAGAATGAGATTGCATTTAAAATATGAAATATGAATAACAGTTTTAATGATTAATAGTGTATAAATATTTAATACAAATTATACAGGGGAGGGGGAAGGTGCATACATTTACACCATCTCATTTTGCCTGAATTGGATTTGGACTACATTGCAATCATACCACACCATATTATTCCTGTTTCCTAAATGAGTGTTGCTAAAAGAAAGTCCCCTGCATGAGGAGCACCCACAGCTTCAGCTATTTAATTCCCTACTTGCCTAACTGAGTTCAACTGTTTTAATCGGGGTCTTCTCAAGGGGAGAATTTTCAAGAACATCCCACTGATTCCAGCTTTCACTGAAGGCGTGGTTATTTATTCCCTGTTGATTTGTCAAGGTATTTTCACAGGATTTATTTCATTAGCAACAAAGTGAGAGGAAATATTAGCTGGTATGGCTCTATATCGGTTCAGCACGGCTGTATATCTCTTCAACACGGTCATCAACGTGACGATTTGCATAAACTGTAACAAAATAAATCACTCTAATTCTAATTCTAGATCAAGATGGGACAGGGGGTCGAGTGTGAAAACACTCGATGCGATTACCACCTCTTGCAATTGGTCAGGAATCGCATCGAGGGTCTTGTTTGATCATTTGATAATCATCTCGTCCAATGATAATCAAATGACCAAAAGATCAGTCAAAAGAGCATTTTTATCAATGAACCAATCAGGCAACCTATGAACCAATAACAATACCAATCAATGAGCTTTCCACTAACCTAAACACTCAACCAATCAACTATAAAGGCGATTCAGCCAAACAACCTCCCAATCAATAAGGCAGATTGGATCAGCTATCTTTTCATCGGGTCCAATCCAACAAAAGGACGCCCTGATCCCCTACTTACCAAAATTTAGAATCATAAACTTGTAGCTTGAATGGTTTCAAATTCCCCGGAAGAAGTTGATCAGAATACGCATGTTCATCAATTTCGTATGTCAACTGAGATTGAAAAGTGGATTAACTTGGGGGGGGGGGGGAACACGAATGAGGGTTTTGTGTGTGTGTGTGTGTGTGTGTGTGTGTGTGTGTGTGTGTGTGTGTGTGTGTGTGTGTGTGTGTGTGTGTGTGTGTGTGTGTGTGTGTGAGAACTAAAAACTTTATTCAAAGACTCACTCTAACGAAAGACTGAAAAAGCTCTGAAAAAACTCTGAGAAAAACCGAAAGATAATAAAAACGAACAGAAAAAACTGGAAAATGAAGCGAAAAACTCAGAAAAAAAGACTGAAAACGAATGAAAAGAGACTGGAAATTGATTGAACAAAAGAGACACTGGACGAAAATTGGAGATATATTTCCTAATTATACTTTACTTCAGAAGAACTTCCATCCACATTCATCTCCCCTCATCCACATTCATCTCCCCTCATCCACATTCACCTCCCCTCATCCACATTCATCTACCATCATCCTCATTCACCTCCCATCATCCACATTCACCTCCCCTCATCCACATTCATCTCCCATCATCCACATTCATCTCCCATCATCTTTATCATTCCCTATCCCCCTCCTCACCTCAACGTTTCGCTATCTTTTCCAGAATTCAATAACACACGGATGGTAATGTAAGGGGAACACCTGCATGCATAAGGCTCGGGGGGGGGGGGAAACATGTGTTAAAAAGTTGGCTAATGAGCAGATGTTATCGACGGGTGTTTATGGTGGCCAAGACCAGGTCTTTTCACCTTAATGTAGCTTGTGTATTTCCGCCCAGGATATTAAGGCTGCAGGGAGGCCGGCTGAATGGTCCTTATTATGGTGATAGCAGAGGGTAGTTCGGGGTGGGGGAAGGAGGGAGGGGGGGGGGAGAAGGGGTGGTTTGGGTAATACCCCTTAAAAAAAAGGTTTAATAGTAATGACACTAATGTTGTTGTTGTTAAAGATTCGCTGCCAGGAACAAGAAGTTCCAAGTAGCACGGGCTATGGTGAGCCCGTAGTCGCTAATGACTGTAAATGAGTCAAGTTGGTTCCATTGTCGTAAGAAACGATTTGGTCAACGACAAATTTTGCGTTTGACACCCTCGATTCTACAGTAGAGTTTGATCCCAAGAGGGAAGTAGAAATAGCCTAAATAGGAAGTAGAAATAAGGCAGCGTCTGGGATGCTCTCGGACGCAGGTTCGAATCTTCGTCACGGCCCTTGTGGGTTTGTTCATTTGATGCATCACGCTATTGTGTTTTCTGTAGTGTAGTGTAGTGTAGTGTAGTGTAGTGTAGTGTAGTGTAGCCTAAGTTATTCTATCCTTTACATATTTACTTCTCTCAATAAACTTACTTGAACTTAATGAACAAAAGAACAAACCCACAAGGGCCATGACGAGGGTTCGAACGTACGTCTGAGAGGATCCTAGACGCTGCCTTAATCGACTAGGCCACGACATGGTCAAAAGAATTGCAACCGGGAGTTCCACTGGACTCACAAGGGATCCTGCAGTCTCTCCGAGACACTTGGACTTGAACTAAGAAGGAAACTGAGCATCGCTGTAGCATTTCTAAGGAGCACCACGGTGCTTCACTAACGTAATCACACTAACGTAATAAATCAACGAAAGAATCCATTGCTGCAATGCGGAGATGCGAACCTTCATCCTGGGGACTTGATGCGCGGCCTGGGAGTACCCTGGTCGATGGTTCGAATCCCCCCTCGCTGCTCCAATGGATGTTCTCATATGCCGTAATAGCATTCAGTACCACATTACCCCACAGAGCTCACCTTCACAGTGCCACTCTTTCACAGTGCCACTCCAACACAGTGCCACTCTTTCACAGTGCCACTCTTTCACAGTGCCACTCCAACACAGTGCCACTCTTTCACAGTGCCACTCCAACACAGTGCCACTCCAACACAGCGCCACTCCAACACAGCGCCACTCCAACACAGCGCCACTCCAACACAGCGCCACTCCAACACAGCGCCACTCCAACACAGCGCCACTCCAACACAGCGCCACTCCAACAGAGTGCCACTCCAACACAGCCCTGTGGTTTGGGCACCATTCCTGCCCACCGTCCCATCACAAATCCTTATCCTGACCAAGTGCTACATAGTCGTAATGGCTTAGTGCCTTCTCCTGACAGTTCCCTTCCCTTCCCAACACAGCCCTTCCTTAATACTTCGCATTTAAAACGCATTTACAACACATTAAAGCACCGTAAAATTGACGTTTTCCAATGCATCGGCCTTAACAGGTTAGGTGGGTTGTTTGGGTTTGAACGTTTCCGATTCGGCCAAACCGTTGCAATTTGTTACGGAGTGGCCAATCGAGAGACACTTCGTTAGGGGGGGTAGTTACGCCCGCCTAAACCACCTGACTACCCACTTGAGCTCCGTGGGTCTTGACGTTGTAGTGCTTAACAACCTCGTCCTGCAAAATATTGCAAAATATTGCCACCAATATCGCCCATTGCAAAAAAAAAGAAGTAAATGTTTTCACTTTCAACACCATTTTTCTTCTCACTATCTCACCATTGAAATATATCTCCCACAACACTTTCTTTTCTTCCCACAACATGAACACTCCTCACTACTTCCCGCATTTAGTTTTGCATTCATCGAGAACAAAATTTCACGTTGGTGATGCAT
>WNGS01169498.1:54034079-54045796 GCA_020271785.1 Procambarus virginalis
GTGTGTATTCTTGTCATATTTGGTACTGATGGATAATGGAATTTTAAATTACTGATTTAGGAATTTCATATTACGAAATTGGATATATGCACTATATATGTGATTTTTCGAAATATATATCTAAAATATGTTAATTGGTTTAATCTTTTATTTTATCCAACTGAGTATACGTATATATAGATATATATTGATCTCTATATAGATATATAGATATAATATAGCATATATATATATATATAAATATATAGATATATGAGATTATATATATATATCATATATAATCAGTCATCACGTGTGATATACCCATAGCCTCCGGAGCATATTATTCATTTATTTAGGTATACCATTCCGTCCGATTGTTGCTAGTTAAGTATACTTTGGGTCAGGTACATTTAGTATTTTGGTACATATTCAGTGTTAGTATGTTGGTATTGTATATTTCTTGGTTAGGTATACTTGGTAAGTTATACTTTGCTGGCTAAGTATACTTGTTTGTTAGACACTGATACAACTTACACCCTTGAGAACGTTGTGAAAAAACTCAACCTTAAAGAATATTTGCTATTTGTTGGTGACATATCTTATTTTCTATAAATTATTATGTATTTATTTACGGTTCTATAAGTTTATTTATTAAATCCCCTGTAGATTAATTATTTTCCTTATTTTAATACTTCCTTATTAATAAGTACTTTGTCTTATTATTTGTATTATAAATTATTTCATATATTAGTATTATCATTCGTATTATGATCTTTTAGATAATAATACATTAATTATATCATAAGGAGACGTGATGATAATTTATGATATATGAAAATAATAAATATTGCAAATACGGCAATAGTATTATTAAGAATAATAACTATGAATAATATAATGATTTGTCCTCTGATTGCCCAGAAAGTTCAGCCAAAAAATCACAGATTTTTTATAGTAGTTGGACTGATGTCTACTACTCTCCCTACTACTACAATTCAAGCCAGATAAACAATCCTGGACCTACCGAACTACTCAGCACTGACATAGATCCTGAATAGTTCATCTTGGTCAGGTGAACTTGAGGCAAACCCGCGTCAAAAAATGAGTTACAATTAGTAAGAATCAATGAAGATGGTCTCGTATTAGTTTCAGGTTCTATTCAGTATTTCCGATGGTATATAATTCAAGGTTTGTCCGGAATTCTTAGCTGGGATAGTTAGGGAGACCTTAGGACTATTAGCCTGGTTTAAATTTTAGGATCCATGGATTATAGATTAGACTGGATAGATTAACAAACCTTTGACTGGTCCTGCTAAGAGAAGCTGAAAGGGTCCTTAGTCTATCAGTTGGGATAGATAGGGAGCTGACTAGTCCTATCATCAACGGACATAGATTTGAGCAGTTAGACTATCAATGGAACTAAGCTTAGGAGCCTTAGACTCTCAGCGGACTAGCTTAGATGTTCTGTCATCTATCTTAAGTGGATCCAGCCAAGGCATAGGTCGAGACTATCATTGTGGAATGGTCCGATCAGGCAGGCAGATGTTGTCACAGACTGTTGACCTCTTCTTTGTTCCCAAGGGTCATTCGCAGTGCTTTAATTGCCCCGGATTTGACCTCGAATGACCCGACTGAATGGAGGTCTGGACAAAGTGCAGCAGCTGAAAGCAGGATGTCAAGAAGAAAAGGATGGAGGAGGTATAGGAGAGAGATGTGGATATAAAGGGATGGAAATGAATGGGGGGACATAAGGGAAAGGGTAGTATAGATAGGAAATGGATGGAGACATAGATGGAGGATTACATGTATTTGACTCCGGTATATGAAAAAAATGCAGCTGTAATATTAATTATCTGCTTGTCAAATGGCGAGTACTGCATTGGTAAAACAAGGGATCTCGTAGCACGTCGGCTTCGTTCCTCGACTCACAATCGAGGGTCCCGGGCATCCGACTCCCCCAAGCCCGGGATAGAAATGGTGGCACACTGCCTTCACCTAATGTCCACCGTTCTACCTTGCAGCACATTGTACCAGAGAGCATGATAAGTCCAACGGTGACTGGGGGTGAGTTGCATCCTGGGTGAAGGGTCAATAGTTCGTTACCTTGGGGAGGAGGAGGAAGCCTGATAAATATATATGATATATAATATATATATGTATATATATATAATATATATATAATATTGATATATATTATATATAATCGCTCAGGAGCATTGTACAGATCTTCAGGTGAGATTAGAAAATGAGGTATCATTTGCCACCTTTTCTCCTGCTTGATTACTACTTGACACACCTGGATGACTGGTGAGTAACTCTCTGCTGCTTCCTCTCGTGACCTCTACCCATTAGGTAGGAATTGCTGGATTTTCTCCTTCTTAGGAGGGTAATTGTGTTATTTTTTTTATTTTTAGGTTTTCGAAATGGGTGAGATCTGGAAGTTTTACATTTGTTCTGTTGTTGTTTGTGTTGCTTTATTGTGGATTGTTTTTGCATGTGGGTGTGAGAGAGGATTGTATTATCAGTCCTATTTTTTTTTGTACTTTCTCTCTCCACCCATTTCATTATTTTTTCTCTATGTTCAACCTGGTTACTCTGCCTTAATTCTCTACCTCAGCTCCATTATGCTCTGTCACATGCTGATAATTTCTCTGTAGCTCTTCCTACCCTGCTTTATACTCTATTTTCTACTCATATTATGTTCATTTTTCCCTTAAACTTTGCCTCTATACTCAATCTACTGTCCACTCTGCCTCATATTTTTCTTCTCTAAAAATAATAAAGCATGATACTAACTTCAGTCTAAAAATAATGTATAAAAATAACAAACGCGGTCAGGTTATATTCAACAAAAATTCACTATTTTAAAATTTACCCCTTCCACCACTACCCCTTTACTCCTTCCCCCCTTCCCCCATTCCGTTCACCCCATTTCCTTGCTCTACCAGTACCTCCATGTTAGTGGCCATGGAGGTCTTTGAGCCACTCCTAGCAAAACCTGGTGGACCACGCTTATCACAAGTCAGTGTCTAGCCCCAGGCTGAACTTCCACGAAAACATTCTTCCAGCTATACTCCAAATATACTTCAGGATAATCCAGGAGACATGAACTTACTGAACAAGAGGCCTGCGATACACACACGTATATATGATTAGCTCGTACACGAAAAGGCGGAAACTAACGATCTTCTTATCACCAGAAATGCGCCACATTTTTGGGAGGAAGTTTGGCAAAAAGCTTGTCACCCAAACAAACCTGATACGTCAACAATCCTCAAACCATGTTCAATAAAGTGGCAACAATAAATAAATTTAATAGAGTAGTAACTAAGGTTATTAGAACAGGAAAATACTGTTATTGCTACTAGTGATGCCTATGTCTATATTGCTGCTATATTGAGGTTATCTTGAGATGAATTTCGGGGCTTTTTAGTGTCCCCGCGGCCCGGTCCTCGACCAGGCCTCCACCCCCAGGAAGCAACCCGTGACAGCTGACTAACACCCAGGTACCATTTACTGTCAGGTAACAGGATAGGGTGAAAGAAACTCTGCCCATTGTTTCTGCCGGCGCCTGGGATCGAACCCAGGACGACAGGATCACAAGTCCAGCGTGTTGTCCGCTCGGCCGACCGGCTATTACTGCTACTATTGAAGAATTCAAGTCACA
This sequence comes from Procambarus virginalis, assembly GCA_020271785.1. Classification (NCBI taxonomy): domain Eukaryota; kingdom Metazoa; phylum Arthropoda; class Malacostraca; order Decapoda; family Cambaridae; genus Procambarus; species Procambarus virginalis. The sequence goes on from WNGS01169498.1 coordinate 54,037,729, forward strand.
TTAACAAAGTTGGAAATTAGACACTCAATTACACACAAAAATCACAATAGCGTGAATGCATCAAATGAACAAAATCGTGGCTCAGTCAATTAAGGCAGCGCTTGGGATGCTCTCGGACGTAGGTTCGAATCTTGTCACGGCCCTTGTGGATTTGCTCATTAGACACTCAACCCCACACACCTGAAAGTAGATCAAGTTAACACGTTCCGGTCCGTCCTGGACCATTATATAGTGCTTATACTACCACTATATCAATCCTCAATTCCACCACTGCACTAACAACAACAAGATAATCGCCAAATCTTTTGCTATACGAGCAAAGATTGCTCGTATAGCAAATTCGTATTCGAATTTGTTTTTAACTCGTATTCTCGTTGCTTTTAAATCACTATATTATCCGTTCTCCCCCCCCCTCCCACCTTGGAAACGTTTGAAGCTAATGAGACGAACCAAAACTTGATGAAACTGAGTTTGAACTTTATAAATGTATAACATGACGCGACATAGTCTGAGCTATTAGCTACTAATTACTTGTTAGAGGCATTATGCTTATATTACAAAAGTTTGAGACATAATTAGCCGAAAGTTAAGAGGATGATCGAAGTTAATAATGGGTGGGCTTTAATAGGATTTTAATGATGGAAGTGTGATGATGGTGGTAGTTGTAGTGTAGAGGGGAATTGGGTGGTTGTTAGGAGAGGTTGTTAAGCATTGGTTGTAGGGTTGTGAGAGTAATAGGGGTGGGTGGTGCTTGTGAATGGGGTAACAGGGGGATTGTGTACTTGTAGAACATTATATGGAGGTGTTGTGGTGTGGTGGGTAAGTATTGTAAGAGGCTTCGCGGGGTTATAATGTGGTTGTGATTGTTGACAGTGTAAAGGTAAGCGGGTTATGGCAATGTGTAAATGATGGTTGTAAAGGTTCATAAGGTTCGTTGTATGATTGTAAAGGTTGAAAGGCTGTTGCAGTGTTGCATTGAAAGGGGTGGTTGTGTTGTTGCAAGAGTGTTGCATGGTTGCAAGGGGTGGTTGCATTGTTGCAAGGGGTGGTTGCATTGTTGCAAGGGGTGGTTGCATTGTTGCAAGGGGTGGTGGCATTGTTGCAAGGGGTGGTTGCATTGTTGAAGGGGTGGTTGCATGTGCGGGAGTGGTTGCATTGTTGCAAGGGGTGGTTGCATTGTTGCAAGGGGTGGTTGCATTGTTGCAAGGGGTGGTTGCATTGTTGCAAGGGGTGGTTGCACTGTTGCAAGGGGTGGTTGCACTGTTGCAAGGGGTGGTTGCACTGTTGCAAGGGGTGGTTGCATTGTTGCAAGGGGTGGTTGTACTGTTGCAAGGGGTGGTTGCATTGTGCAGGTTTAAGCCAGGGAGATATGCCTCAAGACCAGTACAGAGATGAGTAGGGAGACATGTTTACAACATAAATAATATCAGTGTAGTAGTACAGACGTAATATTTGAGGTGGGTGATATATAAAAAAGGGGGGGTCATAGATTGGGTCACTTCTGTGACCCAAATGTACTATGTAACACAGATATGTTACATTTGTACTATATGTACTATATGACACACACACACACACACACACACACACCACACACACACACACCACACACAACACAAACACACACACACACACACACACACCACACACACACACACCACACACACACACACACACACACACAAAACACCACGCATCACAGTGGTGGATATTTTAATAAGTTTGAAAGCCATAATGTTTAGAGCCTGCTCACGCCCCACACTTTACGATATATGACTCGGTTTTAAACACTGCAGACAGTCTCTGTTTATAGCGGCATAACGCTAACATTATAAGCATAAAAGAGGTGATTCAAGGCTGGCCCAGAAACACCAGGCAAACGCAATCAATGCTGCATCTAATGCTGATTTTATTTCAGTTCCTTTATTTCATTTGTTTAAACTCCTTTAGTCACCTCTAATAGTTTCAGTCACCTCTATCGCCACTAGAGGCGATGGTAGAGGTGATATCAGAGTATCGTTGACCGCCATTTTCTCTCATGAGGACAATATGCATTTTTTTCTACATAGGAAGCAGCCCGTAGCAGCTGTCTAACTCCCAGGTACCAATTTACTGCTAGGTGAACAGGGGCATTAAGGGGTGAAAGAAACTCTGCCCATTTGTTTCCGCCTCCGCCGGGGAGGTGTGTGGGCGTGTGTGTGTGTGCGTGCGTTGACGAGAGCGTGTGTGTGTGGGAAGGCATTGAACACGGCTGACAAATATCAATCGAAGGGTGTGTTCACATCAATCCCCATCCCCCCCCATAATCATACCCTATGCCTATTGTATTTACGGTTTTCTGTTGTATTTGTGTTTTGTTATTTTTCATGAATTAGAGATTGGGTATTTTTTAAGGGAGGAAAAAAAGCAACAAAAAATTAGAAAAAACCTCGACTGAAAATTAAAAATAAATAAATATATAAACCCAGGTAATGAAATTGTTTATAATTCAATAAGTATTTGGTTGCTGCCAATCCCAAGATATTTCACAACATTCTCAGAGCTGGATGTGAATGATGGTGAATGAGATCATTTGTAAATATGAGTAGAGTGGTGGTGCACACCACGTGCACTCCATACATGCCCATTGATCAGTCTCTCACACATGTGGGTACTAACGACATGCCCACTGATCAGTCAATCACACATGTGAGTGCTAACGACATGCCCACTGATCAGTCAATCACACATGTGAGGTACTAACGACATACCCACTGACAAACGTAGCACATATTTCAGCATTCTTATCCCTACATCAACAGTGGTATTCAATTCGTGCTACTCTGCTACCCTTTCCTACCTACTCAATGTGACCTATGATAGGTGAATACGATTACTTATATAAAGCTATACTAGAAACCCCATTAACGTTATTCTAGAAGACTCGCAGTTTAATTGCCCCGAGGGGCGAGTTTATTGGGCAGCGTCACTCATCCTGTGAGTGGACACACCGCCATAGTGACAGTATTGGGCAGCGCCACTCATCCTGTGAGTGGACACACCGCCATAGTGACAGTATTGGGCAGCGTCACTCATCCTGTGAGTGGATACACCGCCATAGTGACAGTATTGGGCAGCGTCACTCATCCTGTGAGTGGACACACCGCCATAGTGACAGTATTGGGCAGCGTCACTCATCCTGTGAGTGGACACACCGCCATAGTGACAGTATTGGGCAGCGCCACTCATCCTGTGAGTGAACACACCGCCATAGTGACAGTATTGGGCAGCGCCACTCATCCTGTGAGTGGACACACCGCCATAGTGACAGTATTGGGCAGCGCCACTCATCCTGTGAGTGGACACACCGCCATAGTGACAGTATTGGGCAGCGCCACTCATCCTGTGAGTGGACACACCGCCATAGTGACAGTATTGGGCAGCGCCACTCATCCTGTGAGTGAACACACCGTCATAGTGACAGTATTGGGCAGCGTCACTCATCCTGTGAGTGGACACACCGCCATAGTGACAGTATTGGGCAGCGTCACTCATCCTGTGAGTGGACACACCGCCATAGTGACAGTATTGGGCAGCGTCACTCATCCTGTGAGTGGACACACCGCCATAGTGACAGTATTGGGCAGCGTCACTCATCCTGTGAGTGGACACACCGCCATAGTGACAGTATTGGGCAGCACCACTCATCCTGTGAGTGGACACACCGCCATAGTGACAGTATTGGGCAGTACCACTCATCCTGTGAGTGGACACACCGCCATAGTGACAGTATTGGGCAGCGCCACTCATCCTGTGAGTGGACACACCTCCATAGTGACAGTATTGGGCAGCGCCACTCATCCTGTGAGTGGACACACCTCCATAGTGACAGTATTGGGCAGCGCCACTCATCCTGTGAGTGAACACACCGTCATAGCAGCATGTACAACACTCCCCAATAGGAAGAAAACCCGCTTCGACCTCTGGCATGTGAAATTCTACCAAAATACTTTGGCAACTTGACAGGGAGAACCATCGGTCAAAGTTTTATACATTGCATCGCCAAGTGGGTCTTACAGCTCCAGAACTCTGACCAACAACATCCCACGTTCAAAAGCATTCCAGGTCTGACAGCTCCATCACAGACAGATAGAGTTATAACATATCTCGCTATTGCAGCAAAATGATATGAGATCACAGCGATGACAGCTCCCCATGCAAGGGATTGTCTATTAACGATTCCCCTATGTCAGCAACAGGCACTTAACCAATCATGTAACCAATCTTGTGTAATATAGTTAAAAAAAAATTAAATGAGGGCTGGAACAGAAAAAAAAAATACAGGAACATAAATTCACACATGAGCGGACCTCACAAGATTCCCCACATATGCCAAATATTTTCTTCTTTGAGGCGAAGGGTTCCCCTCTAATAACACTAGATACTAACAGATAGCTTGAACGATAGAGTAAATTTAGTACCTGTAAATACTTTTTTCCATAACACATGGATCGCAAAGTGAAATAAGAATAATGAATTAATTTCAATCCTCGCAGTTCCCCGCCCACACATATATTGCCTTATATGTGTGCAGGAAGAGTTATTAGCCAACTGAAACCTCTCTTGAGCAGTGTGTGTATACACTTGCAAGCGGAAGCAACATTAACGCCTTACGAATGCCTTTGCTAAACGCCACACTGAACAACAATGAGATCGCGAGGCAACGCTTAGACCCGAGAGAAAGAGAGAGAGAGAAAGAGAGAGAAAGGTAACGGCGACGGCCACTAACGCATATATATATATATTTACACCCAGCAACCCCCTACCCATGCCTCACCTCCCCTCTTTATGCTGATATCGCCGGGCGTGATAGAGAGGGCGTGTGAATTACGACGGGAAAGCGCGCTATAGTGTCCGGTAATTGGGAGGAAATGTCCCCTTTTGCGGCGGCTCAGCCTGGTGTTCACTGCGATAAATCCACCGAGTTTACAAATATTTCGGCGTGTACAACCGGTTGTTGAAGACGCTGTTAGGGGAGTCGATTAGGAGGGCACTTCCATGGGCTTTTCACGGCTTTATTTCTCTTTTTTGGTCTCCTCTTCTTCTCTTTTCTCTCCCTCTATTCTCTTTCTTTCAAGCTGGCTCATCTATGACTCTCTATTAAAACGTTTTGACTCAAGGAAATGTCTACACGAACTCTTTGTATGTCTATAAGTTACGGGTGGAAGGTCTATATATAACTTTCGTATGGAGTCTATAACTTCGTATTGAGTCTATAACTTTCGTATGGAGTCTATAACTTTCGTATGGAGTCTATAACTTTCGTATGGAGTCTATAACTTTCGTATGGAGTCTATAACTTCGTATTGAGTCTATAACTTTCGTATGGAGTCTATAACTTCGTATGGAGTCTATAACTTCGTATGGAGTCTATAACTTCGTATGTGAGTCTATAACTTTCGTATTGTAGTCTATAACTTTCGTATGGAATCTATAACTTCGTATTGAGTCTATAACTTTCGTATGGAGTCTATAACTTTCGTATGGAGTCTATAACTTTCGTATGGAGTCTATAACTTCGTATGGAGTCTATAACTTCGTATTGGAGTCTATAACTTTCGTATGGAGTCTATAACTTTCGTATTGTAGTCTATAACTTTCGTATGGAGTCTATAACTTTATGGAGTCTATAACTTCGTAGGAGTCTATAACTCGAAGGATTGGTCTTGAGGAGTCTTCTATACGATTAGTCTTGCATAATAATAATTAATGTCTTCAGAAGTGATCAAAGAATATTTTCACATTTGACAAAATCTTTGCATTTATTGTATTTTTGAGAAGTTTAGCGTTTGACAATATAAATATTTGTGTTCTGTTGGCAGAACAAAGTTACTTGATAGTCACATACTTGTAAAATAAATAAACAAGTTTTATATAATACTAATATTCCATAATTTCTGTCATTAAATTACTTTGAAAATAATGTGCAATCTTGCGCGATGCTAGGATAAATTGTTTTCCATGCATTTGTGTATTTACATATGCTGTAGATGCGATCATACATACTTATATATTTATATCTTGCGGACTTGCTACCCCTATCTCCACTGAACACCGAAGTAGAGAGATTGCCACAGCTGGGTTTCACAGCATAAAAAGAGCCCCAGTTGTGCAGAACTGACAACACACAAAACGCCCAGATGGAGTGCACCCTGCATGCCATGTGAGGGTAGGTAGACTGTCGTAGTGGGGCTACAAGTGATCTATTGCATACCTATTACCTCACAGTCGGCCGAGGAGTCGGGCACCACCTTCAAGTGCCCATTACACGTACAGGACCTACACTTACAGTTCGTACCGATAGCTCTCGACTCTGGGCGCCTGGGTCAATGGCCGAATTCCTAGGGATGGGTAGAACTCTTAGGAAAACTAAAGACTCAGGAGGAGCCAGTTTCCTGTTCCAGAGTTTCGATGTTCAGAGGGGAAATGCTTGCTCCTTGGCAACCGCGCCCCACCTCCAAGATCTGGACGAGATTTCGAACACTGATTTTTATATGTGGTTTTTCTATCAATGTCTACACCCACACACACACACACACACACAACCACACACACACTAGATATATCTATTGTTATATATTATATATATATATATATTAATATATATATAATAATCACAAAGACGCCAGCACCAACCTAGGGCCTGGCATGTCTCTACTCGGATGTCTCCTTGACATAAAACAAGCCGACACATCTTGCTTAGTCGTACTACCATAATGTTTTTATGTCTTAACGTACAATACGTGTGCTGGAGTGTTCATGTCAGAGTGCGGGATCCTGGCAACAGTGGTTTTTATCAGCCGTTGGCAAGCTACATTATGTTTGCAATCTGATTTATCTAACTGAAGGCAGCATAATATGATGCCTACCTGAATCCGCTTGCTTAATTCTGTCGCTATTGATTTGGTTAGCATTTATAATGCTACGGAAGGCCAGGAGATCTATGATGTGAAGGAATGATACCCAGTAAAGAGGTTTATTTTCTCTCTCATCTTCTATAATCTCTGTTTTGTTCGAGAGACAGAGACGGAGTCACCCCTCTTAAACTGAACCCACTTCCGTTCGCACAAAACGTTACCATATGTACACAGTAATAGGTTGGTACATATTTTGTACACGGTACATATTAGCTTTGCGGTACACGAGCATAGTTCATCGTTATAACATCCCTTTTACAGTCGTAACTGGAGCTCAGTTTACAATAATAAAACCTGCGGTACCAAAGATGCTCAAAGAGATCGATGTAGTACTGAGGGTGAGGAGGGGGGGGGCTTGTTTGTCGTTTCCTTTCATATGCATCTGTTTCACCTACAGAATAGGTAGACTCGGGAATTAACAACTCCTTGGGGTTCATTTTGAAAGCCAATAGTTCGAGCCTAGTGGTCCTTCTACAAATCTGACATTGTATTAGATATATATATAATATCATATATATATCTATATTATATATCTCTAAATATTATAAGGCCTAATCAAGTGTACTTTGCTCACAGTTCCCATTACACAGAAGGTGTAAAGCAATCTCTATACCCTATTATAATAAGCACACACCTTATACCACTCCCTCACACCACACACACCGCCCAGCCCGTCAGAATGCGTCAAGAATCAAACACAGAGAATCAGATAAAGACATAAATCCCTAACCCTCCTATCCACCAGGAGCCGCGTTTACTACAAAGTACTTCACAGTGTGAGTGACAAGCAGAAGCCTCATTACAGCAGTAGACAGAACTCCAGATATGCCTCCTAAATTCCGGACTTAATAATCCCTAACATAATCCACAGGCGGGCGTAGTCGTACAGTAGATCATCCGCCCAAGAAGCACTCTACCAGGTGGGACAGGGATACACAGGGATCCATTCCGCCTTCCCGGCCCCCCGAATATCTTGTCGAATGCCCTCTACAGTGCCAAATTCTCCAGTGGTTCCGGAAACGCAAATTATACACCCGGCGATGATTCTCCCCTTGACATAAACTTCTTGCATATTAACGACATTCATCCGTGAAATATAGCCCACTACGAGG
>WNGS01169498.1:54132035-54146466 GCA_020271785.1 Procambarus virginalis
TTGTTTGCCACTTTCATTACTACTCTAATTTGCGAAACCTGTAGATCTTTCCTCAATCAGGGAGGCTTTGTATGCAGTTATTAAATATCTCATGAACTCCGAAGCACTACGAGGTTGTTTATAACGATAACAACCCTGGGTTGTGCAGTTTCCAACTCTAAATGCGTTTAATATAAACAAAAGCCGGCATAATTAGGGAAAGATGTACAGGTTTCGTAAGTATGAGGGGCCTGAGGGCCTGACAGCTGAGTGGACAGCGGTCGGGATTAGTAGTCCTGAGGTTCCGGGTTCAATCCCCGGTGGAGGCGGAAAAAAATAGGCAGAGTTTCTTTCACCCTGATGCATTTGTTCACCTAGCAGTCAAACGGTACCTAGGAGTTAGACAGCTGCTACGGGCTGCTGCTTCCTGGGGGGGGGGGCCCCGAGAGGTGGTGTAACAAAAAAGGAGGCCTGGTCGAAGACAGGGCCGCGGGAACGCTAAGCCCCGAAATCATCTCAAGATAACCTCAAGATAACCTCAAGATAACCTACGTAAATGCTTGATGAATCCTGAACCGTGATACGCGTATCCGTTTTTCCCACACATTGACTACTCCTAATGATCTTGTCATAGTTAGTCTTACTCCTAGATAGTTACGTTACTCCTAATTACTCGTAATGATGATGACTTAATTAGACCCCGTCATTACATCACGTCAACAAACTTGCGTTTTCGTAATTTAAACAATTTAATTTTTTATTAATGCCTGAAAATGGCAGAAATACGTTAATTTAGCCAGTTTGCTTGATTTGCCACTCCGTCAAAAATCGAACCTCGTAACGTAACTAGTTACGCATACGAACCCCAAAGCAACCCACCTAACGAGTCTGATGCATAGAAAACATATATATATATATATATGTGAGATGTCACTTTTTTATTTAATAGTAGGCTGCACTTGCAACGTTGGCTGCCATAACCTATAAGAAAAAAATGCCGTGGCCTATTTAATTTTGATGATGGGTTTGATCATTTATATTGGTCACCACCGAATATTGCAACTATTCTGGGTGGTTCTAAATCAGGGGTTCTCAAACTAGTGGTTTTTGGATCAATGTCACTCTGAAGGGTGTGTATTATATATATATATATATATATATATATATATATATATATATATATATATATATATATATATATATATATATATATTTATTTATTTATCTATGTTCTAATGTGGCTCTAGTTTGCACACTTCCCAGACTGCTGGAGAGTTTAATGTGTGCAACAGTACCAAAGGTGTTCTAAAGGTATTAATGATTGGGATTGTAGTGTTAGTCTTGCAAAGTTGACCGAGACTAGCATTGTCTATTCTGAATTTCTTCTAATGGGCACATGTTGCAAGGTTGCTGCGGTGTGTAACCGTTCCAAAGTGGTTCTTGTCACGTTTATCAACTCACACACACCTTGGAATATATACCCACACGGCTAGCTAGAAGGCAGGGGACCAAGAGTTAGACCTCACCTTCCATAGTCACAAATAGCCAAGCATTAACAGATAGGCACAATAGAGGGGGGGAACTTTAACTCGAGGAACTCCTGGGGAACTCGCCCGAGACACTCAAAGGAGGCCTCGAAACACACTGGGAACCGGCCAGTCGCACTCAAGGAATGAAGCTGACGCACTCTAGAGACACTCGAGACAAAGAGGAGTGCGTCCAAGACACTCACGCACGATCCTCACTCTCTCAAGGATTGTTATTACCTTGAGTGTCCCTGTAGGTGAAAAATAATATGCTTTGCAATATATTGGTTTCTCTAGCATTGTCTGGCCCCCAGGCCAGGAGGGTGAGCTGGGGAAGAGGGCTGGGGAAAGGGGTAGGAACGTGGGGGAATAGGATCTGGGAATAGGGAATGGGGCTTTTGGAACAAAGGGGAAATGGTAAACGAAAGCAGAGAGAGAGAGTACTGGAAAAGAAACAGTCCTTTCAGGTTGACTGTGATGGAAAGTGAGCTCTGGTTGGTCCTTTTCCATTGCCGTTACTACTCCGTATGCTGTAGGAAAGTGGTGTGTGTGCATTATCTTGAATTTTGGAAGATGTGCAGAGTCCGAAACTGGGTGGTGACTGGTGCAGTCCTTTCTAGGTCCATTATGTTTGGTGTCTTGCTGGTAGAAGCACGTGGTGAAGCCTCGATAACTGTTTTCTTCGGTGCCTGCTGCATCTTGGTCCACTGAATTTTTCATTATTTACGTCTGAAAGACGTAAAATTATTTTTTCAGCTCCATTTTTTTACGTAAAATGATTTTTTCAGCTCCTCGTCTGAAAGCTGCCTCCATTGCCTCTTTCTCTTTGACTTCTCTATGACGTCTCCACGAAGTGAGGAGCGATTCACTCCCCTACCTAATGCCTGAGACACTTCTAGGCCTGAAGAAACTCATTCCCCTCCAATGGAGGTCGTAAAATGATTCTTCCAGGTGAAATCAGGGATAACTAACACCTAATTGAGCTGTTTGGTCAACCTTTCCCTGTTAGGCTAAGTACACCTTCTAAGATGCTTCCTTGTGGTGATGCCTGCAGGGTATCGCCTCGCCCTTCAGGGTAGGATTGTTATCTGGTCAGTGATACGGTCCTCACAAAAAAAAAATCGGTCATGCGCGACAAGTGTGATATGACAATTTGGGTCGCCTGCAAACTGGGTTGTGCAAAATACAAATCAGCTGGGCAGCAGATAATCAACAACGTTGTTTTTCCATCATTTGTAGACGAAATCTGCTTTGTTTCCTTCCAAACAAGACATTCTCTGGGTCTTGAAATACTGATGCGTTCTTCCTCACAAAACCGTAATGACTTGAATTGATGGGTGCTTAGAATCTCAAGTTTTCCAGGGAACAAAACCACGTGTATCCAGCTAGCAATGGCGCCGGCAGCGAGTCTCGTGGGGACAGATTGTGTGGATGGTTGTTATGGTGGATGGCAAGCTGGTCGCTGTTGTGCCTCCTCGAGTCCCAACTGCATGGTTGGAGATGCAGGAGCCTCTGGTGGTGTTGATGTTGAGGGGCCAGCACCGTCTCAGGGACGCGTATGCCGGTAAAGCCATCTGTGGCATACAGGGCTTAAATTTAAAATTTTACCCCAAAGGGTAAAGTGGCAGTATTGGGCGGCGTCACTCATCTTGTCAGTGGACACACCGCCATAGTGACAGTATTGGGCAGCGCCACTCATCCTGTGAGTGGACACACCGCCATAGTGACAGTATTGGGCAGCGTCACTCATCCTGTGGGTGGACACACCACCATAGTGACAGTATAGGGCAGCGTCATTCATCCTGTGAGTGGACACACCGCCATAGTGGCAGTATTGGGCAGCGTCACTCATCCTGTGAGTAGACACCACTTTTTTAATACATTAGGTACATCTGCATTAGTGCAGCTACCCTAGACTATTTGAAGTGGAGTACAGTGTGTCAAAAAAGCTAACTACGTGATGCTATAAAATCCCCATCACACCGGATGGTTAGTCATACAGAGGCATGTGATAGGCAGTCTGCACTGGCAGACTCCGGAAGCATTTTGAGGATATCATCAACACAAGATTGAATAAGGTAGCAGTGGTAATAAAAGTCCCCATCTCGCAGGATGGTTAGTCATACAGGGCCATATGTTTAGCCTGCACTGGCAAATTTTGGGTACACTGTGAGGGTATCTTCAAGAACACGAGAGTGAATAAAGTAATTGCAATGCTCCAGGTACCTCATGCCAACTGGTCTGAAAGGTCTAATAACTGGGCATTCAGTGATGTAGTGTGGGAGATCGTGCCGTAGTTCCTGCTCACAAAGTTTGCAACTGGAGTGCTCAGGATTGGGTGATCCGTCACCTGCCACAGGTAATGGTAACTCAACCTGATCCTTGCAACCACTGTGTCGCACAGTCTAGTGGACGTTTTGTGCTACCCATAGATATAGGTTTCAGATCTGAACAAATCATAGCTTTTTATACTAGTACTTTCAGGTCGTTGGGAGTCAGTAATTTCTTTCCTATCAGATCTGAGTGTTTGGACCAATAAAGTTTTGACAGCAGAGATGGGGATACCTAGATCTAATTCAACTTCATCCTTGTTACACACTAATTTGGCTGCAATGTCTCATTATGATGGGTTATATTTATGTGTGAAGGTATCCATACAAAGGAGATTCGAGACCCTTTACTCTGTGCAGCAATTAGGTCATTTATAATTGGGAGTATGAGGTTCTTGCTGTCGATCTTCCAAGAGAAGTTTTCGATTGCTTGAAGAGCAAACTTTGAATCACAAAATATTATTCCACCTCCAATGTTTTTTAATGTACTGGTAGCTAGGTGTAATGCTGCTAGTTCTGCTTGTGTGGAGGTCAGCCAGTTGTTGAACCTGACACTGAATCTTTGTGCAAATATTATTTCTATAAAACCTACATGCTGCTGCAGTCCGTCCAGTAGAGGATTGGACTGAGCCGTCGGTGTAGACAGTGCTCGTGAGATCTTAAATTCTCGATGGAGGAGGCAATTGTTTCAAGTGTGACAGCTTTGAGAAGTGCAAGCATCATAGACACACCACCATAGCAACATGTACAACACTCCCCAATAGGAAGAAAACTCGCTGGGTCGTTCATCCTGTCACTTGTACCCAGACACAGCTGGGACTTGCTTAACTGTTTCCAAGTGAGCAGCTTCTTAAACAAGAATATTAACACTGTCAACCCTTAAAATCTTGCGTTATCTTGCAGTGGCAAAATTGGGGAATCTCTTAAGAACAGTATCTGTATTTGACAAACGGTATTTTCCTAACTCAGACAATGTGGGGTTTAATATTCTACATATTTCTAATGACTCTTAGATGTTCACATTCTCTCAGGTAGTGGTCAAGACGGTGTCCATCACTCTCTTCAACACCTCTGCTCAACTGTTTCCATTCTGAATTTCCATGGATATTTATATCCAAGACGTATTCTTGCTATTACCGATTCTCTCCCTTGGCCGCCTCCTCTTAGTCCATAATGATTGGGAGTGCCAATTGCAAACATATTGTACCAGTGTACAGATTCACCGATTTGTTCTTCTGTCCTCAGTTACCGCGTCACAGTGATATTGCCTGATAATGCCTCTAAATTTGTAAAAGAGTCTTTGTGTATGAAGTATTCAATATGGTCTCCTTCAGCGGCTTCAGCAGCCAGCACATCTGCTCGTTCATTTCCACAGATTCCAACATGGGAGGGGACCCACAGAAATTTGACGACTCTTCCGTGGTTGGTTAGTACTCTCACAGCTCTCTTGATTTCAGCGACTATTGCAAGATTTTCTGCCCGATTTTAACCAAGGCTTTGTAACGCTGCTTTTAAATCAGTGCAGATCACTGCACCATTAGTGTTTCCCTGTGAGGTAGCAATCCATTTCCCGAGTCTCCCCTTGACACCCTTGCATGCAAGCTCGTCCAGAATCGCAATCTCCTGTGCTTTGTCGAGGGGAGCCCTCGAGGTCAACAAATACAGAATACTTATCTGTGTCATTAGCCAAGTAATTAATTATACAGTTTGCTGTGCTCCGTCCTTTAACAAATCCGTGGACCCCGTCCCCTCTCCCCTAGTCTACCTATTTTGTGCAACAGTCGGTTTAGGAAGATCCTTTCAAGCATCTTGCATGTGCGTGACATGAGACCGATAGGTCTGTAATTGCCAGGGTCATTGGGCTTTGGTATGGGAACAATTATTGCGTGTTTCCATTGTGTGGACAACACTCCACATAGGAATGATTTGTTAAAACAGGTGGAGTAGTGGATTCCCAGACACTTCACACAGTGCACCGAGTATGTCGTAGGTGATGCCATCTTCACCAGGTGCAGTACTTTTACCCTTTTTTATAGACCCCCTTCCTCAATTCCTGGGTTGTGATTGGTTCCCCATACTCGTCATCACTAGACTGTGATCTTGTTATCCTAATTCATCGGTTATTATATTGCAGGGGCTGTTCCCTGCTTATTTCACCAAGGAGGGAGGACGATGCTGCTGCATCACTCCACTTCTGTATTACCTGATTGATAGGGTTCTGGGAGTTCTTCTACTCCCCAAGCCCGGCCCGAGGCCAGGCTTGACTTATGAGAGTTTGGTCTACTAGGCTGTTGCTTGGAGCGGCCCACAGGCCCACATACCCACCACAGCCTGGTTGGTCCGGCACTCCTTGGAGGAAACAATCTAGTTTCCTCTTTAAGATGTCCACGGTTCTGGCAATATTTTTTATGCTCGCTGGAAGGATGTTGAACAACCACGGACCTCTGATGTTAATACAGTGTTCTCTGATTGTGCCTATGGCACCCCTGCTCTTCACTGGTTCTATTCTGCATTTTTCTTCAATATCATTCACTCAAGTACGTTGTTATTTTACCGTGTAAATTTGGTACTTGGCCCTCCAGTATCTTCCACGTGTATATTATATCTCTCTCGTCTTCTTTCGAGCGAGTACATTTAGAGGGCTTCGAGACGATCCCAATAATTTAGGTGCTTTATCGCGTCTATGCGTGCCACATATGTTCTCTGTATTCCCACTATTTCAGCAATCTCTCCTGCTCTGAAGGGGAAGTGAGTACTGAGCAGTACTCGAGACGGGACAACACAAGTGACCTGAAGAGTACAACCATTGTGATGGGATCCCTGGATTTAAAAGTTCTCGTAATCCATCCGATCATTTTTCAGGCTGTCGCAATACTTGCTTGGTTATGCTCCCTTAACGTTAGGTCGTCAGACATCGTTATTCCCAAATCCTTTACATGCTGTTTTCCTACTATGGGCACATTTGATTTTGTTTTGTACCCTGTATTATGTTTAAGGTCCTCATTTTTACCGTATCCGAGTACTTGGAATTTATCACTGTTAAACATCATGTTATTTTCTGATGCCCAGTCGAAAACTTTATTAATATCAGCTTGAAGTTTTTCAATGTCTTCAGCTGAGGTAATTTTCATACTGATTTTTGTGTCATCTGCAAGGGATTATACGAAACTGTGACTTGTATTTTTGTCTATATCTGATATGAGAATAAGGAAAAGCAGTGGTGCAAGGACTGTACCCTGAGGTACAGAGCTTTTAACTGTGCTTAGACTAGATTTTATATGGTTGACCGTTACTCGCTGAGTCCTGTTTGACAAAATTGAGTATCCAGCGTCCTAATTTACCGGTTATTCCCATTGACTTAATTTTGTGTGCTATCACGCCATGGTCACATTTATCGAAAGCCTTTGCGAAGTCCGTGTATATCACATCAGCATTCTGTTTTTCTTCTAATGCCTCAGTGACTTTGTCGTAGTGCTCAAGTAGCTGTGAGAGGCACGATCTTCCCGCTCGAAATCCATGTTGGCCTGGGTTGTGAAGGTCATTGGTCTCCATGAAATTGGTGACCTGACTCCTAATCACTCTCTCAAATACATTTATTATGTGCGACGTTAGTGCAACTGGTCTATAATTTTTTGCCAATGCTTTGCTCCCTTCCTTGTGTAGAGGAGCTATGTCTGCAACTTTAAGTGCATCTGGTATCTCTCCCGTGTCAAAGCTCTTCCTCCATACTATACTGAGTGCCTGTGCTACCGACACTTTGCATTTCTTTATAAATATTGAATTCCATGAATCTGGACCTGGGGCCGAGTGCATGGGCATGTTTTCAATTTCTCTTTCAAAGTCTAGTACGCTCGTGTTGATATCAGTTATATTTAGAGGGGTTTGAATATCCTGCATAAAGAAATTGTCTGGATCTTCCACTTTCATGTTTATTGGAGTGCTAAACATGTCCTCATACTGCTTTTTTAGGATTTCACTAATTTCTTTGTCATCCTCCGTATATGAACCTTCACTTGTACGAATAGGTCCAATACTGCCAGTGGTTTTTGCTTTTGATTTCACATATGAAGTATTTTGGATTTTTCTTTATTTCCTGAATTGCTTTCTGTTCTAACTGCCTTTCTTCAGTTTGATACGAGTGTTTAAATTTCCGCTCGATTTCTTCAATCTCCCTATTTAAATTATTCCTTCTTTGACGGGAAATTCGTGTCTGCATAAGCATTTCCATTATTTTTTTCCTTTTTCATAGTGTCGTCTGCGTTCTCTTTCTACATTGGATCTCTTTCTGGCTTTCCTCAAAGGAACATGTTTCAGACAGACTTGATATGCTTCCGAAGTCAGTTTTTCTATTCCTTCTGTAGGACTTTTATTACTTAGAACAGTTTCCCATGGAATGTTTGTAAGTTCCCTATTTATTTTCTCCCAGTCTATCCTTTTATTATTAAAATTTAATTTACTGTATAGCCCCTATTCAGGAATATTAATTCCTCAGCCTTACCCCTTGGGGTCTTTGTGAGCCGAAGGCCGAGTTCTGCCCCCCCTTAGTTATCTTATGTTTGCCCACACTTGTCTCACAGATGTTTCTCTTCCAATGGAGCTAGTGAAGTCAAGCCATTGTCTTTTCCACTCTTCAATCTTCTCTTCTCTGGCTACTTGACACATTAATTTTAAACAGCCCTTGATTGCTTTCAGTGGGATGTCTCCGGTACTCTCTACTCATGTACTTTACATTTACATTGAGCATATTTATGTAATCGTTCTCATACCATTTTATTTTCTTCTTCTGAGGGCTACTTCGCCCCAGTCGAAGACAAAATTCCGAGACAGCTCTCAATTTGGTTATTAAAGTCATCAACAAATTTATCAAAGTCTTCTGGGATTTGGTATACATAGTGTTGAGTGTTCTAACAAACAAGCGGTTGTCGGTCACGGCGACCCGTTCTGCGAGGCGCATTAGGACGGATGTGATGCCATCGTTTTGGGAGACGAAGGTGTGCCGGAGATGGTCGAGGCTGGGACGCTTGCTGAGCGATGGGCCCTAAGAGTGCCGATTGGGATGGTTGGAAGGAAAGGCCGCTACCTGGAAGGACAGAAGGACACTGAAGGCGTCAGGGCGGTTGATGTGCGTACCTTTGGGGCTGGCGGTGGCTGAGGCGTTGGTAAGGGAGGGCGAGTTTCGCCGAGGCTATCATCTGAGCGATTGCGTCCTGTCTGCAAGGGCAGCGATATGAGATCGCGGTATGGTCTCCCTTACAGAGAAGGCGGCATTTGGTGTCAGTCTTGCAGGTTGCGTAGTGGTGATCTTGAGCGCAAATGCTGCACTTGGTGACGCTTTGTGTGCATGTGGCGGTAATGTACATGCATAGCACTTGAAACAGTGTCGTGGAGAGTAAAGTTGTTCCTTCTTCACCTGGTCAGGTAGAATCTTGATGCCAAAGCACTTAAGCTCTTGTGAGGTGGCAAGGGCCGCTGCCTCGCTTGTGGCGAAGGCAAGTTTCATGGTCGGTCAGGGATCTTTGGCTTCTTTCTTCAGGATAGCCAATACGGTCGTCAGAACTGAAGGAATTTTAGAGTCGATGGTGTCCAGTGTTGGGATCGAACTGTCGTTTCAGTGAACCCAACACATTTAAGTCAGTTTGTTACTCTAGTTTTGCTTTATCTGGTATTTAATTCAAGGTATCTTAATGAGGATTCATCTGGCTTAGTCAGGTGTATTACTCCCCCATCTGGTCCATCGTCAGGTGCAACACACGTGACTTGGCTGGGGCCTGACTAAGTTCACGAATTAATATTGGGCTAAACATGTACCACGGCTATAATTCATCTATATTATCAAACACACATGTACACACATGTACAGATATATACACACATGTTAAGACACAATGAAATAGAGATGCCTGTCTCTCATCAATCTGTTCTGCTCACTTCAGAACCATTGGCTCTCTCTCTGCTGGACACTCGGCAGAGGCATGGCTCCTCTTAATGATGTCACTGGCTTCGTTTTGTCTTTAGTGCTAACCACCCGATTTTCCCACAGTGCAGGCCATGCAATCCATATTCATCTGCATCTGCCTCGTCGCAAATACACCTACGAACAGTATGGATTGGGGCAGCAAGGCAGAGAGCGCCTGCAATACAGAGCTGCTGCAGATCAAGACGTGTGCCTTGCGCAGACATAGGGACTGCCAAAAGGAAGTCCCCCTGCATGGGGAACCTGCAAAGTTGTGAGGCGTACACGATCACTGGGGTTTGTTGCTGCCTCCAGCAAAGCTGTGGCAGCTTTGTCACCAATGGGGCGGTCCTAGCTGGATTGTTTTTTGGCTTTCAGCGGGGATGGTCCGAGTGCTGGGTCTACCATAGTACCCCACTTTATGTCGCATTCCATATAGTGGGGGTCATGTATCCCTGCTCAGTGACCCAGGTTGTCAGGTAGAATTTCCTTGACCAAGTCATCTGATGCTAAGGAAAAAAACAGGAAAACCGAGAGCCATTTGGGTGGCAGTGCGGACACCCAGGCCTCCGAGATTGACAGGAAGAGTTACTTGTTTTTGCTGACAGTCATTGAGGAAAAGGTTCACAACTTTTTCTAGCATGGTCCTCAGTATGAAGTCATACTCTTCAAGCTATGGGCCGTCAGAAAATGGGGCACACCTCAGAAAGTATGTTAGCCTCAGAAGGGATAGGCATTTAGCGAGGAGATTAAAAAATATTGTGGGCATTGATGTCACCTCTTCTGTCTTCCATCCTCCTGAGGTCTGATTTTCTTATCGAGGATCTCCTCAACGGTGTTAGACCAGAGGGGGGCTCCAAGGAGGGTGCTGTTCTCTACCCTAATGACATGGGCTCCAGGCAAGACGGATCTTTTTTCAGGCTATGATGTCTGGGTTGAAGACTACTTCACACTTGGAAGGGTTTAGGAAGAGACCCAGATATACATATTGCTTCTTTATTTTTCTGATGTCTTTCAAGAGGTGGTCAGCTATGTGCCATCGTCCAAAAAACAGGTGTTGAAGGCGAGGAGTCACAATAACGTGGCTGAAATATGTTGACCAGACCACACACTGGAAAGTGAAGGGACGACGACTTTTCGGTCCGTCCTGGACCATTCTCAAGTCGATTGTGATGATTCATTGATTGATAAAGATTAAGCCACCCAAGAGGTGGCACGGGCATGAATAGCCCGTAAGTGGTACAATTTTTTTTCCGTAATTCTTTTCATTATTCCGAGGTTGCATTTAATCATCAAGCTGTTATCGCGGGGTAGGATACTGCTTCTGTCTTTATGAGGGTGTCCAGCTCCTGGACACTATTGTTGACCAGGACAGTGGCTCTGTTGATGGCTTCGGGGTGGCCATTGCAAGATTCAGGAACTCTTAAGGCTCTTCTAAGGTCGTTGGTTGCTTCACATTCCAGAAGATAGTGAAGCAATGGCTTTTCTGTGACAGTTTGGCAGAAGATGCACTCTCTGTCGGGGTTCACCAATCTCCCAGTTGCATCTGTAACCTAGACGTAGTCTATATAACCTAACTGCTATTTCCCTGTGGATTCCTTTTGGGATATTTAACCTTTCTAATTTGGTTGCCTGAAGATACCATGTTGCAGAGGGCGAGCCTTCAGCTATTCTCTGGTGTAGGTAGGCTTTGTTGAGGTGTGAGAGCTTTTTGGTGATGATTTTTTTAATGTTCTCTAGGCTGGGTTGAATTGTTTTATCTATTACTGGATGACGAGTTGCCAGTTTAGCAATTTCATCAGCTTCCTCATTTAATGGGATTCCAATATGGGATGGGATCCAGTTCAAGGTTATGTTGAGTCCTTTGCCTTTAGCGACTGCTCCAAGATACAAAATGGTGATAATTATTTCCACGTTATCTTTCCACTGTTTTTGTCCTAGTATTTGAAGTGCGGCTTTTGAGTGTGTGTATGATTGCATTTTGAGTTTTGTGCAATCACATATGCGAATGCCTGTTGTATGGCAAACAGCTCAGTTTGGGTTGATGATACTAGTCCTCCCAGTCTCCAATATGCCTGTACGCTGGCCGTGCAAAGAGCAGCGCCAGCACTCTCATTCTGTGTCAACCGATCTGTCTGAAGATGTGGGTGGCTCCTGCTACTGCTATGCTATACATTTGATCTTCTATTATGCGCCTTAGGATTGTCGGATCATAGGCAGCCTTTTTCATTGGGAGACTTTCTATTACTATTTTGAAAGTAGGCTCTTCCCACGGTGCAGAAGGAGTGTAATTTGGGTGTGGATGATCACCCTCTCTATTGAGAATCATGCTTTTTAAATGTAGTCTGTTTAGGACTTTTCCTGCTCTTGCAGCCCAAGAGTTTCCATTGTTTTGGCCTAGTCCAACCACCAAGGCATGCCGTACTGGGATTAGATCAGAAGAAATAATTATCTTACTGATAATTGTAGCTGTCCTTTGAGATATTCTTTCCTGTAGAGAGGGCAAACCCGTCTCCAGTCTAAGAGTTTCAAGCCTGGTCCACATGGGGGCTCCCAGTGCGGCTCTCATAGCATTGTTTTGGGCAACTTCAAGCTTTTTCCACTGTTGGTGTGATAGATTTGTGAATGCATGTGCTGCATAATCGATCACTGATCTGACTGCCTGTACATAGTATGTGCGAAGGACTTGCAGATTGGCTCCTCCAGAGAGGGAGGTTAGCGACCTGAGGATTGCCGTCCGGGCCGCAGTTCGCTCTCTCAAGTAAGTGACCTCAGCATTAAAATTCATGTGTGTGTCTAGGATTATTCCTAGGTACTGATAGGTGTCCACCCATTCAATTGGTTGACCCTGTACTGTGAGTTGGATGTTGGGCTTCACTATTTTTATGGGCATGGCTTTTGACTTTGAGGGGTTGAGTTTGATCCCAATCTGTTTTGCTTCTTTACTGATGCAGTCTAAGCATTTGGGTGCAAGGCGCACCGCATCCCTTCCTTTTATGATGACAAAGTCGTCCGCGTAGTTTAGCAGCCTGCAGTGATGTGGAAGTTTCAACCTCATTATTCTTTCCATTAAACAGTTGGAGAGAAGAGGGCTGAGAATACCTCCTTGCGGTGTACCATTTTCATGTCTTTTGTTCTCAGAAACTGTGCCATGAAGTTTTACTCTTGCTTCTCTGTTTATGAGACAGTTTTTGGTCCAGGAGAGCAGGTTGCCTCTGACCTCTTTGTCAATGAGGCAGCAGAGAATAGCTGGGGCGCTAGCCAGTTCAAAGGCTTTTTCGAGGTCCAGGAATATCAGCATTCCTGGTCTGTCATTCAAGTGGGCTAACAGAGTTGTAATACTTCCACTGTGCCAACCCCTCTTCTATAGGCATACATATCATGGTGCAGTCTAGGCATTTTCCACTCCAGTCTGTTGAGTGCCATTCTGTCAGCCGTCTTGGCTGCACAGCTTTGGAGAGATGGGCCTGGGATTAGCTGGATCTTTGGGTTTTGGGATCGGTACTATGTCTGCTCTATTCCAAGCTGAAGGTCTAGTTTGAGAAGTCCAGGCTAAATTAATTAACCTTAGGTATGCAGCGTCTCCCTCTGGGCCGAGGTTTCTAATCATTTTATAGGTTATTTTGTCGGCTCCAGGGGATGTATCCTTGGAGTTTTTCTTAGCCCGATTGAGCTCATCCAGTGTGAAGGGGGCATTAGTGTCAGAGACTTCTTCACATGCTGTAAGGATTCTGTGCCACCTTTCTTCCTCTAGTCCGGTCTGTACTGCTAATACATCTGGTGGAAGTTGATTGCTGGCTGCTCTCTCTGCAAACCTGGTTGCCAGTACTTCGGCTTCCTGTTGAGGATCCTTGGGGTGTGGGGCTTTAGGTGTTTTATTCCCTTTGGCCCGGTGGATTTGCTGCCACATCTCTCCGAGAGAGGTGTGTTCATCAGGTGTGAACACCATTCCAGCCACTTTTGTTCTTTTATTAGTCTGGTCTCTCGATGTACAGGTCCTTGACCTCACAAAGTAAGGACCTGTTGCGGTCACTGGATGCTTTTTGTATAGCTTTCTTGTTCTGTTGAGTCTATGGTGAGTTCTTAGACACGTTCGCATATTACCAATGATCTTTATGGTGTCTGGTGGACTGTTTTTTCAGTGGGATGAGTGGTTGGCTGCACTTTGAATCGCTTTGACAAATTCTTGTTCTGCCTGATTATGTCTCCGGGAAGATCATAGTTTCTATGCCACTCTGAAATAGGTTTTGAAAACGGTCCCAGTTTGCTAAAGCAAAGTTCAGGCTTCAGATGGAGGCGGAGGTGGAGTGGGTAGGTCTAACTTAAGATCAATTTGGACCCCATAGTGGTCCTTGTGAGTGGGGGCTCAAGTGACCATGTTGCTGCATCTCTTAGGGAGGCTGAAACGAAGTTAGGTCTAATCTGCCTCCTGGGTGTGGGTAGGTTCATTCTTGTTTAGGATTTGTATTTCTGGAAGCTGGTCTAGTAGATGTGCAATGTGAATGCGGCTTCGTTTGCTGTGTTTGAGCCAGTGCCAATCGATGATGGGCATTAAAATCTCCACAAATGATTGTGTTTGATGTTGCGCGTGTCCAATAACACAGAGATCCATTTCGGCATGTGGAGACCTGTACACATTAAAC
>WNGS01169498.1:54148524-54159574 GCA_020271785.1 Procambarus virginalis
ATTTGGTCCGGGAGACATCTCCCGTCACGCAGGGTGCAGTCGCATCTCCACAGATCTCCAATATCATCTCTTGATACTGGTAATGGCTCAAAAGGGTCACCACTTACGGGCTATTCATGCCCGTGCCACCTTTTGGGTGGCTTAATCTTTATCAATCAATCTTGCCAAATTACGGGCTCACCATAGCCCGTGCTACATAAACACTTCGTTCTGAGTAGCTAAATCTGAAACAACAACAACAGAGCTTGCCAGGCCGCCGCTCCTGTGCCAGGTAAGTCCACTACGTGTGTGTGGGAACCAGTAAAGTTAATGTGTGTTTTGTAAAGCTTAAGAATACTACTTAAAACCTACTTAAGATTTCGTAACACTTAAGGATAGGTCTTTGAGGCGATATCGGCTATAGTCCGACCTATGGAGAGACGATTCTCTCTTCAATAGTCTCTTCTTCTCGTCTCTTCTATAGAAGAGACGATTGGGAACAACATATTTACGAATCGAGTACAAATCTATTCACTATATAACGATATATGTTGACCAGACCACACACTAGTAGCTGAAGGATCGACGACGTTTCGGTCCGTCCTGGACCATTCTCAAGTTGATTGAGAATCGACTTGAGAATGGTCCAGGACGGACCGAAACGTCGTCGTCCCTTCACCTTCTAGTGTGTGGTCTGGTCAACATACTTTAGCCACGTTATTGTGACTCATCGCCACCTTGGATTGCCTAAGAGCACACCGAGGGGCAGCAATATATGGCCAGAAATGAAGTAAAACAATTAATAGACCAGAAACTATTCAATATCCAGCAACTATTCTATCTATTACCGTCGTGATAGGTATCGCAAGTCTGTAGGTCAAATTAAGCTACTGAGTTCGACTATTTACAGGTGTATGCATCTTCGATGTACGCATCTTCGTATATGTGTACGCACTTTCGTGTGTGTACTCACCTATTTATTCTTGCAGGATCGAGCATTGACTCTTGGATCCCGCCTTTCCAGCCATCGGTTGTTTACAGCAATGACTCCTGTCCCATTTCCCTATTATACTTAATTTTAAAAGTATGAATAGAGTTTGCTTCCACAACCTGTTCCTCAAGTGCATTCCATTTTTCCCACTACTCTCACGCTAAAAGAAAACTTCCTAACATCTCTGTGACTCATCTGAGTTTCAAGTTTCCACCCATGTCCCCTCGTTCTGTTATTATTACGTGTGAACATTTCATCTATTTCCACTCTGTCAATTCCCCTGAGTAATTTAAATATGTCCCTATCATATCTCCTCTCTCCCTTCTTTTCTCTAGTGTCGTAAAGTTCAGTTCCTTCAGACGCTCTTCATATCTCATCCCTCGTAACTCTGGGACAAGCTTCGTCGCAAACCTCTGAACCTTCTCCAGTTTCCTTATGTGTTTCGTCAGGTGGGGGATCCATGTGTATGTGTGTGTGTACTCACCTATTTGTACTCACCTATTTGTGCTTGCGGGGGTTGAGCTTTGGCTCTTTGGTCCCGCCTCTCAACTGTCAATCAACTGGTGTACAGATTCCTGAGCCTACTGGGCTCTATCATATCTACATTTGAAACTGTGTATGGAGTCAGCCTCCACCACATCACTGCCTAATGCATTCCATCCGTTAACTACTCTGACACTGAAAAAGTTCCTTCTAACGTCTCTGTGGCTCATGTGGGTACTCTGTTTCCACCTGTGTCCCCTTGTTCGCGTCCCACCAGTGTTGAATAGTTTATCCTTGTTTACCCGGTCGATTCCTCTGAGGATTTTGTAGGGTGTGTGTGTGTGTGTGTGTGTGTGTGTGTGTGTGTGTGTGTGTGTGTGTGTGTACCGACAACATAACATCCCCAGAGGTAGTGTCTATGATCCACGTCTATCTTCTCCCTGTTTGCAAACACACACGCACACCCACATACACACACACACACACACACACACACACACCAACCACAATTCATTTCCATTATGTAATTTCCCCCGTCATAGCCCGTTACAATTAGCGGCAGCAACAATTATAAATGAAACATCGATCCCGCCATGGTGAACGAAGTCTGTTATTTGGCCCATTGCGTGCAAGAGGTTCGTAAGAATTTCGTAATAAATAGCTCCGGATCTATTGGCGGGCCGAGGCCTCATGAATGGTCCAGCCGTGTGGGTGATGGCCAAATTCCCACATATGGTGAGGAATATTTGTGCCCATCCGTGTTATTGCTCATGGGATTATTGCTGAAGATTAGTGGTGTCTCGAGGCTGCCCACCACACCACCTGGGTCGGGGATTGGCCAATAGGAAAGGTGGGTGGGGGTTCCAATCACTGCTAGATAACCCACCAAACACACACACACACACGATATAACTACAACGTTCGAGCAGTTGTATACTACCTAACAAAATATATATGTCAATTATCTAACCAGTTGTAATAACTTTGTAACAAGTCATAACAACTTGTTGCACCAAGTTGTATACAAGATATCAATAGGGGGTCGTAGGTTGTGTGTTTTTGCAGGGAAGCCCCTCATTACACACACACACACACACACACACACACACACACACACACACACACACAGTTGCCCGAACGGAGATAAATAAACAACTACAATTTCTACCTCGGCTTCCAGAAAGCCGAGGCCAATAGCCAGTCATTACATTAGATACGAGCAAAAGCTCTTCTTTCAGCCGTACAATCGAAGACGACTAACGCAACAATCGGCCAGAACAGGAACAATCAAAGCAGTCTTAGACTTAACAGTCTTAAAGTCTTAATAAAGTCTTAATAAAGTCTGAATGAAAGACTCGAGACAAAGGAAGGCTGACGTTTCGTGATGGTTTGACTTCTTTCCTGTAGGACTAACAGACGCTGACGGTTGTTAGCAGGTAGTTCGGGGTCATTGCTGGATTCCTATTAGCATGTGCAATTGGTAATTTGTTTCCTTACGAGGTTTTAATAGGGAGAGAATAGGGGAAGAGAGGGGAGATGAGGGGGGAAGGAGGGAATTGGGTGTGGAAGGTGGGGGAGAGAATGTACATGGGAGATTGGTCAGAGGAATGTCCTCTTCAAAGTCCTCTTCAATGTCCTCATTCCTCTTCAAAGGAATGTCCAGGTTTAAATGTTAAATTTTGCCCCGAGGGGCGAGTTTATTGGGCAGCGCCACTCATCCTGTGAGTGAACACACCGCCATAGTGACAGTATTGGGCAGCGCCACTCATCTTGTGAGTGGACACACCGCCATAGTGACAGTATTGGGCAGCGTCACTCATCCTGTGAGTGAACACACCGCCATAGTGACAGTATTGGGCAGCGCCACTCATCCTGTGAGTGGACACACCGCCATAGTGACAGTATTGGGCAGCGTCACTCATCCTATGAGTGGACACACCGCCATAGTGACAGTATTGGGAAGCGTCACTCATCCTATGAGTGGACACACCGCCATAGTGACAGTATTGGGAAGCGTCACTCATCCTGTGAGTGGACACACTGTAACACCGTAAAGGTGTTTGGTTTATTTTTATTTAATACATACATGGAGATATATGAGTCACAGACAAGGATTTGACAGACGCCAACTTGTCTGGCCTGGATCTCACACCTCTAGTTTTAATGACACCGAGTTGACCTGAGGTCAGGTCATGCGAATCTCACCTGGCTCTCGCTAATCTTATAATTGAGCCGGGTAGCCTTCAAACATGCCGACGTTTAAGGAGTGGCTTGGTAGAGTGCCGGAGGCTATCTAACTTGTGGGCGGAGTTAGCCACTAGGTTTCCCAATTAATACTCTGAGAGATATCGATTCAGGATCAGGAGAAGGACAGAAGAAGCAGAGCAATAGACAGAAAACAGCCAGCAGCGGCCATCCGTCCACACAGGCGGTCAGCCGGTGGGGCGGGACAGTCTCTGTCAACTACAGACCTCCCCCCCCCTCTCTATTCCAAGGAGCTCAGACACTTGGTGAGTTGAACATTAAGGTGACTTGATCGTGGTTACAGGTGTTGTGTGATTTAAAGGGGCAGTCGAGTTGTAGGGTTCTCGAATTCTTGGATGATGACTCACTTTGAACTATTAAGCTTGACCATTTATACTTGCTTAAATTATTGATACTCAGTATGTGAAATATAATTGAAAGTCATTATTTAAACTGTGTTTAACTTTGTTCCCTAGAGATTTTGGAGTTGAGATAAGAAAGTCTCTGCGGTTTCTGGTTTCATGATTTGAATGAGTACATGATACAGAGGGAGAATACCTCTTGATAATATCCTTGAGTATATTATGTTGATACAGACAAGTTCCATTCCTTGTCTGGTATGTAAATGATCTAGAATGGATGGTGGCAGCAATTTTCTATTTCATCTTCTACTATCTACTCTACTATCATTTTCTACTTCTACTATCTACTTTCCTACTTCTACCTATCTACCCTTCTACCTCGTCTACTTCTCCTACTCACTTCTTACTTACACGATATTCCATTTCCCCCCCCCCCCGTTACAACACCGCCATAGTGACAGTATTGGGCAGCGTCACTCATCCTGTGAGTGGACACACCGCCATAGTGACAGTATTGTGCAGCGTCACTCATTCTGTGAGTAGACACACCGCCATAGTGACAGTATTGGGCAGCGCCACTCATCCTGTGAGTGGACACACCGCCATAGTGACAGTATTGGGCAGCGTCACTCATCCTGCGAGTAGACACACCGCCATAGTGACAGTATTGGGCAGCATCACTCATCCTGTGAGTGGACACACCGCCATAGTGACAGTATTGGGCAGCGCCACTCATCCTGCGAGTGGACACACCGCCATAGTGACAGTATTGGGCAGCGTCACTCATCCTGTGAGTGAACACACCGCCATAGTGACAGTATTGGGCAGCGCCACTCATCCTGCGAGTGAACACACCGCCATAGTGACAGTATTGGGCAGCGCCACTCATCCTGCGAGTGAACACACCGCCATAGTGACAGTATTGGGCAGCGCCACTCATCCTGCGAGTGAACACACCGCCATAGTGACAGTATTGGGCAGCGCCACTCATCCTGCGAGTGAACACACCGCCATAGTGACAGTATTGGGCAGCGCCACTCATCCTGCGAGTGAACACACCGCCATAGGACCATATACAACACTCCCCAATAGGAAGAAAACCCGCTGGGTTGTTGACCAGCGAATGTAGCAGAGTAGAAAATACCATAAACTATTCTTATTATCCTTTTAGAGATAATATATATCTCGATCAACTTTCTTGAAACTTGAAAGAGTGTAAAAAGGAAAGATGGTAAGTGGAACGAGGTTCAGGGAGAGTGGGAAGTTGAAGAGTCGGAATTATGGAAGCTAAAGATGGGTTGAAGACAATTTTCGAGATTACGGTTGGCAGGAGTTTAGTTTCTGGTGGTGGATTGAGACTGTGGTGGAGGGAGATCAGAGCTCACGTTGGAGGGAGATCAGAGCTCACGTTGGAGGGTCGAAGTGAATGGGGAATGGGAATAGTCGAATAGGGTAATTGTCCTCACCTCATTATACTCGCCTAATTGTGCTTACAGAGGGAGATTTGGTAGGCCTCTACCACACTACTTACCTACTCCGACACGGAATATTTGTTTTCTTAATGCCCCTCTGGATTATTTGGGCACTCAGATTCCATCCTGTGTTCCCTAGTTCGAGTACCACCCGTGTTAAATAATCTGACTTTATCTACCCTATTCCGTTGAGACTGAAGCAAAAAGAAGAACTGAGGTTAAGAACAGAATTAAATGAGAGAGAGAGAGAGAGAGAGAGAGAGAGAGAGAGACCGAGCGAAATAAGAACTGAGAAATATAGTGGAACATAAGTTGTGAGAACAGTGGCATTAACTCAAGAACTATCAAAAAGGACAACAAATTCAAACTGGAGGATATGAAATAACATTGGGAAAGAGAACGAAGAACAGATTCGAGTAGAACTGAAGAACAACAATTAGCTAATTGGCTGAAGGCACGTGTTAGGTCCGGTGGGAACAGGACAGAGCAAAACTGGGGAAATACACAAAAATGATGGATAAATATTCGCTTAAAAGGGGAAGAACCTAATAAACGGAGGACATAATAAACGGATGACTGACTGAGCCTCATATTTTCTCTCCCTATTTTTTGCGTTTTTTTTTTGGTGAAAAAAAATCATTTTTTCCTCGAGGTGTTAAATGATTATAACAGAATGTGTGCTGTGGCTGTGAGGGAGAGTGAGACACGTGCAGTGTTGGATGTGACTGAGTGAGAGACATTGAGAAAGGGAGACACCTAATTGTGCTCGCTCGGTAGTTGAGCTTAAGAGTCTCTAGTCCCGCCTCTCAACTGTCAATCAACTGGTGTACAGGTTCCTGAGCCTATACTGGGCTCTATCTTACTTATATATGAAACTGTGTATGGAGTCTGCCTCCACCAACAGGAGGGAGCCGGTCGGCCGATCGGACAGCACGCTGGACTTGTGATCCTGTGGTCCTGGGGTCGATCCCAGGCGCCGGCGAGAAACATTGGGCAGAGTTTCTTTCACCGTATGCCCCTGTTACCTAGCAGTAAAATAGGTACCTGGGTGTTAGTCAGCTGTCACTGGCTGCTTCCTGGGGGTGGAGGCCTGGTCGAGGACCGGGCCGCAGGAATACTAAAAAGCCCCGAAATCATCTCAAGATAACCACATCATTTCCCTGTAACTATTCTGACACAAACTATTCTAACGCTCTCTCATTTGGGTACTACGTTCCCATCTGTGTCGTTCGTATGCCCCGCCGTGCTAAATAGTCTATCTACCCTATCAATTCCCATAAGGATTTTATATGTGGTAACCATGTCTCCCCCTAACTTTTCTGACTTTCAGCGACACGAGGCTCAGTTCATGTAGTCTTTCCTTGTAGCTCATTCCTTGTAGTTCTGGGACTAGTCTTTAGGCGTATCTTTGAACCTTTTTCAGCACCATCTTGTGCTTGACTACATATGGATCCGCTTATTCCAGGATTAGTCCTGGAATAGTAACTTATTCCATATCCGCTTATTCCAGGATTAGTCCGACATATGTGGTACATAAAGTTCCGAACTATTCCTTACAGAGTTTCTAAAGGCAACTCTGGCTTTAACCAGCCTCGCATATGCCGTAAATGATGATCTTTTGATGTGGAGACAGGCTCTGTGTGCTATCAACCTCCAGATCCTTCTCTCCGTCCGTTTCATGAGGGATTTCATTTCCCATTTGGTGTCATGTGTCCTGTCCCGTGTTCTCTGCGCCATAGTGGATGACATGCAGTGACTGGAAGGGAACAAGATGGAGGGAAGGATTGCAGGTGACTGACATCTGTTCCCCCACAATCAAACAATGCATGAGACAAGAGGTAATGGTAGTATCTTTTCAGTTTATTTTCTACCACAAATGTGGGCCATTTTTTTTAATGTTAACCAGTACATGGATATTTTTCTTGTCAGTCATGGGATGTTTGTGTTTATGTGTGCATAGTCACTTTAATGTGTTTGTGGGCGAGCTTTAGCTCCGAGGCCCTGGGGTGTTTTTTTTACTTATAAAGTTATTAACCATAAAGCTGTAAGACCTTTGTGTGTAATTACCTAAGTGTAGTTACAGGATGTGAGCTACGCTTGTGGTGTCCCGTCTTCCCAGTGCTCATTATCTAATCTATATATATATATATATATATATATATATATATATATATATATATATATATATTATATTATATATATATATATATATTATATATATATATCCCTTACCGGGTAGATTTGATTTCAAAACAGAATTGCAGCAAAAACAGAAAAAGGCGTCAGAAGTTGTGTAGAAGTGACAATGAAACAGTTAACTGAAGAAATGTATATGTTATATATATATATTATATATTATATAATATATATATATATATATATATATTATATATATAATATATAATATATATTATATTATTATATATCAATATATAATATTAGAGGATAGGATTTATACAGTTTATATATATATATATACTATATATATATATACTAATCATATATAATATATATATTATATATATATATATATATATATATAAACCCGTTTTACTGAACGGGGTGAGAATAGCTGAGCCACCTCATCCCTTTGGGTGTAATTTAGACCTCGATAAACTAATTTCAAACAGTTTGGTTGAGTATCGCTGGCCATCACCCAATCATCGTTCCGGTTATGTGTTAGCGGAATTTATCCAGGTTACGATGGACTTAAACAGGAATGCAGAGGTGTAATTAATTCTTGACACAAGTAAATTGCTTCATGTATAACATGCTGGTGCACTCTGGGTTTTTTTTCAGGATCTCATTCAGCCCCTTGTCTCATCCACCCCCTAATCTCACCCAGCTCCTTGTGTATGTCTAATCTGTTATTTTACTAAACCATCCGATGTTTACAGGCAAAAAAATCAACTTTTAATTCTCGGTGTGATTGCATTAGGGAATATTTACTTGCCGGATCCTCTTGAGTAACTTGATTAATCTGTTGAGAGCCTCTTGCAAGTCTGACTGTCACGGTGTCTCTCTCAAGAGCCAGGGAAGGCGTGACGAACCGCTGACTGAGTGTCGGAGAAGATAAATTGCTTTTTGGTCTGAGGGCGCTGTTGGCTAACTGCGGGTATTGCCTCGTTAATTGTCTATTAGGCAATATTGCTTGTGCATTTGGGAATGGTTGATGGAGATTGATTTTAGCGTTCTTGGGGGGGGAGAAGCGGCGTACATGGAGCTTTTGATATTTACATAGAGATATGTGGATTTATACAGCTACCCCTTAGACTATATGTATATATGAGGGGGATACATAGTATGTGTCAAGAGGTTACTATGTGCTTCATGAAATACCCAACTCGTAGGATGGTTAGTCGTACAGGGGCATGTAATCAGTATATCACCTTCACCTGCAAACTTTGGAGATATCATATGGATATCCTCGAGAGCAAGGGAGGGGATAAATTAATTTCAAAACTTGAGGAACGTCATGCCGTTCGATCTGATGGGTCTGTCAAATGAATTATGAAATGAATATTAAGCAGGGACATGAGCATCGTGAATGAATGATGTTCAGTTTGAACAAAGGATAAATATCGTGAATGATGATAAAATGTTCAGTCTGAGGAAAAGTGAAATCTAACGATGCTCAACAGGTGAAAGATGTCTGGTTGAATTTCTTGATATAATGGATGAGAGCTGATTAATCAGAGAGATAGGATTAATTAATTGATTCTTCATCAGGGAGGATAAGAAACTGGTGTGTATTACTATTTGGGCCTGTAGGATCGAGCTGTTAGCTCTTGGACCCCGCCTTTCTGAACGTCGGTTGTCTAATGTACTGACTCTCCACAGATTTTCTTTTATCTACTACATACCATTCTAAAACACACACATACACACACACACACCACACACACACACACACACACACACACACACAATCATTGCTGGCAAGCAACTGATGCTCGAAAGGCGGGATCCAAGAGTCAATGCTCGATCCTGCAGACACATATAGGTGATACATATAGGTGAGTACACACACAGCTCAAGCCCCGCAAGCATAACTAGGCGAGTTAACTAGGTGAATACACACACACACATTCCCCAGACAGCCCGTAGCAGTTGTCTAACTCTACGGTACCTATTTTCTGTTAGGTAAACCGCGACGTCAGGTGAAAGAAAACCTGCCCCAATTGTTTTGCCAATCTACTTGGTATCCACCGGGACCATTAGGACTACGACCTCGGAGAGCTCACCATTCACAAATCCCTCCCCATAACAAAAAAAATCATCCCCATTAAGAAACTCCCTCCCCATTCACAATCCCCATATTCTAATTCCCAATTTTCTCCCCCCATTCACAACTCACTTCCACAATCCCCAAACTCCCAATCAACATCGCCTCTCCTTGCTCTTCTCCCTCCCCCACCCACGTTAACCAGATCACAGGAAGAGTGATTTATCTTTCCCCAAAAAACTTAAACAACATTGACCTGGTTTCTGCATGACACTGACCTCCGTTAATTTCCATGTTTTCATAATGAAGAGAAAGCAACGAAGCTGCTCCCCCACACACACACGGCCTCGTTACTGAAACCGTTGTCAAGTTTGTTATTTACGAATAAGTTTGTGGAACTGTCGTAGGTCTGATGGAATGGGCCAAAGTCTGGTGGAATGGTCCTGAGTTTTATTCAATTTGGGTTGGAGTTGGGAGGGTGTTGGCGATGATAATTTAATAATTGGGGGTAATTTAATAATTGGGGTAATTTAATAATTAATAATTGTGGGGAAGTCTGATTAAAATTTGGTAAAGTTTGGTAAACACAATTTAATTTTTTTTTGTGCGAAGAGTGGACTAAGTTTGGGATTAGTTTAAATCTGAAGAGACAATCTGTTTTTTTTTTTAATTTAACAATTTATGATCCAATCATTGTGATTGGATGGGACAAGTGAGCAGAACACCAGATCCTTTCTGATTTTTTTTATAAAAACACCATACACTCCACACACCACACACACACACACACACACAACACACCTATTTGCATTCCATCCGTTAACTATCTGTCAGAGTAAGTTAACGGATGGAATGCATTAGGCAGTTGATGTGGTGGAGGCTGACTCCATACACAGTTTCAAGTGTAGATATGATATGAGCCCAGTAGGCTCAGGAATCTGTACACCAGTTGATCTGTACACCAGTTGATTGACAGTTGAGAGGCGGGACCAAAGAGCCCAAAGCTCAACCCCCGCAAGCACAATAGGTGAGTAACAAATAGGTGATACACACACACACACACACCACCACACACCATTCTATTCGGAACACATGGACGAATATTAGGAAGGCGATTGTAAGCACTTGATTATAAATAATCATCCAATATTGTTTTACTGACCGTAAATAGTACAGTTAGGTTCGTTCTTGACTCGCAAAAAGACAATTCCACGCTTCGAATCCCGGTCGGTACAGAAATAGTTGGCCGTCTTTCCTTTCGCCTAATGCCGCTGTTCGCCTAACAGTAAGTAGC
>WNGS01169498.1:54205046-54242053 GCA_020271785.1 Procambarus virginalis
TTGATACAGTGCCACATGAAAGATGATTAAAAAGATAGAGGCTCATGGTATTGGGGGTGCTATATTAAGCTGGATTAGGGCATGGCTATACCAAAGGAAACAGAGAGTTAGTATAAAGGAGTCAAGTCAGAGTGGAAAATGTTGTAAGTGGAGTGCCTCAAGGCTCTGTCTTGGGACCTCTGTTGTTTATAATATATAAATGATTTAGATTCAGGTTTGGGTAGCAACATTTGCAAATTTGCCGATGATACGAAATCGGTAGGGAAATTAATTCGGAGTAGGACTCACTATCACTTCAAGTTGAATAGATAGGGTTTTGAAATGGTCAAAGGACTGGCAGATCCAGTTTAATGCTGATAAATGTAAAGTTCTGAGGCTAGGTAATGATGATAGAGTTACAAGATACGAGCTAGATGGTGTTGAGATTGCGAAGTCGGATTGCGAAAGGGATCTGGGAGTTATAATTAGTAAGAATTTAAAACAAAAGGATCAATGCATGAATGCATTAAGGAACCAACACGGGAAAATAATATTTTAGATTTAGTGTTAACTAACAGGGAAACACAAATTAATGACATCGAAATAGGGAGTGAGCTAGGGAACAGTGATCACAAAGAAATCAGATTTAGCATAGAATGGAATAGACCTGTAGGAGAAATTCTGTTAAAAGTGCCAGATTTTCGAAAAGCTGATTTTAATAGTCTAAGAATTTTTTGGGGTCAAATTGATTGGAAAGTCTTGGGTATGGGGTTGGGCCGGTCTTGGAGCGAGACATGAACCCAGCGATAGATGATGTAAATGGGGATCTCGATGTGGATTCAATATATAACTTATTTAAGAATATTCTAAGCAAAGCACAGGAACGTAGTATACCACACAAATTGAACAGATCGATTACTAATGACCCAAAGTGGATAACAGAATTTGAAGAACCTTATAGGTAAAAAGAGAGCTTGGTACAAAAGGATTAAAATGGAGAGGTCACTTTAGAACAGGAATTCGTACAACTGGTTAGAACATAAGAACAAAGGCAACTGCAGAAGGCCTATTGGCCCATACGAGGCAGCTCCTATTTATAACCACCCAATCCCACTCATATACATGTCCAACCCATGCTTGAAACAATCGAGGGACCCCACCTCCACAATGTTACGCGGCATTCCCCTAGTATGTGAATGTCACTACACTCCAGGACTCATCCACCACCTCACCCTGTACAACATAATCAACAAATGAGAAAAAAACTCTAAAAAGAAGTTGTAGAAGCCACCTCCATCCACAACTTTAAAGCCAGAGTCGACTAAGACCTTGACAGACAAAACAGCTCAATTGAACAGCAACATATTGAACAAGGCAAATAGACGTATTATAAACAGCTTAAAACCCTACTACCCCCGGAGTCGCTGGCATGTAAACCACTGAAACGAATAGGCACTAACTCGTCCTTTTCACTCGAACCTCTCCCCAGTTTCTCGTTCCCTAACCAGCTTCCACAAACCTAACATCACAGCGCCCCCCAGGCAGTGGTCATGCTGTGTAGTTTATACCTGGGAAATATTTGATGGAGTGGTACCATGCCTCACAATTCAGGAGGCATTACAGGGTGAGTAAAATAGCCCCATTGGCTGTGTAAAACAGCGCCACTGGCAGTGAAAAATAGCCATTGGCTGTGAAAACAGCTCCACTGGCGGTGTAAAACAGCTCCACTGGCTGTGAAAAACAGCCATTGGCTGTGAAAAACAGCCCCATTGGCTGTGTAAAACAGCTCCACTGGCAGTGAAAAACAGCCCCACTAGCTGTGTAAAACAGCCCCACTGGCAGTGTAAAACAGCTCCACTGGCAGTGAAAAACAGCTCCACTGGCTGTGTAAAATAGCTCCACTGGCAGTGAAAAACAGCTCCACTGGCTGTGTAAAATAGCTCCCACTGGAAAGAATATAGATGCTCCAAGAGACAATTCTATGAACATCAGGGATCAAACACCTCTCTCCTCTCAATATACAAAACAAAATTCTCTTTAGTTGATGTCTTTCGTCATTAATGAAGGAATTTAGGAACCTTCAAAGGGGACGCGGGATGACCTCAGTGACATCCAACAGCCTGGTTGATCAGATCGTCATCCCAGGATGCCTGGTGAATGATCCCCCTTCCCTCTCTATTTCTCACACGCTTTTCTTTATATTCTCTCCTTACCTTCCCTTCCCTTTTCTTACCTCATCTCCTCTCCCATACCTTCGCAGCCTCCCTCCTTCCCCCTCTTTCATCTCCTCCTTACGGAGCAGCAAGCAGCATCATACCCACACAAGCGAATCGATATTTTTTCGCTGCATATCGCTTCCTGATCATAAACCTTGGGTCGGGATAATGTTACCTATTCCACCCCTTTCCTCTCCCCTTCCCTGAGTGATGGTTTGTGAGACACGCGTGTTTACCTTTTCTTGGTTGACAGTGGGGAGGAGGGACAATAATTTTGGCATTATTATCAAGGATGACAAGACGAGCTTTACGCTTCCTTGCTCCTCAAAGGCGGTGGCGTATGTGTGGAGGGGTCTTGAGAAGAAGGGGGGAAGGATGGGGGATAAAAGGGGGTGAGAGGAAGGAAATAAAAGGGGGGTGGGGAAGATGTTTGGATACTATACATACCCCTCGGCTGGAGTACCTGCACTACCATATTCGTTATCATCTCTACCAGTACCACCATCGCCGCTACCATCCCCACACTACCACCATCCCCACCAGTACCACCATCCCCACTACCACCCCTTACTAACATTTAACAACACAACATGTAAACATTATGGAGTCAATTCAAACATATTTTAACGCGAATTCTTGAACATAAAAACTGATGTAAATTACAGATATGAAAACATAAGATATCAAGAATATATTACGACCCGTAATGATCTGATATGATAAAAAACAGGGGTAGAGCAACGGTCTGGTTTCATGCAGGTCGGCGTTCAATTCCCCCGACTGTCCACAAGTGGTTGGGGGCACCATTCCTTCCCCCCGTCCCATCCCAAATCCTTATCCTGACCCCCTTCTCAGTGCTATATAGTCGTAATGGTTTGACGCTTTCCCCCCTGATATCTTCCTTCCTTCCTTTCTTCTTAAGATGTGTGGGTTTGGTGTCAATATTTACCAGCTGCTGAGTCCTTCTCTTGATTATGTCACTCCGTAAAAAGTTCAACCTTTTAACCTGACCGGAAAAGTACCAACCCAAGCAACCCGCCTAACCTAACCCAACTGTACCTAACCTAACCTAACCTAACGTAACATATTGCGTCCGATGCCCAGAAAACGTATGTAATACCTGACATGTCACAATCCCATTATAACACTATGTCATTAAATGAACAAATCCACAAGGGCCGTGTACTATGTCACTATCACACTATAATACTATCATGTCACTATCAACAAGTACCTTCACCATACTTGTATCATGTCACTATCAACAGTTACCTTCACCATACTTGTATCATGTCACTATCAACAGTTACCTTCACCATACTTGTATCATGTCACTATCAACAGTTACCTTCACCATACTTGTACCATGTCACTATCAACAGTTACCTTCACCATACTTGTATCATGTCACTATCAACAGTTACCTTCACCATACTTGTATCAGATGTTAACTCTCACACGCTTCCTGATGTTCTCCTCCGTCTCTCCATATATATCCAACCTAACTAAATTACCATGATCTGTGATATAAAACTGTAGAGGCAGCGTCACCACGGAAGATTATTACTTCGTTTCTTCTATAGCAGTTTTCGATAAGAAGTAAAATGCGTCTCCGAAACGGAACCATCTATGGGGAGCGCTTGGAAGATTCTACCTCTGGAAGGGAAGAAAGTTATTATGGGGTAGAATATGTGGAGAATACAGAGGGAAATGATCACCGTTCCACGGTGAAAATAATGGTTCTGACGATACTTGCATTGGTGGTTCGACTGGTCAAGGGCCTGATTGTCCTCGGGATTACCGTAGTCATCGTGTACGGCTTGCTCTACATGTATCGTGAAAAGAGAGACATGTGGCAAGATATGATTTGCCAATAGGACTGCACGGACAGAGAGCTGACTCTCCAGGAGCTCAATAAGGTGTAAAATACATACTTCTAGAGGACAGTGTGGTGGATGAAAGGCTCCCAGACTACTGATATCCCACCGTGTATTATGAAGATATTTGGACGGTGGGAAAATTCCCTTTGCGAACCCCAGCAGGAGGAGCCAAGGACTATGTGAGGGGGTTGGGTGTGGACCACCTCAGGGGTTGGGTGTGGCCCACCTCAGGGGTTGGGCGTGGCCCACCTCAGGGGCTGGGCGTGGCCCACCTCAGGGGCTGGGCGTGGCCCACCTCAGGGGCTGGGCGTGGCCCACCTCAGGGGCTGGGCGTGGCCCACCTCAGGGGCTGGGCGTGGCCCACCTCAGGGGCTGGGCGTGGCCCACCTCAGGGGCTGGGCGTGACCCACCTCAGGGGCTGGGCGTGGCCCACCTCAGGGGTTGGGCGTGGCCCACCCCAGGGCTGGGCGTGGCCCACCTCAGGGATGGGCGTGGCCCACCTCAGGGATGGGCGTGGCCCACCCCAGGGCTGGGCGTGGCCCACCTCAGGGGCTGGGCGTGGCCCACCTCAGGGGCTGGGCGTGGCCCACCTCAGGGGCTGGGCGTGGCCCACCTCAGGGGCTGGGCGTGGCCCACCTCAGGGGTTGGGCGTGGCCTACAGGAGTGTGTGTGTGTGTGTACTCACCTAGTGGTGCTCGGGGGGGGGGGTTGAGCTTTGTCTCTTTGGTCCCGCCTGTCAACTGTCAATCAACAGGTGTACAGATTCCTGAGCCTACTGGGCTCTATCATATCTACATATGAAACTGTGTATGGAGTCAGCCTCCACCACATCACTTCCTTGTGCATGTTGGCATCTCAAAACATGACACTGTTGATATGCTTGCAAAGACAACCTGTAGAAAACCAGGAGTAGAAATTGATATGGGTGTTTCATTAGCAGTGTCAAAGAGAATACTTACAAAAATATCTAATGAAGATCTCACCGACCTAACAAATTCACAAAGACCTGAAAGTTGTAGCATTAAATATTATTATAGATATCGTGAGGAAACATTCACATATGGGACTAATAGAACAAGAACCCGGCAATGTGATGTTATAGTGGCCAGAATACGCCTGGGTTATAGACGTATCTGGCAGCTTTCTCAAAACCCAAATGTCGAGTACACAATGTGTCAACTTTGTGAAAGAGAAAACATGCACTCTCTTGAACATTATATTGTAGAATGTCCCATACTGACTAACTTTCGCCCTCCTGGGCTGAGGTATGCTGAACTCTGTAACTACTATATGAGTACTGGAACACTTGATGATATATTGGACTTGTACCCAAGATTGACCATGTAATGTATCAATTATACAATGTATGTGATGTAACTATATAACCTAAGCTTGTAAAAACATCTTAATCACCTTCAGTGGTTAAGTGCTTAATAACAAACTAGTTTCTATATCAGCTATCTTACGGTTTCAGAGTAAGAGAGACATAAATGCATGTGTATATATGTATGTGTATACAGGATATGTGGACGTTGGTCAGAATTGCATTTCACCTTTGTAAATACACATTAATGACACTTTGTAAAAAACGCATCTAACACTTTATGTAGGGCAGACGTAAATCTGTGTATCTATGTATTTATGTCTATAGGTTAGACTAGCATTTTAAAAGCACTACAATCACTTTGTTTGGTTGATTGTTCAATAGATCTCTCACCCTGTCCATGGAGGACAAAAGAAAATGTATATATGCTGGTTAGCATTGTAATAGTTTGGCCACGTCTGTGGTAGAAAGATAATAAAAATATAAAATTACAATAAAAGTATTAATGGGACTGAACTGAGGATCTTGTCTACAGCAGCCATTTTTCCCGATTTATTTTTTACGATACAAGATCAATGACTTCATAATTTGTCACTGTCTTGACTGAACAGTTAGGCACAGTTGGTGAAATGTGAACAATTATAACTTATGGTCATATAATAAGCATACTTATTTGTTATACAAGGTATAAGAAAAGTTCTCTTGATAATATACTATTCTCTTGAGATATACTCGTATACTCTTGACAACTAGTAATTTTCTAATGTGGTAAAGAAACTCAATTTTTAAATTTAATATTTTGCCCCGAGGGGCGAGTTTATTGGGCAGCGTCACTCATCCTGTGAGTGGACACACCGCCATAGTGACAGTATTGGGCAGCGCCACTCATCTTGTGAGTGGACACACCGCCATAGTGACAGTATTGGGCAGCGCCACTCATCCTGTGAGTGGACACACCGCCATAGTGGCAGTATTGGGCAGCGCCACTCATCCTGTGAGTGGACACACCGCCATAGTGACAGTATTGGGCAGCGCCACTCATCCTGTGAGTGGACAGAAATGTTAAAAAAGAGATAAGGAAAGCAAAAAGAAACTATGAAGTTCGTATAGCAGGGCAAGCAAAGACAAATCCTAAAGGGTTTTTTCAGTTATATCGAACTAAGACTAGGGAAAGGATAGGTCCATTAAAAACTGAGACAGGTCAAATAACAGATAGTGATGAAGAGATGAGTAGTATTTTTAACAAATATTTTGTATCTGTATTTACTAAAGAGGAACTTAACAATATGCCTTCAGCCGAACAAGTCTATGTGGGTGGGGACGAGGACAGGTTGACGAGTTTAGCAGTTACCAGGGAGGATGTTCTTAAACAAATAGTAAAACTCAAACCAAACAAATCCCCAGGGCCGGATGAAGTGTTTGCCAGGGTGCTGAAAGAATGCAAAGAGGAGCTTTGTGACCCACTGTCAATCATATTTAATAAATCAATAGAGTCAGGCAGAGTGCCAGAGTTTTGGAAAGTTGCTAATGTGATACCAGTTTTTAAGAAAGGAGATAGATCACTTGCGTCTAACTATCGACCAATAAGCCTAACGTCTATTGTGGGAAAGTTACTCGAATCTATAATAGCAAATAAAATTCGTCTTCATCTTGAAAAACATAAATTAATAATTGAGTCGCAACATGGTTTTATAAATGGCCGTTCATGTTTAACAAATTTGTTATCTTTTTATTCTAGCATAGTTGAGGCAGTTGATAGTGGTAAGGATTGTGATGTTGTGTACCTTGACTTTAGCAAAGCTTTTGATACAGTGCCACATGAAAGACTGATTAAAAAGATAGAGGCTCATGGTATTGGGGTGCTATATTAAGCTGGATTAGGGCATGGCTATACCAAAGGAAACAGAGAGTTAGTATAAATGGAGTCAAGTCAGAGTGGGAAAATGTTGTAAGTGGAGTGCCTCAAGGCTCTGTCTTGGGACCTCTGTTGTTTATAATATATATAAATGATTTAGATTCAGGTTTGAGTAGCAACATTTGCAAATTTGCCGATGATACGAAAATCGGTAGGGAAATTAATTCGGAGGAGGACTCACTATCACTTCAAGTTGATCTAGATAGGGTTTTGAAATGGTCAAAGGATGGCAGATGCAGTTTAATGCTGATAAATGTAAAGTTCTGAGGCTAGGTAATGATGATAGAGTTACAAGATACGAGCTAGATGGTGTTGAGATTGCGAAGTCGGATTGCGAAAGGGATCTGGGAGTTATAATTAGTAAGAATTTAAAACAAAAGGATCAATGCATGAATGTTCGTAATAAGGCTAATCGGACACTCGGATTTATTAATCGCAGCGTAAGTAACAAGACACCTGGTGTGGTTCTCAAGCTATATCTTGCTCTGGTTAGGCCCCATTTAGATTATGCAGTTCAGTTTTGGTCGCCATATTATAGAATGGATATAAATTCACTTGAACGTGTCCAGCGTAGGATGACTAAGTTAATTCCCCAAATTAAGAACATAAGAACAAAGGCAACTGCAAAGGCCTATTGGCCCATACGAGGTAGCTCCTATTTATAACCACCCAATCCCACTCATCATATACATGTCCCAACCCATGCTTGAACCATCGAGGGTTTTTTTCAATCGAGAATTAGAAATCTTNGCCGTTGAGCACCTGACTGTGACGTTGATTAACTGACTCTGGCAGTTATATTAATTGACTCTGGCATTGATATTACCCTGAATCAACACTAGCAAATATATTAGTCCGACTCTGGATATGAATACTGTATCTGTTTATTATGTAGTACGACCTGGTGCTGCCTCATCTCAGCTAATTTAAAACTTAAGATATGACATTAAACTTCAACATTATTTACCTGGTAAATATATTGTTTATTGTCTATTATATTAATATTATTACTCCCACTAATACCTCTGATGTTAATGATATTATCGTTTCTCTTAAAACAAAGTCAGTGCCCTGGCTGAGATATAAACTCAACTTACAAAAAGCTCCTGATATCATGCTATGGCCATTTCATTGCTCTACAACAATCATTGAACTCCCTACCTTCTTGGCTATTAAAAAAAAAAAGTATCCAGTCCATGAAAGTTTGTGATTTCACTGACGTCAACAATTACAGCCATATCAATCGAGCCAACCTTGTCTAAAATATTTAAAAAGTTAGTATAGAAGCAACTTTACTCCTATGTTCTAAACAATATACTTTTGCCATATGGCTTCAGACCCCTGTCACGGTGGTGGATTTGGTGGTGTTACCGCTGACGGACCACCCAACCCACAACTCGACAAATGCTCATATTTCACTAGGAGATCACACTAGGCACTTCTGGCTCTTGGAGAGGGGCTCAACGTCACACGTTTAGGGGATGCGGCTCCAACACGCAGCCTTGTTGTCACGTGCACACACCCACTCGAGCCGCTGTGACTCCCCACTCTCTCCTTATGGAATATGACCTCCTCAATCCCCTTTATCTTACTAGACTTCTGTCTTACCCTGTCCACAGCAGTGGTTCCTGTTTCTTCTTGCTCTCTCTCTCTCCTTCTTACTATTTCCTGGGAGCCTCACTGGGACAAGTGCAAACACCAGCAAATTTGAATACATTTACTGGACGAAGTACATAACAATACACGCATACATATAATAATAATGATGAATCCTATACTCTGTACTATTATAATCAGGTTGCACTCCAACACCATCAGAACTCTATCCTCAGCTGCTAAGTGGTATCCTATCTCTTGGTATTACCTAATATTATCAACCTCCTCAAGTAGATTAAGTCTTACAATATATGTTACACTACCATCAAGAGAATGTATACATATATATATACCTATAAACACATATAAGGCAAATCAGCATTTGAATGCAATAACATACATATATATTATATCAGTATAAATGATCCGTGCCACACAACGAATCAATTGACCATTCTATCAGTCTTAGAATACATATATATCTGTAGGTACTCCTGCCTACGTCTGTAACTCTAAACTTCAATATACACTTCTTGGCACATAAATGGCAAACGATCACTCACCTCTCACTGCGTCGTTCACGCTAATGACAAACACTCTCACCTCCATACAAGTGATCATTTAGAACTATTTCACCTCCTGACAACTTCAGGTTCCTCAGGGCTTAAACACCAGATCCTCTGCAGCTCCTCTAGGCTGCTACCATGAAGATTCCTTGAACAACTATGGTGCCTCCCTACTCCTATTAGGATCATCCACAGCTCTCCTGGCTGCTGCACCATAAGTTTCCTCGAATAACTGTGGCACTTACCACCTCTGCAGAAGCACGTGACACTCCTCCTCACTGCTTCTTCATAGCTCGGGGTCCTCTCCTCCCCTGCCTTGGAGTTCATCAACCACTCCCTCTGTGCTGGCTTCCAAGTCCTCAGCAACTTCTTCCCCAAAGGACAAACCACAGATTATCTGGTCGAGGGCGCTTCTCCCTCTGACAACGTCTGACCAGGGCGCTTGTCACAGCCCACAAAACTGTCACTGGGCGGCTTAATACTCTCTCCTCGCCGTCCAGGACTTGAGACCACACGTCTTCAGCTCGATTCAACAGCTGGAACGTCTGCACCTTCTCTTCTCTTGGAGATAATATCACTAGGGTTCCCTCCTGGCGGGAGCTCGTCAAAGCGCGGCTCCTCCCCTGCGATGTCTGGCCTCAAGTGAGGTCATCGCCCTCCACAAGCGAGCCTCACGCCTCCAGTAACTTGTCCACATCTCCTAACAAGTCATTTATCTGTTTTCTAGTTCATTGCCCATAATCTCAATTTTATATAAATTCAACACACTATTTTACATCTGTGTTATCGCCTCTATAATTCCTGGACCTTCCAGTTAGGTCAGGCTTGCTGAATAACTCTCAAAGGGTGAGACTCGTTTCTCCTGCAGGCTGAGATCATAACACTCCCCTCCCCTATTTTTGAGAGTTATTCCAGTGGCAAAGCTCGGGATAATACATCCGCCACCACACTGTCTCGTTCTCCAACCGATTGGTTCGACCGTTGATCCGCTTACGTACTCTTCAGAGTCTACAACTACTTCATTGCACCTTGCAACATCTGGCTCACAACTCGCCCGAAACATGATCTTCTCACAAACGATTTGACTTCCCTGACACCTCTTGGCTAGGCTGTCCTCCTTGGACG
This sequence comes from Procambarus virginalis, assembly GCA_020271785.1. Lineage (NCBI taxonomy): Eukaryota > Metazoa > Arthropoda > Malacostraca > Decapoda > Cambaridae > Procambarus > Procambarus virginalis. The sequence continues at coordinate 54,215,648 of WNGS01169498.1, forward strand.
CCTGCACTCCATCGGTCAACTCTACTTATTGTTTCCACCCTCCGTTTCCTTGTCTTCTTCTCTTCACGTCCAGAGTCAGACATCTACTGTCTGTACCTCCTCTGTCGTCTTCACACTTCCATATACTGCCATTATACTTTCGTCTCCTGCCATCATACTTCACTCCCTCGTCTTCACCGACGATCCTCCCTTTCGTCTCCTCATTTATCCGAGACCTCATCCTGTTTGACTTCCATCGAGTCCTCGGCTTTCTTCTACTCCTCCATGCTTGTATCATCATCCTCTTCCCACACTTCTCGCCTCTATACAACTCCATTTCTTCTCCTTCAACTCTTCTTTGTTCCCTGGAAGTTTCTCCGAGCCCTGTACTACATCCAACAGCACTCGATCGTACATGTCGCTTTACCTCTCCTAGAGTGCTCGTAAGCATCTCTCCACACATACTGTCTCTTCTCCTTCCATTTTCTCGGCTATTACTCTTCTTCACTATCTCTCCTCCGCGTTTTCTGTGAAACATGTCAACTCCTGACATCTCAAACAACTTAACTCTACTATCCAAATGCCTCTGTGCTCGTGGACCACTTGACGCTCTACTCCCGTCCTCAGTATGTCCACATCCTTCCTCACTTCTGCTCAGCACAGTTGCATTCACCTTCCGACCCTTAATTTCAGCAGGCTGGGGTCTACTCAGGTTCGCTCTCTTCACATGATTTTTCTTTGGCTGGGCCATCTTCACTTTTGGCCTCACCGAGACTTCATCTTCCTGAGCTGGACCTTCATCAAACAGCCACGCTATATCTACGTCGATATCTTCTACCGGCTGAATAGACACTGTCTCATCTTCTCCAGCGTCTTCCTCGTCGGCCACCTCTGCCTTCATCACTACCGAGACAGGGTACTCAATGGCTTGGCGGTCTCCTGACTCATCTCCTCGGATGTCAGTCAGGTTCACACTCTCAGGTGTCCCACCCGTGCCGTGGCCTTCTGGGCACTCCTCTGGCACAGTCTCCGCTATGACTCTTGGCAACACTTTGTCCCGCACAAGTCATTCCCCAGGATCATTTGGACTCCTGGAACAGGTATGTCGGGGCACACTCCCAACATCACCTCCGCCGACACATATTCCGACCTTAGCTGGACAGTACAAACGGGCATGTCACTCTCAGACAATAACCCATATACTTTCATCTTTCTCCTGCCAGCTAACCGTCGATCATTCCCAATCAGGCTTCTCGCAATCACGCTCTGATTAGCTCCGGTATCTCTTAAGATACCAACTTCTACCTCAGGTTGGCCTCCTATACTGATCCAACCTTTACTTATGAACGGCCTATACCTCTCGTTCACTAAGTTCACCATCTGTGGTTTGTCTTGGAACATTAGTATATTTACTTCGGGGGTCACACATGGCCAGGGTCACAATTCTCTTGCCCTGCCGACAATCTCGCATCACGTGACCCAATCCGTTACAGTTGTAACATCGCACCTGGGAAAAGTCTCTTCTATATGTACCAGAGTGGTTCTGACTTTGTCCACTCGCATGAGAGTTCCTCGGGCCAGGTACACTACTTGCACTCTGTGGGGCTTTACTGGACTCTTGATTTCCTGGATAATGATTTGTTTCTCGTTTAGCTCCTTCATCTTCACTTTCAGACGAAGTGCGCGACCTACTCTTCTGAGTTTTAGGGTACTTACGTTTATCCGCCCATTTATCAAAATTTTTCTCACCCCAGACTCTTCTGGGTCTTTCGTAATTTCTTCCTCCCCAGGCTCCACTGGATCTGCCATTGCTGCGTCTCACCTCATTCTTCACTCTGTTCTCCCTCAAGCTCTTATATGCTTCCGTAATCATATCCGCCCTATCTGCGGCATCTCTCACCTCCTTTATCCCTGCTTCTTGGATCTTGAACTTTGTTTCGGGATGCATCATCTCCAAGAACTTCTCCATGACCATCAATTGCTTCAGGTCAGCGTAAGATCCAACTCCAGCAGCTTCAATCCACTTCTGGAATCGTCTTTCCAGATCCCTTGCTGTCTCAGCAAACGTACATGCTCCCACTTTGATCATCTCTCTGAAACGCTTCCTATAAGCTTCTGGGGTTAACTGGAACGAGCGCAATATGCTGCTCTTTACTGTGGCATAATCCTGGCACTCTTCTAGAGACAATTGGGTGTAAGCCTCCCTGGCTGCACCGGTCAATCTTAACTGGACCAGCTGGGCCCATTCCTCCTGTGGCCATTCCTTGATGCTGGCCACCTTCTCAAAGTGCTCGAAAAAGCTCTCTGCCTCTTCAGGAACAAACAAGGGAATGTCCTTCTCCCTAACCCTAACATCTGGTGAGCGTGATACCTGGGTGGTGCTCTCTGGCAACCCATGTTCGATCCTTTGCTCAGCCAAGGTTCTATTCGCTTCTATTTCCATTTGTTTTGTTCTCTCCTTTTCTTTTTCCACCTCTAGTTCCAACTCCAGTTCCCTTATTCTGGTTTCTCTTTTTCTTTTTCCTGTTCCAACTCCAGTTCCCTTACTCTGGTTTTCTCTTTTCTACTTCCAGCCTGGTTTTCTCTTTTTCTTTATCGGCTTCATTTTTCATCTGGAGTTCTAATTTCATCTTTTCCAGCTGGAACTGTCTCTCCTCACGCTGCATCTGGAGCTCTAACTGGAATCTCTCCAAGCTCCTATTCCGGCTACTCCTGCTACTGCGGCTACTCTTGCTGCTCCTACTCGATCCCTGGGATCTCACTTCATCCAGCCCATCATCCTCCTTTCCACTTTCAGCTCCTCTCTGGGCTCCTAGCTCTGCCGCTTCGCTTTTGGCTCTTAACTGCCTAAGGATCTCATCCTTCATCCCAGCCACTTTAGATGCTTTCAACCTGATGCCACATTTTTCTGCTATTTGTTTCAACTGATCCCTCGTGCAACCTTCCAAGTCCTCAGGCTTGCCTGATTCAACAAATGCTTGCACCTTATCCATCTTGTCCTGTGAGTCTTCCCAAGAGAGAGAATATACACCTGCGGTCACACAGTTTATCTATTTCAGCAAGGGTGTACAAATCCACTCTTGGACAGGGTGTGGGTGTGTCAGTTCACTCTCCCGGACACAGGCCCCCAATTTTGTTGCGGTGGTGGATTTGGTGGTGTTACCGCTGACGGACCACCCAACCCACAACTCGACAAATGCTCATATTTCACTAGGAGATCACACTAGGCACTTCTGGCTCTTGGAGAGGGGCTCAACGTCACACGTTTAGGGGATGCGGCTCCAACACGCAGCCTTGTTGTCACGTGCACACACCCACTCGAGCCGCTGTGACTCCCCACTCTCTCCTTATGGAATATGACCTCCTCAATCCCCTTTATCTTACTAGACTTCTGTCTTACCCTGTCCACAGCAGTGGTTCCTGTTTCTTGCTCTCTCTCTCTCTCTCCTTTACTATTTCCTGGGAAGCCTCACTGGGACAAGTGCAAACACCAGCAAATTTGGGTACATTTACTGGACGAAGTACATAACAATACATGCATACATATAATAATAATGATGAATCCTATACTCTGTACTATTATAATCAGGTTGCACTCCAACACCATCAGAACTCTATCCTCAGCTTGCTAAGTGGTATCCTATCTCTTGGTATTACCTAATATTATCAACCTCCTCAAGTAGATTAAGTCTTACAATATAATGTTACACTACCATCAAGAAAATGCATACATATATATATACCTATAAACACATATAAGGCAAATCAGCATTCGAATGCAATAACATACATATATATATATCAGTATAAATGATCCGTGCCACACAACGAATCAATTGGCCATTCTATCAGTCTTAGAATACATATATATCTGTAGGTACTCCTGCCTACGTCTGTAACTCTAAACTTCAATATATACTTCTTGGCACATAAATGGCAAACGATCACTCACCTCTCACTGCGTCGTTCACGCTAATGACAAATACTCTCACCTCCATACAAGTGATCATTTAGAACTATTTCACCTCCCTGACAACTTCAGGTTCCTCAGGGCTTAAACACCAGAATCCTCTGCAGCTCCTCTAGGCTGCTACCATGAAGATTCCTTGAACAACTATGGTGCCTCCCTACTCCTATTAGGATCATCCACAGCTCTCCTGGCTGCTGCACCATAAGTTTCCTCGAATAACTGTGGCACTGTACCACCTCTGCAGAAGCACGTGACACTCCTCCTCACTGCTTCTTCATAGCTCGGGGTCCTCTCCTCCCCTGCCTTGGAGTCTCATCAACCACTCCCTCTGTGCTGGCTTCGAAGTCCTCAGCAACTTCTTCCCCAAAGGACAAACCACAGATTATCTGGTCGACGGCGCTTCTCCCTCTGACAACGTCTGACCAGGGCGCTTGTCACAGCCCACAAAACTGTCACTGGGCGGCTTAATACTCTCTCCTCGCCGTCCAGGACTTGAGACCACAACGTCTTCAGCTCGATTCAACAGCTGGAACGTCTGCACCTTCTCTTCTCTTGGAGATAATATCACTAGGGGTTCCCTCCTGGCGGGAGCTCGTCAAAGCGCGGCTCCTCCCCTGCGATGTCTGGCCTCAAGTGAGGTCATCGCCCTCCACAAGCGAGCCTCACGCCTCCAGTAACTTGTCCACATCTCCTAACAAGTCATTTATCTGCTTTCTAGTTCATTGCCCATATTCTCAAATTTTTATATAAATTCAACACACTATTTTACATCTGTGTTATCGCCTCTATAATTCCTGGACCTTCCAGTTAGGTCAGGCTTGCTGAATAACTCTCAAAGGGTGAGACTCGTTTCTCCTGCAGGCTGAGATCATAACACCCCCCCAATAGCACCAATGATGCACGGATTAGTATGAACTTGATACATGTTGCTCTTGATAATAATGAGTACCTTGTTGGGTTATTTCCTGACCTACGTTAGGTTTTGACACTGTTATCCACAATAATCTCGTTCTTAAACTACAATATTATAGTCAGATGTCACTTCCTGCAGTACCTTCAATCTTACCTTAGTGACAGGCTACAGTATGTTTCTGTGAATGAATTGTATTCTCCCACCCTACTCATTAACATTTGTGTTCCACATGTCAGTGTGCACTTGGCCCTCTTCTCTTTATCATCTCCATTAATGATCTTCCAAATGCCTCTCAACACCTCAAGCCAATTTTATTTGCCGATGACAAAACCTTCATTTTCTCCAGTCCTCATCCTCTTATTCTGAATGAGTTAATACATCCATCTTTGGCTAACTGAATTGTGACACTATTGTGATTTCTGTGTGTATTGAAGTAAGGGCGAAGAGGTAGAATAGCTTGTTGACAGAGCTCGAGTACATGGGGAAATTGTGTAAAACCCTGGTTTGTGTCTCGGAGAGGCTGCAGGATCCGAACTATAACAAACTTTGTTGTCAGACAACACAGCCCAACTATTTAAGTCCCTTAACATGCTAAACATACACTTACTCCACACATTTTCCTGTGCAATCTACATGTACAAAACCTTGTTTCTAAATGTTAATGTTAATCTGAAACTTTTTCACGATATATTGAATATTACCAATGAGCACCATACCGGAAATAAATATCGCTTTGATATCCCCCAGAGTAAGACTATATCTGTGCAAACACTCCATGCAAATAAGAGCCCAGTCTCTGGAATTTTCTCACCAATAAATTTCTCACCCATCTGAAGACGTATTATAAAATACGAAAGTACTTAAGGAAATTCCTGTTTCAATTCTTCCTTCGTAGTTTGACACTGTCATATATATATAGTGGTACCTCGCATAACGATCGCCCCAAAAGGCGAACATTTTGGGTAACGACCGGCCCGATCGGCGACAAATCGTCCCATATGGCGAACGCTTGTTTAAGTAACGTCAACACCACTTGGTAGGGTCGTGCTGCTGCTTGAACATTCTTGGACGCCTCCGACGATGCAAATAAATTGTTCTTCTTGTTTTAAAGATGCTAATGATGCTGGGATATAAAGGGGTGACTGCTGAGATGTTGTAAAGCATTGACGTTTTTGTAGAAAAAAGAAATGAAAATTCTGAAATACAACAAATATCAAAAAGGTTCGTGCGGTATTCGGCAGGTAGGCTGCTCTATTATAGCAATCTTTCTTTGAACAAATCCACAGGGGCCGTGACGAGGATCTCTTTCGCAATCCGACTTCGCAATCTCAACACCATCTAGTTCGTATCTTGTAACTCTATCATCATTACCTAGCCTCAAAACTTTACATTTATGAGCATTAAGTTGTATCTGCCAATCTTTTGATCATTTCAAAACCCTATTTAGATCAACTTGAAGTGATAGTCTTCTTCCGTGATAATTTCCCTACCGATTTTTGTATCATCGGCAAATTTGCAAATGTTGCTACTCAAACCTGAATCTAAATCATTTATATATATTATAAACAACAGGGGCCGCAGGACACAGTCTTAAGGCACTCCACTTACATTATTCCACTCTGACTTAACCCCATTTATACTAACTCTGATTCCTTTGGAATAGCCATACCCTAATCCAACTTAATATAGCATCCCCAATACCATAAGCCTCTATCTTTTCAATTGGTCTTTCATGTGGCACTGTATCAAAAGCTTTGCTACAGTCAAGGTACACAACATCACAATCCTTACTACTATCAACTGTCTCAACTATGCTGGAATAAAAAGATAGCAAATTTATTAAGCATGAACGGCCATTTGTAAAACCATGTTGCGACTCATTTATTAATTTGTGTTTTTCAAGATGAAGACAAATTGTATTTGCAATTATCGATTCAAGTAACTTTCCCACAATAGACGTTAGGCTAATTGGCCGATAGTTTGACGCAAGTGATTGTTACGAATCTTACTAGGATTCTAACATTACTCTTGATGCTTATATACTTTATTGTCTCCAGTTGTATGATATTAGATATTTGAATGATATATTGTAGCAGGCTGTAGTGTGCCTGAATTGCATTATATTGTATGAGGCTTTTGGTGCTAGAACTTTCATGGTTTCTCAGTGTGGACGGTTGACCAGATTGGGATGGGGCTAGCGTGGGAATTTGTTGTCAAGCGAGTGTTTATGTTTCAACCTTGATTAATTCTCATTATTGGTTGCCATTATATTTTATTGAGTGTTGTACCAGTGTTTACTACTCTTAAGATTAATAATAATTTGAATATAAGTACTACATTTTGTTAGTAGTAGTTCCACAATAGTTTATGTGGATGTTTAGTTGATATTGTGGTGGACGCCGCCCTGGCAAGGCAGGCGTGGTGGCTGTGACCGAGAGGAGTCATGGTTTTAAGTTAAGTCATTGGTCACTGTTATTTTTAGCTATTATTAGGCTAACACTCTGGTGATATGATTGTGTATATCCCCTATTATTTATCCATGTTCTGGTGATATTGCTCATGGCTCAATAAGGAGTTTTATTTATGATATTGCATGCTAAAGAATATTTCTGGCTATTATATTTCCCATTTAAATGTTATGTTTGTCCCCCTTAGCGTAAATATATTGTTCTCCATTTAATGCAGTGATGTATCTATAACCCCTAGACGTATGTTGGCAAGATCGATTTAATATAATTTATTTACACTGCTGGGAGAAGAACCTTATTTAGTCTCAAGGATGGTAACAAATGAGGGCCACTGTCCAGGAGATGAAAGATTAATTCCCTGTAATGTTTGTACAAATTTACAGTGCTAAGTATTAATAGCAATTGCCTTCCTAGGTACTCTGTGATTATCTAGTGACACCTAATCAAGCCTGTGAAATTATCTGTTCAATCTGAGCTGCTGTGAAAACTTCTCAACGCTTCACGATTTGAGGTAAGTGTTCAGCTTGTGCCAGGGGCCAAGCATAATTTTCAGTGTTGTTTCAAGTGGTAAGTTGTGATAATTGAGCCAACCATGGAGGATCAGGTTGTTGCGCTGGTAGAACAGCCAAATTTTGGTAAAATTAAAGACTTAAAGAAATCTGGTTTGTTATTGCTGGCTGATAAATTGAACCTAGCAATTTCCAGTAAAATGTTGAAAGCTCAAGTGTTAAGAGTGATTGTCACACACTTGGTGGAGGAGGAGAAACTTGATGAGGAGTGTTTAGGAGAGTTAGAAGAAGAGTCAAGTGACAAGGTGGCAATCTTAAAGTTGGAGTTGGAGACTAAATTAGAAATGGCTAGGCTGGAAGCAGACAAGCAGAAGTTGGAGTTGCAGAACCAGCAAAAACACCTTGAGTTGGAGGCTCAGTTACGACTAGCAGAGCAACAAACTAAACAAACAGAGCAGCAGACTAAACAATTAGAAATTCAGCAGAGTATGGCTGAAAATAATAACTGGTTGGAACAGCAGAGAATTGCAGCAGGGCTAGGTAACACTAGTAATAATCCAGAGTACAAATAGTTCTTCCAAGTACAGTAAACATGTAGATTTACCTAAGTTTAATGAAGAAGATCCAGAAATATTTTTCTTGCATTTTAAGAAGCTAGCAGTCAGCATGAACTGGCCTGTAGATCAATGGGTAAGCATTTTACAAGGACAATTTAAGGGTAAAGCTCAAGAGGTATTTGCATCTTTGCCTGCTGAGAATTCTTTCGATTTTAAATTTGTTCAGCAAAGTATTTTAAATGCCTACCAGCAGATCCCAGAGGCACATAGAATAAAATTCAGAAGCTTAAAAAGAGCACAAGACCAGACTATTTCTGACTTTGTACGAGTAAAATTAAATCACTTTGACAGATGGGTTAAAGCACTTAATATTACAGAGTTTGAGACTTTGAGAGACCTCATAGTAACTGAGGAAGTATTGGGATGTCACCAGAGAAATTAGCTTTGTTTATAGCTGAAAATAAACAAACCACTGATCTTATAAAACTAGCCAAGCTAGCTGATGAGCATGAACTACTTACTAAAGTGCCTTTTAGAGCACCAATTAATCATTTTAATGCTAAAACTAATCATTATGCTCATAAAAATCACGTTTTCCAGACTCGACCAGCTACTTCACCTTCTCCCCTTAACCCTTCTCCTGTAAAGCCTAAATCTGAGACACGACAGACAGGGTTGTCAACCTCAAGTAATGTAGTGATTAAGCCTGCAGTGGGTTCGGCTGTTCCGACCACTGGCAGATATTGCACGCATTGTAGGAGAAGAGGTCATGTGGTAAATTCCTGTTATGCTTTGCACCCAGAGTTAAGACCAACTGGTCTCATTTATTGTAGAGGTTTGCAAAATAAATTAACTAATGAACATGTAACTGTAAACCCCAATTGGGTGAAACAGTATTCTCCATATATGTCTTTAGGTGAAGTTTTGTGTGTCAATGGGAAGTGGAAGCCAGTGGTTCTTCTTCGTGATACTGGTGCTTCCCAAATCTTAATTTCTGCCCGTATACTCTCTAATGTTGAAAAGAGAGATACTAGGAAGTCTGTAGTTCTTCAGAGTGTTGCAGGATGTAAAACTGTACCTCTGATAGATGTTTATTTGAGATCCACCATTACACCAAGTGTATGCACTGTGGGTGTTAGTACACAGTTGCCCATCCCAGGTGTGGATGTTATATTGGGTAATGATGTGGCCATAAATCATATTGTGGGTGAGATTGATCCCAGTTTGTGTAAACAGCCAGTTGCAGACCATGTTGGTTATTCTGCCTGTGCTGAAGTTAGTTCTATGAATGAACAATCTATTGTAGTAGATGGTTTTGTCCACTCTACCTGTGCTGATGTCAGTACTATTATTAATCCAGTTGTCAGTTCTGATGTTACTCAAGTATTTGTTCCAGAAACCAGTACCCCTTCAGTGGAGAAGTGGGATGTGGTTGTTCCAGATTCATGTGTGGCCAATCTAGTTGTTGAGAGTAAGCCTAGTACTATGACTCCGATTTATTCCAATCCAGTAGATGATTTGGGAAAGGATGTCCTTGTACCATTGTCTTGCCCGCTCACTACGAACGTTGTGCCAGGAGTTGAGAGAACCTTAAAAGCCACAACTCTTTTGTATTCTAGCCAAGTGAATGGTTTAGGACAAATGTCGGGTTGGCAGAAGTATTCCCGCTCACTCCAAGTTTAGAATCAGTTGACCAGTTAGGATCAGTTGTCGAGAGTGTCTGTTGTAGAGGCCCCGCCTCACCCTAGTCAAGGTGATAGTAAAGGGGAGGAGGTCAAACTACCTGTTACTTGCCCGCTCGCTTCAGATTCATTTAATTTATGTAAGTTGAGTAGAACTGACCCCAAGATTTCAAAGAGAAGCAAGGAGACAGTCTGCATTGTAGATCCAAGTCTGGAGAGTGTGGGAAATCAGCCAGAGGATCAGCTTCTGTCGAGTAGATGGAGACCTATTGAGCCTCCCTCTTCAGTTGTCTGTGAGGTTGTGACCCAGCTTGGTAGGGTTATTGATTGTGAACAGACAGTACTCCAAGCAGCTCCACATGTCATGGGAGGAAATTTTGGTAAATCGTGTATAATTAAGAGTGGAAAAGTATCATTTGGATCTAAGTTGCAGAGTTTTGTGGGTTGTGATTCTTATTCCATGAGGAGTAATTATTTGTCATTGTGTAAAATGAGTCAGGGTGTGTGTAGGATGTTGTTGAAATCTACTTTTATTTTGCAGGAGCCATTCTCTTGTGAAGTAATGGACTGTGGGATATCTTTGTCCAGCCTTGTGGTTGAGCAGAGAGAGTTTACTCAAGTTGGTTGTGCATCCAGATGTTCTGAGGAAGTGGTGAGTTATACTAGAGCAGTGTCTCTATATTCAGATCCAGTTTATTATGATGCACGAATAGTGAACAACGTGTATGTTCCACTCAAGTGTGGTGTTGACTTTCAGAGTCATATTGGTGGTGAAGGATTTAATCATACTTGGGAGCAGATGTTTGAGGCTCCAGGTGTGTGTTTCAAGTTGGGGAATAAGGTTATCTACCTAGTGTTAATAATTGTGAAGGGTTACAGATTATCCTTGGGAGGTTCCCAGGTAATCTGCTGTGCGTCTTCAAGATGTTAAGACCCTTAAACCTCTTGATTGATTGTTTGTCATCAGACGTAAATCACTAGGGAAGTGATGGTGAGGGTTGTCAAGTTTTCGGCATGTTTTTGTTAGTTTTCTGGAAGACTAGAAGGTTTATGAAAGTGTGTGTGTGTTATGTTCAAGTCCACCATCAGAGGGTGTGAACTGTTGTGATTGAGTTGTGATTGAGATATGGTGCCAAGGCATAAGCCTGTGTTCTTACGCTGATCGTCATGACAGAGTTATGAGGAAATTGACTTACGTGTTTCTTAAGGATCAATTGAGTCAGTTCGAGCAGGTAGTCTTTGCACTTATCTTGGGTTGTGTTTATTGGTTTCGAGGTAAAAGGTTTGCTAAGTCGTTGTGTTGTGTTTCTTAAGGTTCTATGGGTGAAGAAGTTTTATATGCAATTGTGAGGTTTAACACTGATTTCTCTAATTTTAGTATCAATTGGGCGAGAGTATGTGTTCCACAGAGGATCAAGTGTGATGAGAAGCAGATGTATTTGTCAGAGCATACCCAGGAGAAGTCACTAATCTACTTTACATCCAGTCAGCTTCAATTAAGCAGTTCAGCTCCAGAAAAAAGGAGTCATGGAAAATGTTGTCTGTCTTGGAAAATGTCACCATATAGAAAATGGATCATATGGAAATATGGGACTGATCTCAGAGAAATAGTAGAAACAGATGGAAAGATAAATTGCCGTATTGACTGTGTGGAAACAGTTACATTATTTGACAGTTCTATTCATGCTAATACTAATAATGTTGTTGATAAGAGTGTGAAATATGATCTGAAACTAAGTGATATAAATGAGATAGTACCCTGGAGAGATAAATTTGCATACTCCAGTGAAACATATGTAATGTTCCTTATTCATAAGAAGTATGTAAACTTTGTATTTTTTTTACTGTGTGAGATTTCATGGCTTTGTACTTTGATTTTAGTTGAAGTATTTTCATGTTATATTTCATGCAGTCAAAAAAATGAAATCAATCTTCAGTTAATTTCATTTTTTTTCTTATGGGACGGGAGGGATGTTATGAATCTTACTAGGATTCTAACATTACTCTTGTTGCTTATATACTTTATTGTCTCCAGCTGTATGATATTAGATATTTGAATGATATATTGTAGCAGGCTGTAGTGTGCCTGAGTTGCATTATATTGTATGAGGCTTTTGGTGCTAGAACTTTCATGTTGGTTTCTCCGAGTGGACGGTTGACCAGATTGGGATGGGGCTAGCGTGTGAATTTGTTGTCAAGCGAGTGTTTATGTTTCAACCTTGATTAATTTTCATTATTGGTTGCCATTATATTTTATTGAGTGTTGTACCTGTGTTTACTACTCTTAAGATTAATAATAATTTGAATATAAGTACTACATTTTGTTAGTAGTAGTTCCACAATAGTTTATGTGGATGTTTAGTTGATATTGTGGTGGACGCCGCCCTGGCAGGCCATGCTTGGGGCAGAGGCGTGGTGGCTGTGGTCGAGAGGAGTCATGGTTTTAAGTTAAGTCATTGGTCACTGTTATTTTTAGCTATTATTAGACTAACACTCTGGTGATATGATTGTGTATATTCCCTATTATTTATCCATGTTCTGGTGATATTGCTCATGGTTCATTAAGGAGTTTTATTTATGATATTGCATGCCAAAGAATATTTCTGGCTATTATATTTCCCATTTAAATGTTATGTTTGTCCCCCTTAGCGTAAATATATTGTTCTCCATTTAATGCAGTGATGTATCTATAACCCCTAGACATATGTTGGCAAGTCCGATTTAATATAATTTATTTACACTGCTGGGAGAAGAACCTTATTTAGTCTCAAGGGTGGTAACAGTGATCTATCTCCTTTCTTAAAAATTGGTACCACATTAGCTACCTTCCATGACTGGCACTCTGCCTAACTCTATTGATTTGCAGGCGATGAATCACAATAACGTGGCTAAAGTATGTTGATACTTTAGCCACGTTATTGATGTGGCTAAAGTCACGTATGTTATGTTAGGTCAATACGTGACCTAACATAAGCCTACCCCTTTTATTTTCTTTCTTTCTCTTTCCTTTTCTTTCTCTCTTCTCCCACGCTCCTCTGCTATCCTCTTCTTATTCCTATCTCCTTCTCATTCGGTGGTTATAATAGGAGCTGCCTCGTATGGGCCAATAGGCCTTCTGCAGCTCTTATTACTATTACTATCCCCTCTACTACACCTTACTTTGCTCCTCAGCTCTCCCTTGCCTATTTATTGCCTGTCTCTCTACTTCCTCATCACAATCGACTTGAGAATGGTCCAGGACGGACCGAAACGTCGTCGTCCCTTCACCTTCTAGTGTGTGGTCTGGTCAACTCTATTGATTTATTAAATATGGTAGACAGTGGCTTGGAAAGCTCCTCTATGCATTCTTTAAGCACCCTGGCAAACACTTCATCCGGCCCTGGGGATTTTTTTGGTTTTAGTTTTACTAATTGTTTAATTACATCCTCCCTGGAAACTGCTAGACTAGTCAACCTGTCCTCATCCCCACCCACATAGACTTGTTCGGCTGAAGGCATATTGTTAAGTTCTTCTTTATCAAATACAGATATAAAATATTTGTTAAAAATGCTACTCATCTCCTTGTCATTATCCGTTATTTGACCTGTCTCAGTTTTTAATGGACCTATCCTTTCCCTAGTCTTAGTTCGATATAACTGAAAAAACCCTTTAGGATTTGTCTTTGCTTGCCCTGCTATGCGAACTTCATAGTTTCTTTTTGCTTTCCTTATCTCTTCTTTAACATTTCTAACCAGTTGTACGAATTCCTGTTCTAAAGTGACCTCCCCATTTCTAATCCTTTTGTACCAAGCTCTGTTTTTACCTATAAGGTTCTTCAAATTCTTTGTTATCCACTTTGGGTCATTAGTATTCGATCTATTCAATTTGTATGTATACTACGTTCCTGTGCTTTGTTTAGAATATTCTTAAATAAGTATTCTTTAATGAATCCACATCGAAATCCCCTTTACGTCACCTATCGCTGGGTTATGTCTCGCTCCAAGACCGGCCCCTACCCAAGACTTTTCAATCTATTTGACCCAAAAAAATTCTTAGGCTATTAAAATCAGCTTTTCGAAAATCTGGCACTTTAACAAAATTTCCTCCTACAGGTCTATTCCATTCTATGCTAAATCTGATTCTTTGTGATCACTGTTCCCTAGCTCACTCCCTATTTCGATGTCATTAATTTGTGTTTCCCTGTTAGTTAACACTAAATCTAAAATATTATTTCCCCGCGTTGGTTCCTTAATGTGTTGCGTAAGAAAGCAATCGTCAATTAATTCTAGAAAATCTTCTGCTTCACTATTCCCTGTTTTGTTCAACCAGTTTATTCCACTAAAATTAAAGTCACCCATGACATAAATACTGTAAGATCTAGATGCTCTAGATATTTCATCCCATAGATGCTTTGCTTCCATTCTGTCTAAATTTGGTGGCCTATATATAACTCCTATTATAAATTATTTGCTTTTTCGTTTAATTCTATCCGAATAGTTTCTGTGTGTGGCTCAGTTTTGATTCCCTCTTTGAGACTACATTTCAAATTGTCCCTAACATATATGGCTACTCCCCCTCCTCGTCTAATATATCGATCTGTGTGAAATAGTTTAAATCCATTTATTTGATATTCAGCTAATAGTTCTCTATTTTCTACATTCATCACGTTTCGGTAAGTGCAATAATATCTATTTTTTCTGTGCAAACAAGAGCATTTAATTCGTTAATTTATTTCTTAGACTTCTACTGTTAGTGTAATATATCCTAAGTGAATTGTTATTTTGAGGCCCTTCTTTTTCCATGATCATTTTGCCAATTCCTTTCTCCCACAAACACATACTTTTATTACCTCCTTCCTCCAAATTAATTCCCATATCACTATCTACTAACAGTTTAAACCCAAACAAACACCTCTAACCACTGGTTCCAACGAGCTCGCAACAGCAACAACCCCAGCTCTCGATAGATGCACCCCATCCCGAGCGTACATTTCATTTCTTCCATAGAAGTGTTCCCAGTTGTCTATGAAAGATATTGCATTAGATTTGCAATATCTTTCCAGCCGGCAATTGACACCAAGTGCCCTCGACATCCATTCATTTCCCACTCCCTTTCTTGGAAGAATGCCACATATGATCGGGATTCTTCCCTTGCTCCTAACTAAGTCAATAGCTGTCCTGAATCTCTGTATTAGTTCCTCACTCCTAACTCGTCCAACATCATTACCCCCTGCACTAATACAAATTATGGGTTTGTTCCCATTTCCCGTCATAATATCATTCATGTTTCCAACAATATCACCATTTCCAGCTCCCGGATAGCAAACTCTTAATATGTTCCCCCTATCTCTGGCACAAAACGTTCTGTCTAAATACCTCACCTGGGAATCTCCCACAAGCAAAACTCGCTTCGTTCCTCCCTTTTCTTTTAGAGCACTTTGAGGGACCTGCGCTTCAATGCTCCTCGTTGCTTTGCCTTTGCCTCCACGTTGAACTACAGGTTCACCACAGCGCTCGTCCTCTAACACATCAAATGCGTTAGAAGCCCTTAGGCTATTAGGTGACGGTTTTGTCAATGTCTTCTTAAGACCCCTGTCCTTTACAACTTGCCAAGACGAGGTCTTTTTAATACTGGTCTCCTCCTTTGTTTCTTCCTGATGTTGCTTCAGCTGCCGTACCTCCTCCCGTAGCGAATCCAGCTCTGTCCTCAGAGCTCCAACTAGATTCACCAGTTCCTTCACTAATCCTTCCATTATTGCTGTAATAATAATACTACAATCGGAGCTCCAGCTAACACAACCTCTCACTGTCTCCAACTAACACAACCTCTCACAAATCGTAAAACCCTGTTACCCTGTTACTTAACCAGTATTTACCAAAGTCTTTCCTAAATCTAAACTTATCCAATTTATACCCATTGTTTCGCGTTCTGTCCTGTGTTGATACTTTCAATACACTATTAATATCCCCTTTGTTATGTCCATTCATCCACTTGTAAACCTCTAACATGTCACCCCTAACTCTTCGCCTTTCCAGTGAATGCAAATTAAGCTTTGTTAATCTTTCTTCATATGAAAAATTTCTAATTTGGGGAATTAACTTAGTCATCCTACGCTGGACACGTAGCGTAGTATCACATTAGCAACTTTCCAAAACTCTGGCACTCTGCCTGACTATTGATTTATTAAATATGATTGACAGTGGGTCACAAAGCTCCTCATTGCATTCTTTCAGCACTCAGGCAAACACTTCATCCGGCCCTGGGGATTTGTTTGGTTTGAGTTTTACTATTTGTTTAAGAACGTCCTCCCTGGTAACTGCTAAACTCGTCAACCTGTCCTCGTCCCCACCCACATAGACTTGTTGGGCTGAAGGCATATTGTTAAGTTCCTCTTTAGTAAATACAGATACAAAATATTTATTAAAAATACTACTCATCTCTTCATCACTATCTGTTATTTGACCTGTCTCAGTTTTTAATGGACCTATCCCTTCCCTAGTCTTAGTTCGATATAACTGAAAAAACCCTTTAGGATTTGTCTTTGCTTGCCCTGCTATACGAACTTCATAGTTTCTTTTTGCTTTCCTTATCTCTTTTTTAACATTTCTAACTAGTTGTACGAATTCCTGTTCCAAAGTTACCTCCCCATTTTTAATCCTTTTGTACCAAGCTCTCTTTTTACCTATAAGATTCTTCAAATTCTTTGTTATCCACTTTGGGTCATTAGTAATCGATCTATTCAATTTGTTTGGTATACTACGTTCCTGTGCTTTGTTTAGAATATTCTTAAATACGTTATAAATTGAATCTACATCGAAATCCCCATTTACATCACCTATCGCTGGGTTCATGTCTCGCTCCAAGACCGGCCCACACCCCATACCCAAGACTTTCCAATCAATTTGACCCAAAAAATTTCTTAGGCTATTAAAATCAGCTTTTCGAAAATCTGGCACTTTAACAGAATTTTCTCCTACAGGTCTATTCCATCAGTTCCATTTGAAATCAGTTCGGCTGAAGGCATATTGTTAAGTTCCTCCTTAGTAAATACAGGTATAAAATATTTATTAAAAATACTACTCATCTCATCACTATCTGTTATTTGACCTGTCTCAGTTTTTAATGGACCTATCCTTTCCCTAATCTTTGTCCGGTATAACTGGAAAAATCCTTTAGGATTTGTCTTCGCTTGCTCTGCTATGCGAACTTCATAGTTTCTTTTTGCTTTCCTTATCTCTTTTTTAGTATTTCTAACCAGTTGTACGAATTCCTGTTCTAAACTGACTTCCCCATTTTTAATCCTTTTGTGCCACGCTCTCTTTTTACCTATAAGGTTCTTCAGATCCTTTGTTATCCACTTTGAATTATTAGTATTCGATCTATTCAATTTGTATGGTATACTACATTCCTGGGCTTTGCTTAGAATATTTTTAAATAGGTTATATTTTGAATTCACATCGAAAACCCCTTTTACGTAATCTATCGCTGGGTTCACGTCCAGCTCCAATACCGGCTTACACCCCATACCCAAGACTTTCCAATCAATTTGACCCAAAAAATTCTTAGGCTATTGAAATCAGCTTTTCGAAAATCAGGCACTTTAACAGAATTTTCTCCTACAGATCTATTCCATTCAATGCTAAATCTGATTTTTTATGATCACTGTTCTCTAGCTCACTCCCTATTTCGATGTCCTTAATTTGTGATTCCCTGTTAATTAACACTAAATCTAAAATATTATTTCCCCGCGTTGGTTCCTTAATATGTCGCGTAAGAAAGCAATCGTCATTTAATTATAGAAAATCTTCTGCTTCATTATTCCCTGTTTTTTTCAACCAGTTTATTCCACTAAAATTAAAGTCACCCATGACATAAATACTGTTAGATCTAGATGCTCTAGATATTTCATACCATAGATGCTTTGCTTCCATTCTGTCTAAATTTGGTGGCCTATATATATAACTCCAATTATAATATTATTTGCTTTTTCGTTTAATTCTATCCAAATAGTTTCTGTATGTGGCTCAGTTTTGATTCCCTCTTTTTCAAATTGTCCCTAACATATATGGCTACTCCCCCTCCTCGTCTAATATATCTATCTGTGTGAAATAGTTTAAATTTAAATTTATATTCGTCTTCATCTTGAAAACCATAAATTAATAATTAAGTCTCAACATGGTTCTATAAACGGCCGTTCATGTTTAACAAATTTGTTATCTTTTTATTGTAGCATAGTTGAGGCAGTTAATAGTGGTAAGGATTGTGATGTTTTGTACCTTGACTTTAGCTAAGCTTTTGATACAGTGCCACATGAAAGACTGATTAAAAAGATAGAGGCTTATGGTATTGGGGGTGCTATATTAAGCTGGATTAGGGCATGGCTATACCAAGGAAACAGAGTTAGTATAAATGGAGTCAAGTCAGAGTTGGAAAATGTTGTAAATAGAGTGCCTCAAGGCTCTGTCCTGGGACCTCTGTTGTTTATATTATATAAGAATTCGCTACGGGAGGAGGTAAGGCAGCTTAAACAACATCAGGATGAAGTAAAGGAGGTGACCAGCATTAAAGAGTCCCCGTCTTGGCATATTGTAAAGGACAGGGGTTTTAAGAAGACCTTGGCAAAACAGACACCTAATAGCATAAGGATTTCAAACGCATTTGATGTGTTGGAGGACGAGTGCTGTGGTGAACCTATGGTTCAGCGTGGAGGTAAGGGCATAGCGGCGAGGAACATTGAAGCGCGGGTCCCTCAAAGTGCCCCAAGAGAAAAGGGAGGATCGAAGCGAAATTTTGGTTTTGGGAGACTCCCAGGTGAGGTATTTGGACAGAACGTTTTGTGCCAGAGATAAAGGGAACAGGTTAAGGGTTTTCTATCCTGGAGCTGGTATTGGTGATATTGTTGGAAACATGAAAGATATTATGACGGGAAATGGGAAGAAACACATTATTTGTATTAGTGCAGGGGGTAATGATGTTGGGAGAGTTAGAAGTGAGGAACTAATACAGAAATTCAAGACAGCAATAGAATTAGTTAGGAGCAAGGGAGGAATCCCGATCATATGTGGCATTCTTCCAAGAAAGGGAGTGGGAAATGAATGGATGTCGAGGGCACTTGGTGTCAATTGCCGGCTGGAAAGATATTGCAAATCTAATGCAATATCTTATATAGACAACTGGGAACACTTCTATGGAAGAAATGAAATGTATGCTCGTGATGGGGTGCATCTATCGAGAGCTGGGGTTGTTGTGGTTACAAACTCGTTGGAAGAAGTGGTTAGAGGTGTTTGTTTGGGTTTAAACTGTTAGTAGATAGAGGTATGGGAATTGATTCGGAGGAAGGATGTAATAAAAGTATGTGTTTGCGGGAGAAAGGAAATTGGCAAAATGATCAGGGAAAGAGAAGGGCCTCAAAATAGCAATTCACTTAGGGTATATTACTTAAACAGTAGAACTCTAAGAAATAAAATTAACGAATTAAATCCTCTTGTCTGCACAGAAAAAATAGATATTATTGCACTAGATATTTCGGTACACTTACCGAAACGTGGATGAATGTTGATAATAGAGAACTATTAGCTGAATATCAAATAAATGGATTTAAACTATTTCACACAGATAGATATATTAGACGAGGAGGTGGAGTAGCCATATACGTTAGGAACAATTTGAAATGTAGTCTCAAAGAGGGAATCAAAACTGAGCCACACACAGAAACTATTTGGATAGAATTAAACGAAAAAGCAAATAATATTATAATAGGAGTTATATATAGGCCACCAAATTTAGACAGAACGGAAGCAAAGCATCTATGGGATGAAATATCTAGGGCATCTAGATCTAACAATATTTATGTCATGGGTGACTTTAATTATAGTGGAATAAACTGGTTGAACTAAACAGGGAATAATGAAGCAGAAGATTTTCTAGAATTAATTGACGATTGCTTTCTTACGCAACACATTAAGGAACCAACACGGGAAAATAATATTTTAGATTTAGTGTTAACTAACAGGGAAACACAAATTAATGACATCGAAATAGGGAGTAAGCTAGGGAACAGTGATCACAAAGAAATCAGATTTAGCATAGAATGGAATAGACCTGCTGGAGAAAATTATGTTAAAGTGCTAGACTTTCGAAAAGCTGATTTTAATAGCCTAAGAAATTTTTGGGTCAAATTGATTGGAAAGTCTTGGGTATAGGCGGTCTTGGAGCGTGACCGGGGTGTGGGCCGGTCTTGGAGCGTGACATGAACCCAGTGATAGGTGATGTAAATGGGGATGTCATAAGAACATAAGAACAAAGGCAACTGGGAAGGCCTATTGGCCCATACGAGGCAGCTCCTATTTATAACCACCCAATCTCACTCATATACATGTCCAACCCATGCTTGAAACAATCGAGGGACCCCACCTGTACAATGTTACGCGGCAATTGGTTCCACAAATCAACAACCCTGTTACTGAACCAGTATTTACCCAAGTCTTTCCNAGTCTATCTTCTATCCTTAGGCTTCAGAATGCACACCCAATTGCCCTGTGGGTCGTTAATACTCTTAATCCTCCCCCCCCTCCCCCCCTGCATCCCCAGCACGAATAGTATTCCAAGAAGAGGCGTCAGGAGTAGAAGTAGAAGTAGAGGTAGTAGATTAACTCCACATACGAATGTTCCTACAGCAGCCCCGTTCTCTCGGTTTTCTACTTCGTAAAAACTGAAGCTATTTCGCCTAACTTGAGACGTACGAACTAACTTAACTATTTCGTACTAACTTTAGACGCCGGGGCAAAGAAAACGTCATTACGATGATTTAATTTCTACTGATGCGTCGGATTTGATCAGATTACTCCGTACAAAATTCGATGTACTATGTGAGAGGACGGGTTGTACAGGTCAAATAATCAACTGGAACATCCATAGGCGTCGTTGTTCTAGGCGACCAGTTGCTTAAAATGCCTGGGGCCCAAGAGCCGGAGCTCGGATCTCACAGAGTGCATATAAGGATACCAATTTAAGAACGCCTTGAACGGCTCTGTAATGTAAGAATGGCTGCCAGTCGTTCCTTCCTATCTAGGATTCGAACCCAAGTCGTCTGGCTTGCGAGGCGAATGTGCTAACCACTATACCACGGTGGGTATATCGTTCCTCATACCCCTATGCAGGGGTATGCACAGGGGTGCAGTCGCTTCATGCAGGTCGGCGTTCAATCCCTGACCGTCCACAAGTGGTTGGGCACCATTCCTTTCCCCCGGCCCATCCCAAATCCTTATCCTGACCCCTTCCCAGTGCTATATAGTCGTAATGGCTTAGTGCCTTCTCCAGCACCGCTCTTGTGCCAGGTAAGTCCAATAAGGGCTCACTATAGCCCATGTTATTTGCCCCGCTCCTTTACAGGTAAGTCCACCACGGGCTCACCATAGCCCGTGCTACTTGGAACTTGTTCCGAGTAGCTGAATCTATAACAACAACAACAGTGCTTTCTCCTGATAATACCTTACCTTGCAACATTTGCAAGCAAGCAAGATACTGGCTGCTTCTTGGGCTCAATGTTACCTATTGGAGAGGGAACTCAAGCCGTGGCTTCTACCCAGTCGCAAAGGACTCTTGAAAAACGACAATTAAGGAATACAAAAAAAAAATGTTCGTCTGTCAGACGAGCTTCGCCAGCTGAGGGAAGCACTTCAACTTTCGTCAATCAAGGATCTAACGCTTATATTCGGTGGCTGGAAAGCCACAACAGCCAGAGTGATCAGGTAAACACGAGATCATCTAACAAGTAATGGTCCCTTAACCCTTCCCAAACCGGGAGGGAGGAGACAGATAGATTTGGCCCATCCGTGAGGTAGTTGTAAGGATCTATTCTTCTCCGTGAGCAGGAAGAAGGAGACGCTCCATCATCGGCTAATTTCCTCCGCCGAGCGTATAATTTCGAGAGGATGAGCAGGGTAAAAAAAGGCCAAGAATGCATAAAAAGGCTCTCTTATGTGGTGATAATTAAAGGAGCAATGGCGGCTGACCTCTCTAGTGGCTGAGTACAGTGGTAGAGGGAGGGTTGTGGGGTGGGTGGGTGTGTGTGTGTGTGTGTGTGTGTGTGTGTGTGTGTGTGTGTGTGTGTGTGTGTGTGGTGTGTGTGTGTGTGTGTGGTGTGTGTGTGTGGGTGTGTGTGTGTGTGTGGTGTGTGTGTGGTGTGTGTGTGTGTGTGTGTGTGTGTGTGTGTGTGTGTGTGTGGTGGTGTGTGTGTGTGTGTGTGTACTCACCTAGTTGTGCTTGCGGGGGTTGAGCTCTGGCTCTTTGGTCAAGGTCTTTGTGTGTGTGTGTGTGTGTGTGTGTGGGGGGGGGGGACAGGGGGTAGTTAGTCTCAGGTGGTTGGGGATGGGGGAGGGGTGAGGTGATTCACCACCAGTAGTAGTAGTAGTGGTAGTGGTGGTAGTTGTACCAACGTCAACAGGAATGGTGGTCCACCAGCAATAGTTGGAATACTACTGGTTATAAATAGGAGCTGCCTCGTATGGGCCAATAGGCCTTCTGCAGTTGCTTTGTTCTTATGTTCTTAATACAACCATCGTGACGGAACCAGCAATATCGTCCAGTGGTAGATAGAGTGGTAGTGGTAACCTAGGGGTAGTGGTAATGGTAACTACCACCACTAGAAGTAGTGATAGCGATACCAGTAGGGACTGCGGTGACTACTGCACACCTTTTCCCTACAGAAAACAAGCTGGTAAGACTCGAGCAGACCATTAACAAATAGGGGGGGGGAGGCAATTAGAGCTTCAACATACCATTAACAACAGTAGGGGAGGGGGGGGGGGGGTGGTAGATATGAACAGGGTGAACCTAGCTCATTCCTAGGGACCAATGAGCCCCTTTGCAACGATGCTCAACACATTGAGCAAAGTTTACTTGCAATTCCCATTTACTTTCTTTCCCATGTTTTATATTAATATGGGAAATAACATAAATTTTATTATATTTAGGTTTATATAACATTTCCTGTTATATATAACCTACCTACTTCCCCCCCCTCTCTCTCTATATATATATATATACATATATATATATATATATTTTGATTAACTCTGTCGAGGGTTATAAATTATTATTATTATAGCTGAAAGCTCTCCATATAAGTAAGGAGACCAACAATAACCCACTAAGCATCAGCAATAGAGGCAGGTGCCTCTGCAACAGTCGGAGATCCTCTGTAAGCAGCAGTAACACCAGCCAGAAACAACATATGTAAATTCACTTTTGGACATCACTTACAATCCAACACGAAGCCACTGGTATACGCATGAGTTATATATGGTTGGAAAACTAAATTCTAACTAACTGCACAGACAAGACCTTAGCCATATAAAGATGGCAAATGGATTTATTTTTTATTTTTTTTTACTGCCATATATTTTTCATATATTTTTTTCCCCTTCTTGGTTTATTTTGAACAAAATTAAGCCTCTCGAAGCCATTTAGAATGTTCCTTGTAATAACCGCATGACTGATACTGCCAATGACTAATAGCGTGACATTTAATTACCAATTATATCAGAGGGTAAAACCTTGAGTATACGAGATGCTTCCGATGATCAACCAGGCTGTTAAGACGCCTGTACTCGCATCTAGCCTATCAATTTACAGCAGCGGTAAATACACGTGTTTATCAAGCTCTATTTTGAACAGCGGAGGTCAGCTACGTTAGAGCACAGAGGCAATTTTAAACAATAATATATTCAATGGTTCACGGAGTGAACTGCCAGAGAGTGAGAAAAGGGAACAGCGCCATCAGCTGTACACATCAACCCCCCACCAGATGTCGAGCTAACTAACTCGTGCTGTAAAAACTAACATGCTGTTGTTGTTTCAGATTTAGCTACTCAGAACGAAGTGTCCATGTAGCACGGGCTATGGTGAGCCCGTATAAGAACTAACAGCTCCATCAACTGAAGCAGCATCAATCACACCTGCAGCTTCAGCTGGATCAGCATGAAAAACAAATGCAGGAAGAGCTTCAGCAGCTAAAGGTGGCTGTTGTTGTTGTTGTTATTAAAGATTCGCTACCTGGAACAAGAAGTTCCAAGTAGCACGGGCTATGGTGAGCCCGTAAGACACTTTTGAAGGTGGCGTTGGTCAGGTAAGCATCTTAGCAATGCTTATCTTAGCCCTCAAGTAGGATGTGTCAACTGCAAAAATATTCTGATAGTACTCAGTACTCTGAGTACTATCTCAGTACTCACAACCTCTATTCAACCTCAGTACTCACAACAGAGGCACGAAAACCTCTGTAGTGACAGTACAGAGGCTTTGTGAGCTATGATGAATATGATGGTGGAAATAGTGGTGACAACACCACTGCTAATGACCTGTACTGGCAAAGGTGTACAGTATTCACTTTCATCTACTCACTCCTTCCCCCCAGCCTGACCGGCCCTCATCTCCACATTTCAACTACGGGCTCGCCATAGCCCGTGCTACTTGGAACTTTTGGCTCCAGGTAGCGAATCTTAAACAACAACACTACTACTTTCTCCTCTTCCTTCTCCTCTTCCTTCTCCTCTTCACACACTAACGATATAATCGCCTTTTAGGTCCTTGTCTCGAGGGCTCATAATCATTACCGCTATTTATCTCAAGTCTCGCGACACGAGGTATAGACTGAGAGGTGGGGGGGTGGGGGGTGGGAGGACCCCACCGTCAAGTACATTTGGAGGACTTTCCACCGTTCACAGTACACCGTCGCTGCATTCATAAGAACATAAGAACAAAGGTAACTGCAGAAGGCCCTATTGGCCCATACGAGGCAGCTCCTATCTATAACCACCCAATCCCGCTCATATACGTGTCCAAGCCAACCCATTCACCGTACCTCACAGTGGCACCGTTGCACCATCCTGCCTCCACTGTAACTCACCATCCAGCGTGAGAAAATTCCCAGCCATAGCTGGTGATCACCACAATCACCACCACCACCACTAGCAGAATCACCACCACCACCACCAGCAGAATCACCACCACCACCACCAGCAGAATCACCACCACCAGCAGAATCACCACCACCAGCAGAATCACCACCACCACCACCAGCAGAATCACCACCACCAGCAGAATCACCACCACCAGCAGAATCACCACCACCAGCAGAATCACCACCACCAGCAGAATCACCACCACCACCACCAGCAGAATCACCACCACCACCACCAGCAGAATCACCACCACCCCCACAGCAGAATCACCACCACCACCACCAGCAGAATCACCCACCACCAGCAAATCACCACCACCAGCAGAATCACCACCACCAGCAGAATCACCACCACCACCACCAGCAGAATCACCACCACCACCACCACCAGAATCACCACCACCACCACCAGCAGAATCACCACCACCACCACCAGCAGAATCACCACCACCACCACCAGCAGAATCACCACCACCACCACCACCAGAATCACCACCACTACCACCAGCAGAATCACCACCACTACCACCAGCAGAATCACCACCACTACCACCAGCAGAATCACCACCACTACCACCACCACAAACGCCAATAATTGCAGTAGAAATACACGATACATACGTATTTAATTAAGAAAACTTCATATAATACAAGTGATACAGCAGTTATCTATACACAAAGATATCTGCTGTATAATAGAATGTTGGATCTGCCTTACATGGACTCAATAAGCCTATTGCAATGATTGTAATGATTATGGCTATATATGGGTAATAATGGGCTTGGTTATCAACACAGAACTCGCTTGCACATTGCAAAAATACGTAGGCCTATGAAAATAGGCTCAGCTTATGATATTTGTAATCTTTCAATTTAAAATATTATTATAGTAACATTGACCAGACCACACACTAGAAGGTGAAGGGACGACGACGTTCGGTCCGTCCTGGACCATTCTCAAGTCGATTGAGAATGGTCCAGGACGGACCGAAACGTCGTCGTCCCTTCACCTTCTAGTGTGTGGTCTGGTCAACATACTTTAGCCACGTTATTGTGACTCATCGCCTGCATAGAAACATTATACTGAAGTGTGATATATTGAATATATAAGGAAATTATGATTAATGAGGGATTTTTAACTGAATAAAAGTATTCCAAAGTGATCATTAGTTGCCGTGATTAAATGCTTCCTCATAAATGTCCCTTTGTATAGGCAAGCTACACTATGCCTCACCATACACCACAGAACACTATACACCACAGAACACCATACATACACTATACATCAGAGTCCCCCCCCCCCGCGTCGTGCGAATGGGCGAGGCAACCCCTGAAAGATTGATTAATTGATTGATTGATGAAGATTAAGCCACCCAAGATATGGCACGGG
>WNGS01169498.1:54252714-54285556 GCA_020271785.1 Procambarus virginalis
AATCTAAACTTATCCAATTTATACCCATTGTTTCGCGTTCTGTCCTGTGTTGATACTTTCAATACCCTATTAATATCCCCTTTGTTATGTCCATTCATCCACTTGTAAACCTCTATCATGTCACCCCTAACTCTTCGCCTTTCCAGTGAATGCAAATTAAGCTTTGTTAATCTTTCTTCATATGAAAGATTTCTAATTTGGGGAATTAACTTAGTCATCCTACGCTGGACACGTTCAAGTGAATTTATATCCATTCTATAATATGGCGACCAAAACTGAACTGCATAATCTAAATGGGGCCTAACCAGAGCAAGATATAGCTTGAGAACCACACCAGGTGTCTTGTTACTTACGCTGCGATTAATAAATCCGAGTGTCCTATTTGCCTTATTACGAACATTTATGCATTGATCCTTTTGTTTTAAATTCTTACTAATTATAACTCCCAGATCCCTTTCGCAATCCGACTTCGCAATCTCAACACCATCTAGCTCGTATCTTGTAACTATCATCATTACCTAGCCTCAGAACTTTACATTTATCAGCATTAAACTGCATCTGCCAGTCCTTTGACCATTTCAAAACCCTATCTAGATCAACTTGAAGTGATAGTGAGTCCTCCTCCGAATTAATTTCCCTACCGATTTTCGTATCATCGGCAAATTTGCAAATGTTGCTACTCAAACCTGAATCTAAATCATTATTTATATTATATAAACAACAGAGGTCCCAAGACAGAGCCTTGAGGCACTCCACTTACAACATTTTCCCACTCTGACTTGACTCCATTTATACTAACTCTCTGTTTCCTTTGGTATAGCCATGCCCTAATCCAGCTTATATAGCACCCCCAATACCATGAGCCTCTATCTTTTTAATCAGTCTTTCATGTGGCACTGTATCGAAAGCTTTGCTAAAGTCAAGGTACACAACATCACAATCCTTACCACTATCAACTGCCTCAACTATGCTAGAATAAAAAGATAACAAATTTGTTAAACATGAACGGCCATTTATAAAACCATGTTGCGACTCAATTATTAATTTATGTTTTTCAAGATGAAGACGAATTTTATTTGCTATTATAGATTCGAGTAACTTTCCCACAATAGACGTTAGGCTAATTGGTCGATAGTTAGACGCAAGTGATCTATCTCCTTTCTTAAAACTGGTATCACATTAGCAACTTTCCAAAACTCTGGCACTCTGCC
This sequence comes from Procambarus virginalis, assembly GCA_020271785.1. Classification (NCBI taxonomy): domain Eukaryota; kingdom Metazoa; phylum Arthropoda; class Malacostraca; order Decapoda; family Cambaridae; genus Procambarus; species Procambarus virginalis. Next base: position 54,253,926 of record WNGS01169498.1, read on the forward strand.
TGACTCTATTGATTTATTAAATATGATTGACAGTGGGTCACAAAGCTCCTCTTTGCATTCTTTCAGCACTCTGGCAAACACTTCATCCGGCCCTGGGGATTTGTTTGGTTTGAGTTTTACTATTTGTTTAAGAACATCCTCCCTGGTAACTGCTAAACTCGTCAACCTGTCCTCGTCCCCACCCACATAGACTTGTTGGGCTGAAGGCATATTGTTAAGTTCCTCTTTAGTAAATACAGATACAAAATATTTATTAAAAATACTACTCATCTCTTCATCACTATCTGTTATTTGACCTGTCTCAGTTTTTAATGGACCTATCCTTTCCCTAGTCTTAGTTCGATATAACTGAAAAAAAACTTTAGGATTTGTCTTTGCTTGCCCTGCTATACGAACTTCATAGTTTCTTTTTTCTTTCCTTATCTCTTTTTTAACATTTCTAACTAGTTGTACGAATTCCTGTTCTAAAGTGACCTCCCCATTTTTAATCCTCTTGTATCAAGCTCTCTTTTTACCTATAAGATTCTTCAAATTCTTTCTTATCCACTTTGGGTCATTAGTAATCGATCTATTCAATTTGTGTGGTATACTACGTTCCTGTGCTGTGTTTAGAATATTCTTAAATACGTTATAAATTGAATCTACATCGAAATCCCCATTTACATCACCTATCGCTGGGTTCATGTCTCGCTCCAAGACCGGCCCACACCCCATACCCAAGACTTTCCAATCAATTTGACCCAAACAATTTCTTAGGCTATTAAAATCAGCTTTTCGAAAATCTGGCACTTTAGCAGAATTTTCTCCTACAGGTCTATTTCATTCTATGCCAAATCTGATTTCTTTGTGATCACTGTTCCCTAGCTCACTCCCTATTTCGATGTCATTAATTTGTGTTTCCCTGTTAGTTAACACTAAATCTAAAATATTATTTTCCCGTGTTGGTTCCTTAATGTGTTGCGTAAGAAAGCAATCGTCAATTAAATTTCCAGGCGATTAACGATGCATAAGCAACAGGGCTCTATCAAGGAACATATAATCTCTTCCCACAACCAGACCATCACCAGAGAAGTCTTAACAAAAAACACGGAAATCATCGATAGATACAGCGATAGCAGGCGGCTTGATATCTGCGAGGCACTACACATTAAGAAGTCAACACCAGCAATCAACAGCCAATTAACGCACAATTATATTCTACCCACTTCAAGACTCCGCTCCAATATAGAAGCATCAAGAAATATGGGCCAATAGGCCCTCTGCATTTACTTTCATTCTTCCCTTTAGCTTATACCCATTGTTTCGTGTTCTGTGTTGTGTTGAAAGTTTGTTTTCACTTCATCCAAAACTATTGTAACATATCACCTCACCCAAATGCAGGTATAAAAAAGTCAAAGCTGTTTAAACTGTTCAGTTATAGTTGTGTGAGTGTAAACTAAAGTCTTTGAAAATGTAATAAGTTTTACGAAACGCGCTCAAGTGTCACGTCAGACTAGAAATAAAAATGAACTTTGGAGAATTGATTTTTCAGTTACCATCAACAGTGAAAAAGAATATAAGAAACATTGAGAAAATTCGTGTTAGAATTATTAATCTTACTTTTTCGGTCATATTTAATAATATATATATTATCGGTCATATTTTAATATATATATGGAAAAAAAGAAGAGTAGGTGTTCGGTATTCCTCCTAATGGCTGTTGTCAATGCCAATCACATTTGCAAAAAAAAAGTCGACTGCTTGGCTGTTGTCTGTGGTAAAGTAAGGGAAGACACGCAAAACACATAGTATGAACAATGAAACTTTAATTATATTGAAAACAAATTATGAACAAAGAGAATCCCTTGGCTATGTACAGTGCAATCAAACAAGTCAAAAAAATATAACATAAAAATTAAGAACAGGGATGACGTTACTCAATAAATAAAATAAAGACAGAAAATTGAATAAACAGGTGCTGAGAATAAAGAGCTAGCTGAGAACACCCACTAATAAACAGAGCGTATATCAGTTGGTTGTTTTCAGCTTGAGAGCACAGGATATTCTGAAGTCCACAGCTCGTGTGCGTCTATTTATATGGGGTGTAGGTGGTGCTGGCGTCGAGGACAGTCGTTGATCCACCAATCGGAAAGAGCGCTGGCTTGAGATGGTGGTTGACGACGGTGGCAAGCCGGCAGGAGGGAGTGTGGAGTGGAGCGAGTTTAGGGTACGTTTTACCCCTGGTCAAAACGTTTTGTGCTACTGGTATACGTATCTTGAAGGTAGCATCTTATTGTTGTATATATATGAATAACTTTATGTAGGGAAGAGCAGGCTCATTCTCTCTTGAAAGAGAATACCGTCGCAACTCTCCCCCGAAGCCTGCTCTTTCGGGTTAAGTTACTTCTTCTGATGGTAGAGTGGTATGTGTAGCTGCCTCGACCTCATAGACTCTGGAGAGGGCGTCTGCTATGATGTTGTCAGAACCCTTGATGTAGAAGATCTCCAGGTTGAAATTCTGCAGATACAAAGCCCATTGTAGAAGTCGTTGATTGTTGAATTGGGCTTGCTGCAAGAAGCGTAGGGGATTGTGGTCCGAGTATATGGTGGTAGACCGAGCACCTTGTAGGTAAGATTCAAAGTGCTTTAAGTTCAGGACGATGGAGAGAAGTTCCTTTTCGATAGTGCTATAGTTCTTTTGGAGGGGCTTCAACTTGTAGCTGTAGTAGCTAACAGGAAGAACCTCCTTGCCTCGTTGTTGCATTAGGACGCCCCCAATGCCGGTGCCACTTGCGTCGACATGGAGGATGAAAGGCTTCGTGATATCTGGCGAGGCGAGAATGGGATTAGAACAGAGCAGAGATTTTAGTTGTTCAAAAGCAATGGTTTGCTGAATGGTCCAATGATACCGTTGCTTGGGGCTGGTTAGAGTGATCAATGGTGTCGCTACCGTACTAAAATTCTTCACAAACCTATGTTAGTAGGAGGCAAGACCAAGGAAGCGCAGGAGCTGCTTCCTGGTGGTAGGCTGTGGGTAGTGCTGGATGGCTCGAGTGCGTATGTTTAACGGAGCTAGGCTGACACTCCCTATCACATGACCAAGATAACGCACTTTACCTTTAGCAAAGGTGGACTTGCCCAAGTGGATGGTAAGGCCGGCTGTCAGGAGTTTGGCGAACAATCGTTGCAGCTGGAGCAGATGTTCGTTCCAGGTGTTAGTTGCCACAACGATATCATCCAAGTAGGCGTAGGTGTGATCTAAGCCATGGATGACGCGGTTGACAGCTCGCTGGAAGGTGGCTGGGGCATTACATAGTCCAAATGGAAGGCGTTCATATCTGTAAAGGCCAAAATGAGTGGTGAAGGCAGATATTTCCTTAGCTGGCTCTGTCAAACACACTTGGTAGTATCCCTTGAGTAAGTCTAGTTGGGATAAATACCGAGCATTACCAATGGCGTCAAGGATGTCATCTATTCTAGGTAATGGGTAAGCATCCTTGACAGTCACAAAATTCAATTTCCTGTAGTTAGTACACAGCCTCACTTTACCGTGCGGTTTCGGCACCAAGATGCAGGGTGAGGCCCAAGGGGACTCACAAGGGGTGGCCAGCCCATGATCCAGGAGGTACTGTACCTCAGCATGCATAACTTCCTTTTTGCTCGGGCTGATTCGGTAGAAAGGTTGACGAATTGGCCGGGTGTCAGGGAGTTGCTGGATGTCGTGCATCAAATGAACAAATCCTAGCTCAGTCGATTAAGGCAGTGTCTGGGATGCTCCCGGACGCAGGTTCGAATCCTCGTCACTGCCCTTGTGGATTTGTTCTTAGAATGCCCAAATGTCACAACTGCGGAAAAATGCAAGCACAACAATATAGAAACAAGACAGGTCCTCGTAACAATAAAAGGACCATCAACACTCTGAGTGTTGGGATCTATGGTCAATTCACCCCAAGGCTGTACAATCCAGAACCCATGCGTTGTTACAGATGTCAGCGCTTCGGCCACCATAAAGATGGCTGCAGAGGCTTGGAACAATGTAGCGAGCTATGCAGCGAGCTCCACAACACCGACATATGCAAGAATCTGCATAAAGAAGGCAAACAAACGAAAGCAAAATGCCCAAACTGCGGGGATACACATCACGCCTGGAACAAACGATGTCCAGAAAGGGTAAAAAGAATACTAGCTTTCGGATCAACCCAGCAACCCAAAGTCACACGTTCAAGACCACAATCGACAAGACCCTCGGTAAAAAGCCAGCGGCTAGTCCGAATAAATGAAGATCAGAATCAGTCTAATGCACCAAATCCTTCTAGTCTGAGCAAGAACAGGGCCTCCAATAACTGGAGGCAACAAAGAAGCACTACTCCACAAGGCAACAGCAACAGAATAGATCAGGGCAGCAAAACGAATATACCTGCTACTGCCTCCAAGACCTCCCAAGCAGAAATGATGATCCCTACATCATCAAATGCCCCAGTAGCTGGATGTAGCAAAGACGCTTCAACCCAACCAAGAGTCTCCTCACCCACCATGAAAAAAGTCTCCACTCCAGTCAAGAAGACACAAGCCGTTGGGAAAATCAGCACTGTAAAAACCATGGACTCAATGATTCCACTATAACGGAATAATGGACAATCTGAAAATAATAGAATGGAATATTCAAGGATTCAAAAACACAGCACAAACACTCAGAGCAGTGCTTCTCAAGGATATCATTGATATTGTTCTACTTCAAGAAACACTCACCAGGACTGAAAGAAATATCAATATCCCAGGATATCAAGGTTACCACTGCCCTATGGCATAAGGTGGCACCAGAGGCATTTCAATTCTAGTAAGAAATCATATCAATGCCACGGCAATCGCAGACCTGCCCAACTGTGGCGAGAACGTCTAAATTATGCGAGTTAATCTCACTATGAGGAACTCCATGCTGTCCATCTTCAATGTATACAAGAGCCATAGAGAACACGACATTGATCTCTCAGCAATCTTTGAAATAGTAGTCACTACACCTACTATCATCTCTGGCGACTTCAACGGATGACATATTGAACACCTTTTGGATGAAGTGCCGGAAATCAGTCTGATTAATTCAACAGAACCAACTCACACTGGTGGGGGAAAGCTGGATCTCACGTTTGTTTCTCTCTGGATCTCACCAGTATCTATGAGTTGTGTCATTGGTCAGTTGATCATGTTCTGACCAGTGACCACTTTGCTACAAAAACAGTTATTAATATAGCACTACCTCCCAGACCTCCAGCTCCTGAGCCCGGATGGGACTTTATCAAAGCAGATTGGACGAAGTTTCAAGAAGCTCTCGAAACTTGGCATCAAAACTACACTCCTCCTGACATCACCGAATAAATGGAAAAAGATTTAGTAAATGCAATACATAGAGCAGCAAATCACGCCATCTTTTCCGAAGAGGAAAACAATTACCCAACAACATAAGGACCATTGGTATTACTGTGATAAGATCAAAGAGCTACATAACAGACTAAATCGTGCACGAAAGAATTTCAGAAGAGATAGAACCGAAGCTACTCTAGGACTTCTTAGAGCTGTCCGAGAACATGTGCACGAAGAAACAGCAAAAATCAGAGAAGAAAAATGGCTCGAGTGGTGTGCCAAGCTAAATCAGCATACATCCTTGGGCGACATCTGGAGGCAGATCAACAAGGCCAAAGGAAAATCGCCTCCTGCTCCGCCGCGCCATGTTCATCCAGAGCAAGAAGCAGAAAGGTTAGCAAATCTATTTGCTTTAAGAGCCAGTTTCACTCAACTTCCTCAAGCAACTTAGCCTCACCAATAAAGATTTCTAAGCAGCAAGATGGAAAAAAAGATGATGCTTTAGCCTTACCTGACGAATTAGATCAACCTTTCAATCTGAAAGAACTCAGAAGTGCTACAAAGAAAACTAAAAACACAGCTCCAGGCGAGGAAAAATAACTCACAACATGCTAGCCAAGCTAGGAGAAAAGGGTGAAGAAGCCTTCTTGAATCTCATCAACAAGGTTTGGTTGACAAGAACTCGACCACTCTCTTGGAACTGTGCAATTATAGTTCCCATTCCAAAATCTAAAGACCCAGGAAATCTAAGACCCATCTCATTAACAAGCTGTCTGGCCAAAACTGCAGAAAGAATGGCCCTTAATCGAATTGAATGGAAAGCCAATCCACTACACCAAAATATGTTTGCTTACAGAAAAGGTGTTGGAACCACAGGATGCCTTACCTCCCTCCTGGATCAAATCAATGACAAACCTGGAATCCTTATTTTTCTAGACCTTGAAAAAGCCTTCGAGTTAGCCAGTGCTCCAACTACACTGTGCTGCCTTGTGGATAAGGAAATCAAAGGACACGCTCTTGCCTTTACCAAAGGAAGCCTGCTTAACCGAGAAGCTAAAGTCAAATTCCAAGGAAAAACATCGACCTCAAAAAGGCTGGAAAATGGAACTCAGCAGGGAGGAATACTAAGCCCCTTCCTCTTCAACTGTCTCATGGAAAAATTCATGAAGCTCAAGCTACCAAAAGTCAAACTTCTTAACTACGCAGACGACTTTGTGGTCATCATCAATGGCAATTAAAGGCGCAAGGAACCATGCACAAAAAGGTCTAGATATTATCAGCTGGGAAGCGGAACGCATAGCAGTGAAAATAAACAGCAATAAAACAAAAGCAATGGCCGTTAAAATGAGAACTCAAGACATCAGACTGACAATACAAGGACAAGAAATTGAGTGGGTTACCTCTTTTCAATACCTAGGAGTCATAATAGACAACCAGTTGAAATTCACTCAAGAAATTTAATATCTTCGGCAACGCTGTAAAGCCAGAAACTCAGCTTTGCGCTTCCTGACCAGTCTTAGAGAGGGTGCATCTCTACCAGTACTCAAAATGTACTACATTCAAGCAGTTAGGTCACTCATTGACTATGCTGCTCCTGCTCTTACATCCCTCAGTGATAACCAATGGGAGAAACTGCAAGTGTCTCAAAATGATGCTCTGAAAACAATGCTGGGAGCACCTATATGGACGTGTAGAGAGAACCTTAGAATGGAAACCAATTTACCAGCATTAGAAAACAGGATGCAACAAAGGATGGGTGCAACAGATTAGAGAACTACTTAGATTCTGTGACAAATTGCAACAGATTAGAGAACTACTTAGATTCTGTGACAAATTTTCACTCAGTCAGCAGATATCGGAGCCAACGAGAAATTAAAATATTTTAGATTTGGTCTTTACGAACAATGAAGACATTATCAGAGACATTACGATATCAGATACCACATATTCAGATCACAAGCTCATTGAAGTGCAAACGACCATCAATACTCAGAATAGACCTAAAACGTTGATAAAGCGAGAGGGGCTATTCAGTAAATTCAATTTTAATAATAAAAGGATAGACTGGGAGATAATAAACAGGGAACTTACAAACATTCCATGGGAAACTGTTTTAAGTAATACAAGTCCTACAGAAGGAATAGAAAAACTGACTTTGGAAGCGTATCAAGTCTGTCTGAAACATGTTCCTTTGAGGAAAGCCAGAAAGAGATCTAACGTAGAAAGAGAACGCAGACGACAGTATAAACGCAGGAAAAAAATAACAGAACTGCTTATGCAGACACGAATTTCCCGTCAAAGAAGGAATAATTTAAATAGGGAGATTGAAGAAATCGAGCGGAAATTGAAACACTCATATGAAACTGAAGAAAGGCAGTTAGAACAGAAAGCAATTCAGGAAATAAAGAAAAATCCAAAATATTTCTTCTCATATGCGAAATCAAAAGCAAAAACCACTGCCAGTATTGGACCTATTCGTACAAGTGAAGGTTCATACACGGAGGATGACAAAGAAATTAGTGAAATCCTAAAAAAGCAGTATGAGGACATGTTTAGCACTCCAATAAACAACATGAAAGTGGAAGATCCAGATAATTTCTTTATGCGGGATATTCAAACCCCTGTAAATATAACTGATATCAACACGAGCGCACTAAATTTTGAAAGAGAAATTGAAAACATGCCCATGCACTCGGCCCCAGGTCCAGACTCATGGAATTCAATATTTATAAAGAAATGCAAAGTGCCGGTAGCACAGGCACTCAGTATAGTGTGGAGGAAGAGCTTGGACACGGGGGAGATACCAGATGCACTTAAAGTAGCAGACATAGCCCCTCTACACAAGGGAGGGAGCAAAGCATTGGCAAAGAATTATAGACCAGTTGCACTAACATCGCACATCATAAAAGTATTTGAGAGAGTGATTAGGAGTCAGGTCACCAATTTCATGGAGACCAATGACCTTCACAACCCAGGCCAACATGGATTTCGAGCGGGAAGATCGTGCCTCTCACAGCTACTTGAGCACTACGACAAAGTCACTGAGGCATTAGAAGAAAAACAGAATGCTGATGTGATATACACGGACTTCGCAAAGGCTTTCGATAAATGTGACCATGGCGTGATAGCACACAAAATGAAGTCAATGGGAATAACCGGTAAAGTAGGACGCTGGATACTCAGTTTTCTGTCAAACAGGACTCAGCGAGTAACGGTCAACCATATAAAATCTAGTCCAAGTGCAGTTAAAAGCTCTGTACCTCAGGGTACAGTCCTTGCACCGCTGCTTTTCCTTATTCTCATATCAGATATAGACAAAAATACAAGTCACAGCTTCGTATCATCCTTTGCAGATGACACAAAAATCAGTATGAAAATTACCTCGGCTGAAGACATTGAAAAACTTCAAGCTGATATTAATAAAGTTTTCGACTGGGCATCAGAAAATAACATGATGTTTAACAGTGATAAATTCCAGGTACTCAGGTACGGTAAAAATGAGGACCTTAAACATAATACAGAGTACAAAACACAATCAAATGTACCCATAGTAGGAAAACAGCATGTAAAGGATTTGGGAATAATAATGTCTGACGACCTAACGTTTAGGGAGCATAACCAAGCAAATATTGCGACAGCCAGAAAAATGATAGGATGGATTACGAGAACTTTCAAATCCAGGGATCCCATCACAATGGTTGTACTCTTCAAGTCACTTGTGTTGTCCCGTCTTGAGTACTGCTCAGTACTCACTTCCCCCTTCAGAGCAGGAGAGATTGCTGAAATAGAGGGAATACAGAGAACATATACGGCACACATAGACGAGGTAAAGCACCTAAATTATTGGGATCGTCTCAAAGCTCTCCAAATGTACTCACTAGAAAGAAGACGAGAGAGATATCAAATAATATACACCTGGAAGATACTGGAGGGCCAAGTACCAAATCTGCACAGTAAAATAACAACGTACTGGAGTGAACGATATGGAAGAAAATGCAGAATAGAACCAGTGAAGAGCAGAGGTGCCATAGGCACAATCAGAGAACACTGTATAAACATCAGAGGTCCGCGGTTGTTCAACGTCCTCCCAGCAAGCATAAGAAATATTGCCGGAACAACCGTGGACATCTTCAAGAGGAAACTAGATTTATTCCTCCAAGGAGTGCCGGACCAACCGGGCTGTGGTGGGTATGTGGGCCTGCGGGCCGCTCCAAGCAACAGCCTAGTGGACCAAACTCTCACAAGTCAAGCCTGGCCTCGGGCCGGGCTTGGGGAGTAGAAGAACTTCCAGAACCCATCAACCAGGTAAAGGATAGCCACCATAGCAGCAAAACTTTTTGGAACAACCGGCAGACTGTCAATCAAAGACAGCACACAGAGATCCTTTCAGAAAAACATTCAATATAGAACAAACTCATGGATGGATAATCTGGTCATGATTCTAGAGAAAGTGGACCTGAAATGGACCATCAAAAACCAAGGGGAAGATGGACCATATCAACACTGTCGGCAGCCTCCTCCATGGGAAGAATCGAATCTAAGATAATCATTGAAGGATTACCAGTTAAAAAATCAGCACGTGACCCGCAGAGGCTCAATGAAGTAATAGAACAACAAATGAAAGCCATCTCAAGACCTAAAACAACTCGCATCTTCACAGACGGATCAGTTGATCAAGAAAGAGGTTCTGCTGAGGCAGCAGTTTACACTACCAACCATGAAGCTTATGGAGCATGGATAGTGGGTGCTCAACATTGCAAATAGAATTATATGCCCTGAAGGAGGCAATAAAGTATACAATTGAGAATAATTTACATGATGTCATCATTCATACCGACTCTAAATCTTCGCTCCAGGCATTGTTATCCAGTCACCACAGAGATAATATACAACTCCTCACAGAAATCCAACATATAGGAAAAGAAGCCCATAATCTAGGCCTGTCAATCACCCTAAATTGGATACATTCGCATAGATGGTAATGAAAAGGCAGACTCACTAGCAAAAACTGCCTCCGCTCTACCTGTTGTACAGTTTACCAGACCACACACTAGAAGGTGAAGGGGTGACGACGTTTCGGTCCGTCCTGGACCATTCTCAAGTCGATTGTCTTGATCGACTTGATCAAGTCTCAATCGACTTGAGAACGGTCCAGGACGGACCCAAACGTCATCGTCCCTTCACCTTTTAGTGTGTGGTCTGGTCAACATACTTTAGCCACGTTATTGTGACTCTTCGCCTGTTGTACAGGTTCAAATACCTCCAAGTTTCTCCCAGATTAAGGAGCAAATCAAGAAGAAAATACTCCCAACTATCAAAGTCGCCACAGAGCCAAAGTAGCGGAAGGAAGATCCACTATGATATGGTACGAACAAGCCACTGTGGTAATGAAAAGCCTGACAAAAAGATATCCAGAGACATTGCAGTTGCCATACACAATCTTAGACTTGGCTACAAGTGCTGCTGGGAAGTAATAAACCCAATAGTTAAAGAGTGTCATATCTCTGGAACAGAAGCAGAGGTGCCACTTTTGCACTACTTACTGGAATGTGAAGCAGGGAAAAAAGCACAGGGAAAGCGGAAAAATCCCCATCTCCATTTAAAACTTTGACCCAAATATCACAGTAACAACGTTATCACAAATAACCGAACTCAATTACGGGCTCACCATAGCCCGTGCTACATGGACATTTCGTTCCAAGTAGCTAAATCTAAAACAACAACAACAACAACCGGACATCTCATCACTCTTGGCTGGTTAAAAATCACTAAAACGCGTCTCTGGCCGTCTTGCTGGGCAAGAAGAACAACAGTGAACTAACTGAACATTTGTGTACACTCGGACTCCATTGCAATCATCACTTGCAATAGCAAAACAAAATGACAAATAACAATGAAAATATCATACTTGTCACTAATACATCTGTACTAAGTCATATTAATTACGTTAACACACGCCCTTTGGACGGCAATCAAAGACAATTAATTACTTACTAGTTCTGTCACACAGCCAAGAACACTCAATTAAAATCAACCAAATCAATTATACAATTACATAATTACGTTAATTACTGTCACTCAGACAGCTAATCAAACAAACAGTAGCTCTTTACTCTAAATTACTGTCACCAAGACAATTAAACAATCAATGAGTAATTTCTTTAACAAGCTACCACACAGACAGTTAATCAACCAGGATGAACTACGTTAATTGCGTTATCACACAGACAGATTTGAACAAGATATCACTTGATCCCGTCAATCACAACTCAATGAACTCACTGACTTCACGATAAATTCACAAAAGTACAACACAGCACTAATCACAATATAAGGTAATCACTTGAGTAATAATAACAACACTATCAGGGTATCACATAGACAAACCCACTCAAATGACTTTCACAATCTCTGGTTCTCTGAATATGAGTTAATCTCACCATGAGGAACTCAATGCTGTCCATCTTCAGTGTATACAGAAGCCAAAGAGAACACGATATGGATCTTTCTGTAATCTTTGAAATAGCAGTCGCCACACCAATCATCATCTTGGATGACTTCAACGTTCATAGTGAATTACTACTTGATTCTCCAAGAACCGACGCCAACGGAAGAGATATTGAACACCTTTTGGATGAAGTGCCTGAAGTCCGTCTGCTTAACTTGACGGAACCAACCCATATTGGTGGGGGGGGGGGGAAGGGGAAACTGGACCTCACGTTTGTCTCCACCAGTATTTATGAGTTGTGTCATTGGTCAGTTGACGATGTACTGACTAGTGACCACTTTGCTACAAGAACAAGCAGATTGGACGAAATTTCAGGACTCTCTTGAAATTTGGCACCAAAACTACACTCCGACTGACAACACTGAAGAGATGGAAAAATATTTAGTAAATGTAATACTTAGAGCAGCAAATCACTCCATCCCAAAGAAAACAATTACCTAACAACATAAGGACCATTGGTATTACTGTGATAGGATCAATGAACCACATAACAGACTAAATTGTGAACGAAATAATTTCATAAGAGGCAGGACCCAAGCTAATCTGGAATTTCTTAGAGCAGTCCGAGATCATGTGCATGAAGAAACAGCAAAAATTAGAAGAAGAATGGCTCGAGCGCTGTGCCAAGCTAAATCAGCATACATCTTTGGGCAACATCTGGAGGCAGATCAACAGGCCAAAAGGAAAATCACCTCCTGCTCCGTCCCGTCATGTTCATCCACAGCAAGAAGCAGAAAGTATAACAAATCTATCTGCTTCAAGAGCCAGTTCCCCTCAACTTCCTCAAGCAACTCTGACTCACCAACAAAGACTTCCAGTTGGAAAATGAAAAAAAAAGACAATACTTTAGCCTTACCTGATGAACTAGACCAACCTTTCAATCTGAAAGAACTCAGCAGAGCTACAAAAAACACTAACAACACAGGCAGATCAACAGGCCAAAAGGAAAATCACCTCCTGCTCCGTCCCGTCATGTTCATCCACAGCAAGAAGCAGAAAGTATAACAAATCTATCTGCTTCAAGAGCCAGTTCCCCTCAACTTCCTCAAGCAACTCTGACTCACCAACAAAGACTTCCAGTTGGAAAATGAAAAAAAAAGACAATACTTTAGCCTTACTGATGAACTAGACCAACCTTTCAATCTGAAAGAACTCAGCAGAGCTACAAAAAACACTAACAACACAGCTCCAGGTAAGTACAAATTCACTTACCACCCGTCCTCGATTCAAGTCCATTACATCCAGCGGTCGACCCCACAGACGCATTTCTAAATTTATACATGCTGTTCATTCAAACGGAAATTTCTCAATATAAATTATATTATAATATATTAGCATATTGTGCATATATAGGTATAGGTTAGGTGTTTAGATTCTGTTGGCGATTATTTGTATTTGTAGTAAGTGGTGAAGCATTTATAGCGTTGTGGTTCGAATAAAATTCGCCAGTGAAGCACTTGTTCCAGAAGTGTTCAAACGAAATTAGTTTCGAGTCGTGTATAAACCGTTTTTCATTCATACACAGCGGGTTTGGCGGAATGGAATGGAATGACTTTTGGTCTTTGTTTGGAGGACGGGCTGCACTTACAACATGCTAGTCGAGAATCTCATCAACAGAGTATGGGTGACAAGAACTCGACCACTCTCTTGGAATAGTGTAATTATAGTTCCCATTCCAAAACCCAAAGACCCATCTCATTAATAAGATGTTTAGCCGAAACTGCAGAAAGAATGGCTCTTAATCGAATTGAATGGAAAGCCAATCCATTGCCCCAAAATATGTTTGCTTACAGAAAAGGAGTGGGATCCACACAATGCCTTACAGGGAATGCGCTCCCTGAAAAGTTTTCAGGGAGAGATGGTGGAACCTTCAAGCAGTTAGGTCACTTATTGACGATGCTGCTCCTGCTCTTACACTGCTCTCAAGTGATAACTAATGGGAAAAACTGTTAGTGTCACAAAATGATGCGCTCAGAACAATGCTGGGAGCACCTACATGGACCCGTTGAGAGACTCTAAGAATGGAAACCAACTAACAAGCCTTAGAAAACATGATCAAAGAAAAGCCACCATAACAGCAAAACATGTTCGAACCACCGTCAGACTCGCCAGATCGCTTCACATAAACCTTCAATATAGAACAAGTGCATGGATGGACAATCTGCTCAAGATTCTAGAGAAAGTGGACTTGAAACGGACCATTAAAAACAAAGAAGATAGACCATATCAACACTTTCGGCAGCCTCCTCCATAGGAAGAATCGAGTCTAAAAATAATCATTGAATAATTACCAGTTTAAAAATCAGCATATGACTTGCAGAGGCTCAAAGCAGTCATAAAACAACAAATTGAAACAACAAATGAAACAAACAATAGAGCAACAAATGGAAATCAACTCAAGACCTACAACCACTCACATCTTCAAAGATGGATCAGTTGATCAAGAAAGAGAGTCTGCTGAGGCAGCAGTTTACACTAACAACCATGAAGCTTACTGGAGCATGAATAGTGGGTGCTCAACATTGCAAACAAAGTTATATGCCCTGAATGAGGCCATAAATTATGAAATGACAATAATTTACATGATGTCATCATTCATACTAACTCTAAATATTCGCTTCAAGCATTGTTGCAGGCGATGAGTCACAATAACGTGGCTAAAGTATGTTGACCAGACCACACACTAGAATGTGAAGGGACGACGACGTTTCGGTCCGTCCTGGACCATTCACAATCGACTTGAGAATGGTCCAGGACGGACCGAAACGTCGTCGTCCCTTCACCTTCTAGTGTGTGGTCTTCAAGCATTGTTATCCAGCCAGCACAGAGATAATATACAACTTCTCACAGAAATCCTACACACACTATAAGGCACACAATCTAGAGCTGTCAATCACCCGTAAATTGGATATCAGGTCAAACTGGCATAGATGGTAATGAAAAGTAATGTAATGTAATGAGTGGTAATATAATGAGCACACTTCAAGAAGAAAATATAACTATCAAAAGTCGCCAGAGCCAAAGTAGTGGAAGATCCACTGCGACATGGTACGAACAAGCCACTGGGCTTGTTCGTACAAGCAATCAATCTTGGAAAAAATATATCCATTGTCGTAGCCATACGGCAATGGCTGAGTCATACACAGACTTGGTTACAAGTGCTGCTGAGAGGTAATAAACCAATAGGTAAAGAGTGTCATATCTGTGGAACAGATGCAGAGGTGCCACTATTGTATTTTTTTTATTATTATTTTCTACCACAGACGTGGCCACACATTTACAATGTTAACCAGCATATATACATTTTCTTCTGTCCTCCATGGACAGGGTGAGAGATGTGTTAAACATATATTTCAAGGGTTTGTTGAACAATCAAAAACAGAAGGTGAGTCGGTGCTTTTATAAGCACCGACTCACTTATATTAATACATTTACAAATGTGAAATGTAATTCTGATCAGCTTCCATATATACTTTATACCCATACATATACATACACACACACATATACATACATATATACACACACATGCATTCACATACATTTGTCTCATTTACTCTGACAGGGTGAGATAGCTGATAAAGAAACTAGTGTGCAATTTAAGCCCATACATATACCCATTACAAGCTCAGGTTATATAGTTACATCATATACATACATTGTATAATTGATATATTACATGGTCAATCTTGGATACAAGGCCAGTATATCATCAAGTGTTCCAGTACTCATATAGTACTGGAACAGTACTTATATAGTACTGGAACAGGGGGTAATGATGTTGGACAAGTTAGGAGTGAGGAACTAATACAGAGATTCAGGACAGCCATTGAATTAGTTAGGAGCAATGGAGGAATCCCGATCATATGTGGCATTCTTCCAAGAAAGGTAGTGGGAAATGAATGGATGTCGAGGGCACTTGGTGTCAATTGCCGGCTGGAAAGATATTGCAAATCAAATGCAATATCTTTCATCGATAACTGGGAACACTTCTATGGAAGAAATGAAATGTATGCTCGTGATGGGGTGCATCTATCGAGGGCTGGGGTTGTTGCTGTTGCGAACTCGTTGGAACCAGTGGTTACAGATTTGTTTGGGTTTAAACTGTTAGTAGACAGTGGTATGGGAATTAATTTGGAGGAAGGAGGTATTAAAAGTATGTGTTTGTGGGAGAAAGGGATTGGCAAAATGATCAGGGAAAGAGAAGGGCCTCAAAATAACAATTCACTTAGGGGTATATTACACTAACACTAGAAATCTAATCAATAAAATAAACGAATTAAATGCTCTTGTCTGCACAGAAAAAAATTGATATTATTGCACTTACCGAAACGTGGATGAATGTAGAAAATAGAGAACTATTAGCTGAATATCAAATAAATGGATTTAAACTATTTCACACAGATCGATATATTACACGAGGAGGGGGAGTAGCCATATATGTTAGGGACAACTTGAAATATAGTCTCAAAGAGGGAATCAAAACTAAACCAAACACAGAAACTATTTGGATAGAATTAAATGAAAAAGCAAATATTATTATAATAGGAGTTATTTTTATAATAGGAGTTACTATTATTATAATAGGCCACCAATTTTAGACAGAATGGAAGCAAAGCGTCTATGGGATGAAATATCTAGACCAGCTAGATCTAACAGTATTTATGTCATGGGTGACTTTAATTTTAGTGGAATAAACTGGTTGAACAAAACAGGGAATAGTGAAGCAGAAGATTTTCTAGAATTAATTGACGATTGCTTTCTTACGCAACACATTAAGAAACCAAGGCGGGAAAATAATATTTTAGATTTAGTGTTAACTAACAGGGAAACACAAATTAATGACATCGAAATAGGGAGTGAGCTAGGGAACAGTGATCACAAAGAAATCAGATTTAGCATAGAATGGAATAGACCTGTAGGAGAAAATTCTATTAAAGTGCCAGATTTTCGAAAAGCTGATTTAATAGCCTAAGAATTTTTTGGGTCAAATAGATTGGAAAGTCTTGGGTATGGGGTGTGGGCCGGTCTTGGAGGGAGACATGAACCCAGCGATAGGTGACGTAAAAGGGGATTTCGATGTGGATTCAATATATAACTTATTTAAGAATATTCTAAACAAAGCACAGGAAAGCACAGGATCCATACAAATTGAATAGATCTAATACTAATGACCCAAAGTGGATAACAAAGAATTTGAAGAACCTTCTGGGTAAAAAGAGAGCTTTTTACAAAATGATTAAAAGTGGGAGGCCACTTTAGAACAGAAATTCGTACAACTTGTTAGAAATGTTAGATGCAGTTTAATGCTGATAAATGTAAAGTTTGAGGCTAGGTAATGATGATAGAGTTACTAGATATGAGCTAGATGGTGTTGAGATTGCGATAGGGATCTGGGAGTTATGATTAGTAAGAATTTAAAACAAAAGGATCAATGCATAAATGTTCGTAATAAGGCAAATAGGACACTCGGATTTATTAATCGAAGCGTTAGTAACAAGACACCTGGTGTGGTTCTCAAGCTATATCTTGCTCTAGTTAGGCCCCATTTAGATTATGCAGTTCAGTTTTGGTCGCCATATTATAGAATGGATATAAATTCACTTGAACGTGTCCAGCGTAGGATGACTAAGTTAATTCCCCAAATTAAGAACATAAGAACAAAGGCAAACAAAAGGATCAATGCATGAATGTTCGTAATAAGGCAAATAGGACACTCGGATTTATTCATCGAAGCGTTAGTAACAAGACACCTGGTGTGGTTCTCAAGCTATATCTTGCTCTAGTTAGGCCCCATTTAGATTATGCAGTTCAGTTTTGGTCGCCATATTATAGAATGTATATAAATTCACTTGAACGTGTCCAGCGTAGGATGACAAAGTTAATTCCCCAAATTAGAAATCTTTCATATGAAGAAAGATTAACATAAGAAGAACATAAGAACATAAGAACAAAGGCAACTGCAGAAGGCTTATTGGCCCATACGAGGCAGCTCCTATTTATAACCACCCCATCCCGCTCATATATATGTCCAACC
Organism: Procambarus virginalis; assembly: GCA_020271785.1. Taxonomy (NCBI): domain Eukaryota; kingdom Metazoa; phylum Arthropoda; class Malacostraca; order Decapoda; family Cambaridae; genus Procambarus; species Procambarus virginalis. The sequence goes on from WNGS01169498.1 coordinate 54,271,808, forward strand.
CAAGCTTGAAACAATCGAGGGACCCCACCTCCACAATGTTACGCGGCAATTGGTTCCACAAATCAATAACCCTGTTACTGAACCAGTATTTACCCAAGTCTTTCCTAAATCTAAACTTATCTAATTTATACCCATTATTTCGTGTTCTGTTTTCTGTTGATACTTTTAATATCCTATTAATATCCCTTTGTTATGTCCATTCATCCACTTATAAACCTCTATCATGTCACCCCTAACTCTTCGCCTTTCCAGTGAATGGAACTTAAGCTTAGTTAGTCTTTCTTCATATGAAAAATTTCTAATTCTCGATTGTTTCTCGATTGAAAAAAAAACTCGATTGTTTCAAGCATGGGTTGGACATGTATATGAGTGGGATTGGGTGGTTATAAATAGGAGCTGCCTCGTGTGGGCCAATAGGCCTTTTGCAGTTGCCTTTGTTCTTATGTTCTTAATTTGGGGAATTAACTTAGTCATCCTACGCTGGACACGTTCAAGTGAATTTATATCCATTCTATAATATGGCGACCAAAACTGAACTGCATAATCTAAATGGGGCCTAACTAGAGCAAGATATAGCTTGAGAACCACACCAGGTGTCTTGTTACTAACGCTGTGATTAATAAATCCGAGTGTCCGATTAGCCTTATTACGAACATTCATGCATTGATCCTTTTGTTTTAAATTCTTACTAATCATAACTCCCAGATCCCTTCGCAATCCGACTTCGCAATCTCAACACCATCTAGCTCGTATCTTGTAACTCTATCATCGTTACCTAGCCTCAGAACTTTACATTTATCAGCATTAAACTACATCTGCCAATCCTTTGACCATTTCAAAACCCTATCTAGATCAACTTGAAGTGATAGTGAGTCCTCCTCCGAATTAATTTCCCTACCGATTTTCGTATCATCGGCAAATTTGCAAATGTTGCTACTCAAACCTGAATCTAAATCATTTATATATATTATAAACAACAGAGGTCCCAGACAGAGCCTTGAGGCACTCCATTTACAACATTTTCCCACTCTGACTTGACTCCACTTATACTAACTCTCTGTTTCCTTTGGTATAGCCATGCCCTAATCCAGCTTAATATAGCACCCCCAATACCATGAGCCTCTATCTTTTTTAATCAGTCTTTCATGTGGCACTGTATCAAAGCTTTGCTAAAGTCAAGGTACACAACATCACAATCCTTACCACTATCAACTGCCTCAACTATCCTCAATTAATAAAGCTTAAATTGCATTCACTAGAAAGGCGAAGAGTTAGGGGTGACACGATAGAAGTTTACAAGTGGATGAATGGACATAACAAAGGGGATATTAATAGGGTTTTAAAAGTATCAACACAAGACAGAACACGAAACAATGGGTATAAATTGGATAAATTTAGATTTAGGAAGACTTGGGTAAATACTGGTCAGTAACAGGGTTGTTGATTTGTGGAACCAATTGCCGCATAACGTAATGGAGGTGGGGTCCCTCGATTGTTTCAAACGTGGGTTGGCCATGTATATGAGTGGGATTGGGTGGTTATAAATAGGAGCTACCTCGTATGGGCCAATAGCCTTCTGCAGTTACCTTTGTTCTTACGTTCTATGATAATTACAGAGTTCAGCATACCTTAACCCAGGAGGGCGAAGTCATCAGTATGGGACATTCTACAATATAATGTTCAAGAGAGTGCATGTTTTCTCTTTCACAAAGTTGACACATTGTGTACTCGACATTTGGGTTTTGAGAAAGCTGCCAGATACGTCTATATCCCAGGTGTATTCTGNCACCCTGGAGTCCACATCTAATCAAACACAAACGAAGTTAGAAAAGGTTCAGAGGTATGCCACCAGGCTGCCCCAGAGCTGAGGGGTAAGAGCTACGAGGGGAAAGATTACTGGAACAGAACTTCACGACACTGGTAGACAGAAGGGTTAGGAGACACAGGATCTCTACCTATAACATTCTCAGAGAAATTGACATGGTAGATCCAGATAAACATTTTTATCACGTGTGGAACACGAATAAGGGGGACACAGGTGGAAATTGAGTACCCAAATGAGCCACAGGATGTTAGAAAGAATCTTTTCAGTGTCAGAGTGGTTAACAGAAGGGATGCACTAAGTAGTGGTGTCGTTATCTTGTGATGATTCCGGGGCTTAACGTCCCCGAGGCCCAGTCCTCGACCAGACCTCCTGGTTGCTGGACTGGTCAACCAGGCTGTTTGATGCAACTGCTCGCAGCCTGACGTTTGAATCACAGCCTGGTTCATCAGATATCCCCTGGAGGTGCTCATCAAGCTCGCTCTCGAACACTTTTTTTTATTTATTATTTTCTACCACAGACTGGCCACACATTTACAATGCTAACCAGCATAAATACATTTTCTTCTGTCCTCCATGGACAGGGTTAGAGATGTGTTAAACATATATTTCAAGAGTTTATTGAACAATCAACCACAGAAGGTGGTCAGTGCTTTTAAAATGCTAAGCTAACCTACATACGTAAATACATAGATACACAGATTTACGTATGCCTTACTGTTACGATCTCAGCCTGCAGGAGAAACGAGTCTCCCCTTGAGAGTTATTCAGCAAGCCTGACCTAACTGGAAGGTCCAGGAAGTATAGATGTGATAACACAGATGTAAGATAGTTTGTTGGATTTAAATAACAGTTTGAGATTATGGGCAATGAACAAGAAAACAGATAAATGACTGGTTAGGATTTGTGGACAATTTGCTGGAGGCGTGAGGCTCACTTCTGGAGGGCCTTGACCTCACTTGAGGCCGGACATCGTAGGGGGAAGCTGCGCTCCGTTGTGCTCCCGTCAGAAGGGGACCCCTAGCAATATATCTCCAAGAGAAGAGAAGTGTGCAGACGTTCCAGCTGTGGAATCGAGCTGGAAACATTGTGGTCTCAAGTCATGGACGGCGAGGAGTGGGTATTAAGCCGCCCAGAGACATTTTCGTGGGCTGTGGAAGCGCCCTGATCAGACGCTGTCAGAGGAAGGAGCGCCCTCGACCAGACAAAATGTGGTAAGCACGATTTAAACCAGTTCATAGTGATTACTTGTAATTGGTCGTGTGCCCAGCGACAGTAGCAATGTTTATTGTTAAGCCAGACATGTTTTGGTAAGGCAGAAAGCCTAAAATAAGAGAGTGGAGTGGGAGGAGCGCAGAGCGACATCCGTCTCCTCTGGGCGCTGGCAGGCGACTGAGGGCCTGGCGGCGGAGGACCCTCACAGAGTGTGGTGGACCACCCGGCGAGGTGGAGCATGGACCCGCCCAACGGGGGAGTCCACTCTCACAATATGTAGAAGACAGATAGAGGTTAGAAGCAAAGATATTATGTGATTAAGTTTGTTTATGTGTTAAACGGGAAACATTTTATTGGAGTGTAAATGGGTTGCAGGTTTGTCTTTGGGGAAGAAGTTGCTGAGAACTTCGAAGCCAGCACAGAAGGAGTAGTTGATGAGACTCCAAGGCAGTGGAGGAGAGGACCTCGAGCTGTGAAGAGAAGCAGTGAGGAGGAGTGTCACGTGTTTCTGTAGAGGTGGTGAAGCACCACAGTTGTTCGAGGAAACTATGGTGCAGCAGCCAGGAGAGCTGTGGAGGACTCTAGCAGGAGTAGAGAAGCACCATAATTGTTCAAGGAAACTTCATGGTAGCAGCCTGGAGGAGCTGCAGAGGATCCTGGTGATTAAGCCCGGAAGAACCTGAAGATATCAGGGTAGTGAACTTCCAGATGCAGAAAGGGGAGTTCTAAATGATTACTTGTAGGGAGGTTCTTGAGGTTATCTTGAGATGATTTCGGGGCTTTAGTGTCCCCGCGGCCCGGTCCTCGACCAGGCCTCCACCCCCCAGGAAGCAGCCGTGACAGCTGACTAACACCCAGGTACCTATTTACTGCTAGGTAACAGGGGCATTCAGGGTGAAAGAAACTTTGCCCATTTGTTTCTGCCTCGTGCAGGAATCGAACCCGTGCCACAGAATTACGAGTCCTGCACGCTATCCACCAGGCTATGAGGCCCCTGCATGGGGGAATTGTGTAAAAATCTGGATTTGTGTCTTGGAGAGGCTGCAGGATCCAAGCAAGTCGAGTAGACTCATGGTTGCAACTCTTTCACCATGCCGCAGCTCAGTCGACCAAGGCAGCGTCTGGGATGCTCTCGGACGAAGGTTCGAATCCACGCCACGGCCATTGTGGATTTGTTCATTTGATAGGGTGTTTGGTGTTGGTTGGTTGGTGAGGTGATAGAGTGTTTGTCATTAGCTTGCAAGACGCAATGAGAGGTGAGTGATCGCTTGTCATTTTGTACCACAAAGTGTTTATACCGAAGTTTAGGGTTACAGTCGTAGGCAGGATTGCCTACAGATATATGTATTCTAGGACTGATAGAATGATCGATTGATTCGTTGAGTGGCACGGAACATTTATATTGATATATATATATATATATCTATATATATATATATATATATATATATATATATATATATATATATATATATATATGTTATTGCATTCATATGCTGATTTGCCTTATACATGTTTATAGATATATATGTGTATATTCTCTTGCTGAAAGTGCAACATTATATTGTAAGACTTGATCTACTTGAGGAGGTTGATAATATTAGGTAATACCAGGAGATAAGATACCATTTGACAAGCTGATGACAAGAGTTCTGATGGTGTTGGAGTGCAACCTGACTGTAATAGTGTAGAGTATAGGATTCATTATTATTATTATATGTGTGTGTATTGTGTATGTGCTTCGTCCAGTAAATGTATGCAAATTTGCTGGTGTTTGCCCTTGTCCTAGTGAGGCTTCCCAGGAAATAGTACAGAACGAGAGAGAGAGAGAAGCAGGAACCACTGCTGTGGACAGGGTAAGACGGAAATCTAGTGAGTCTAAGGGGATTGAGATCATATCCCATAAGGAGAGAGTGGGGAGTCACAGCGGCTCGAGTGGGTGTGTGCATGTGACAACGGCTGAGTGTTGGAGTCGCATCCCCTAAACGTGTGACGTTGAGCCCTCTCCAAGAGCCAGAAGCGCCTAGTGAGATCTCCTAGTGAAATATAAGCACTCTATCGAGGTGTGGGTTGGGTGGTCCGTCAGCGATAACATAACCAATCCACTACTACCACGACACTTACATAAAGTGTTCGATGTGTCTTTTACATAGTGTCATTAATGTACATTTACAAAGGTGAAATGTAATTCTGATCAGCTTCCATATATACTTTATACCTATACATATACATACACACACACATATACATACATATATACACACACATGCATTCACAGACATTTGTCTCATTTACTCTGACAGAGTGAGATAGCTGACAGAGAAACTAGTGTGCAATTAAGCACTTAATCACTGAAGGTGATTAAGGTGCTTTTACAAGCTCAGGTTATATAGTTACATCATATACATTGTATAATTAATCTATTACATGGTCAATCTTGGATACAAGTCCAATATATCATCAAGTGATCCAGTACTCATGTAGTAATTACACAGTTCAGCATACCTCAGCCCAGGAGGGCGAAAATCAGACAATATGGGACATTCTACAATATAATGTTCAAGAGAGTGCATGTTTTCTCTTTCACAAAGTTGACACATGGTGTACTCGACATTTGGGTTTTGAGAAAGCTGCCAGATACGTCTATCCCAGGCGTATTCTGGCCACTATAACATCACATTTCCGGGTTCTTGTTCTATTAGTCCCATATGTGAATGTCTCCTCACGATATCTATCATAATATTTAATGCTACAACGTGTGAATTTGTTAAGTCGGTGAGATCTTTATTAAATATTTGTTCTCGAACACTGTGAGGGGACGGCCAGTCATACCCCCCATGCGTAGTGTAAGCGTGTTGAACAGTCTCGGGCCTCTGATGCTGATACAGTTCTCTCTTAGAGCAACCATTCCACCTCTGCTCCTCACCGGAGGTATTCTGCACATCCCGCCATGCCTTCTGGTCTCGTGTAGTGTTATCTGTGTGTAGACTTATCTTGAGGTTATCATGAGATGATTTCGGGCCTTAACGTCCCCGCGGCTCGGTCCCCGACAAGGCATCCTTTTGTTACACATCCCCAGGAAGCAGCCCGCAGCAGCTGTCTAACTACCAGATACCTATTTACTGCTAGGTATCAGGGGGGTGAAAGTTTCTTTCATCAAGAAGAAAGAAACTTTGCCTATTTGGTTCCGCCTCCAGCGGGAATCGAACCGGAACCTCACGACTACAAATCCGAGGCGCTGTCCACTCAGTTGTCCGGCCCAAAATCATTTTGAGGCAATGGAGTGACTTGAACTCGTGGCCTGGGGATTCCCTGAGCCCTGCTTTAATTGACTCGGCTACAGTGGTACCTAGTACCACTTGTGACTTGTTACGTATCTCCCCGCCTGCGCTCAAGAGAATGCAGATTTAGGCATTTTAGTCGGTCTCAATAGTTTAGTTGTTTTACCGAGTGGATTCTAACAGTAAAGAATCTCTGCACGCTCTCCAGGTCAGCAATTTCACCAACTTTGAAAGGCTGTCATTGTGCAACAATGAGACACAGTTTCATACAGTTTTAAATGTAGTTATAATAGAGCCCAGAAGGCTCAGGAACCTGTTCACCACCAGCAGGCGCTGGTGGCTGAGTGGACAGCACACTGGATACGTAGTCCTGTGGACCAGGGTTCGATTCCAGGCGCCGGCAGAAACAAAAATGGGCAGAGTTATTTCACCCTGATGTCTCTGTTACCTAACAGTAAATAGGTACCTAGGAGTTAGACAGCTGTTACGGGCTGCTTCCTCTGAGTGTGTGTGTGTGTGTGTGTGTGTGTGTGTGTGTGTGTGTGTGTGTGTGTGTGTGTGTGTGTGTGTATGTATGTGTGTACTCACCTAATTGTGCTTGCGGGGGTTGAGCTTTGGCTCTTTGATCCCGCCTCTCAACTGTCAATCAACTGGTGTACAGATTCCTGAGCCTACTGGGCTCTATCATATCTACATTTGAAACTGTGTATGGAGTCAGCCTCCACCACATCACTTCCTAATGCATTCCATTTACTAACTACTCTGACACTGAAAAAGTTCTTTCTAATGTCTCTGTGGCTCATTTGGGTACTCAGCTTCCACCTGTGTCCCCTTGTTCGCGTCCCTCCAGTGTTGAATAGTTCATCCTTGTTTACCCGGTCGATTCCCCTGAGGATTTTGTAGGTTGTGATCATGTCCCCCCTTACTCTTCTGTCTTCCAGTGTCGTAAGTTGCATTTCCCGCAGCCTTTCCTCATAACTCATGCCTCTTAGGCCTCTTAGTTCTGGGACTAGTCTAGTAGCATACCTTTGTACTTTTTCCAGCTTCGTCTTGTGCTTGACAAGGTACGGGCTCCATGCTGGGGCCGCGTACTCCAGGATTGGTCTTACATATGTGGTGTACAAGATTCTGAATGATTCCTTACACAGGTTCCTGAACGCCGTTCTGATGTTAGCCAGCCTCGCATATGCCGCAGACGTTATTCTCTTTATGTGGGCTTCAGGAGACAGGTTTGGTGTGATATCAACTCCTAGATCTTTCTCTCTGTCTGTTTCATTAAGTACTTCATCACCTATTCTGTATCCTGTGTCTGGCCTCCTGTTTCCACTGCCTAGTTTCATTACTTTGCATTTACTTGGGTTGAACTTCAACAGCCATTTGTTGGACCATTCACTCAGTCTATCTAGGTCATCTTGTAGCCTCCTACTATCATCCACTGTTTCAATCCTCCTCATAATTTTTGCATCGTCGGCAAACATTGAGAGGAACGAATCTATACCCTCTGGGAGATCATTTACATATACCAGAAACAGTATAGGTCCAAGGACTGACCCCTGCGGGACTCCACTTGTAATGTCTCGCCAATCTGAGACTTCACCCCTCACACAGACTCATTGTCTCCTGTTGCTTAGGTACTCCTCTATCCACCGGAGTACCTTCCCTTTCACTCCAGCCTGCATCTCCAACTTTCGCACTAGCCTCTTGTGTGGCACTGTATCAAAGGCTTTCTGACAATCCAAAAATATGCAGTCTGCCCACCCTTCTCTTTCTTGCCTTATTTTTGTTGCCTGGTCGTAGAATTCAAGTAACCCTGTGAGGCAGGACCTGCCATCCCTGAACCCATGTTGATGCTGTCTTACAAAGTTCCTTCGCTCCAGATGTGTGTGTGTGTGTGTGTGTGTGTGTGTGTGTGTGTGTGTGTGTGGTGTGTGTGTGTGTGTGTGGTGTGTGTGTGTGTGTGTGTGTGTGTGTGTGTGTGTATTCACTTAGTTGTATTTTACGGGGGTTGAGCTTTGCTCTTTCGGCCCGCCTCTCAACTGTCAATCAACTGTGTACTAACTACACTATTTTTTTTTCACACCACACACACACACACACACCCCAGGAAGCAGCCCATGACAGCTGACTAACTCCTAGGTACCTATTTACTGCTAGGTAACAGGAGCATTCAGGGTGAAAGAAACTTTGCCCATTTGTTTTTGCCGGGTGTGGGAATCGAACCCGCGCCACAGAATTACGAATCCTGCGCGCTATCCACCAGGCTACCTGGTGTGTGTGTGTGTGTGTGTGTGTGTGTGTGTGTGTGTGTGTGTGTGTGTAAAAAAAATTTTAATAGTAGTTAGCAACAGTTGATTAATTGACAGTTGAGAGGAGGGCCGAAAGAGCCGAGCTCAACCCCCACAAGCACAACTAAGTGAATACCTGTTGATTGACAGTTGAGAGGCAGGACCAAAGAGCCAATGCGCAAGCACATCTTGAGTACATTCTCACGGGGTGACAAGTGTCACACCTGAAGTGGAACGCGCGCACATCTCCTGTGCCAGGTGAGTACGACGGGCTCACCATAGCCTGTACTATTTGTAACTTTTTTGTTCCGAGTAGCTGAATCTAAAACAACAACAGCCTGAGTGGTTGAACCTAACCAGAAGCGCCAGAGCCTAGGTGACCAACCTGTTGAGGTCGATGTCTATTAGTTTGAAGATTCGTTAATATTGCAGTGCTTTTAATCTCATATAAACACCACTTTTGTGAATAGCTTTACAACGGACTCGGTGCCGGTGCCATTGCTACCTGGCCGAACACGGTTTTGTTCTCTGGAAAACTTAAAATTCTGAGCACCCATCAGCTAAAATCATTGCAGTTTTGTAAGGAAGAGCCCATCAATACTCCAAGACCCAGAGAATATCTTGTTTGGAAAAAACAATACTGATTTTGTATACAATTGATGGACAAAGTTGTTGATTAGCTGCTGTCCAGCTGACTGGTATTCCATGCACCCCAGTACACAGGCGACCCAAACTGTCGTACTGCACTCGTCGCCCATGACCGATTATTACTTTTTTATTGTGAGGACTGTATTACTGACGAGGTCACAATTAAGAGTCCTACCTTGAAGGGCAAGGCATTACCCTTCGGGCATTGCCACAAAGGAGTCCAACCTGAGCTGCCGTAGGGTGAGGACGTGTCGTCTGACCGCTCCGGCAGTTTGGGGCGGTTGCCGTTTTCGCCGGCAGGGGGTGTGGGTGTCTCTACCCTCCCTGCTGTCCCTGACTAATGTTGACGTGGCGCTTTTGCGATGAGCGGCCATCTTCCCGCTGTCGTGAGGGTAAACTCCCTGGGGTTGGAGTTTACCTGCCGTGCAGGGTATCCTCTCGTAGAGCAGGTCATGTGTGACGTGCTACATGTCCCGGTCGTGGAGATCTACGGGTTGAGCTGGTGACTGCTCGCTGGGTGATCATCAAGTTTGTGGGTGAGGAGGCGTACCATGACTTTCTCCGGCGGTACGAGGGCCGTACCTTGAAGTTGTTGGATGGCACTGGTTCTGTAGCCATTTCTGATCGGAGTGGTGCCGTGACGTATGTGAGCGTCCATGGGGCCCCCATGGGACTCCCCCTGAGTCCCTTCTCTGGCGTTTTTTCCAGAGATTTGGCTCCATCGTCAGTGTGAGGATGCACAAGCTATCTTCTGGAATATATGCGGGAGTGAAGATGAACATTCGTACCCTCGGGATGCGCCTGAGGTTGGACATTCCATCCTCTGTCCGACTTTTAGGGTACTATGTGCGGGTGTATTATGCCCGGCAATCCCGTTCTTGTTTCCATGTGGCATGTTGGGGTATCAGGCTGCTGGATGCACTGCGGATCCGGTTGCTCCGGTCAACTTGTTCCGGGAAGAGGATTTCCTGCCGCTCCCTCTGGAGGAGGTCTCCAGGGATGAGGAGGCGAGCGTTCAGTTAGCAGTTGCGGCTCCCCATACATCGCCGGACATTCCTCCGGTTGTTGCAGACTCTCCTCCGGGTCTTGCGGTGCCATCGGATGGTCTATGTGCTCCTGTTGCTGTCTCCACTGCTCCTGAAGGCCTTCCTGGTGATCGCTGTGAAGCGCCGCCGTCTTCTCCCTCGTCTTCGGCTGCTGCGCCTGGCCCTGTGTTCTCGCCTCGGGTCCCGAATGTGCTGGGTGCTGGGGTGGCTGCGGAGCCTCCTGCTGTGTGTGGGCTGGTTCCCCCTGTGGTAGAGGCTGCTGCCATTCTGCGTCGGGTGTCGGTTCGTCCGGCTGGTGGGACTCGTGTTTCTGGGTTCGCTTCCGGCTCTGACGATCTCCGGCAGGAGCCCAAGCGTTCCAGGCGTTCGTCGTCTGCCTGGGCCGATGTTAGGGAATTCGGTGACTGTGGGTCCTTGGGAGTTGACGGTGTGGAACCGGATGTGTCGCTGTCTCCACGGTTGGTGGTGGCAGAGGTTCATGTGCCTGCTGATGCTGGTGCCCGGGTCTCGGGGGTGCCTTCTGTTCCTTCTCCGCCTGGGGACTCTCTGCAGTGGGAGGTGGTGGCTTCCACTCCCAAGGATGGTGTGGTTGCTGGTGCTGGGCGTGGCCTGGTTGTGACATTACGGAAGGATGCGCGCCGCCCTGGTTCCCTGAAGTCGTCTGGTGGTGTGCCCGTGGCCGCTGGTGCCCCGGTGGTGATGTCCTATGTCCGGCCCCCTCCTGTGAAGGTACGTGTTGGGGGACCTGGGGGACGTGTTGCCGGCGTCGGTGATGCCGCCGGGTCACTGGTCGGCGATTGCTGAGTTACTGCTGAATGACGAGCTGGGGAATTTCATGGTGGGGGGTGTTCCCATGTTGTGGGGGATTGTGGCAGTTACTCGCGTCAGAAGTGATACCATTTGGGTCCCCTGCTTGCGGGTGTTTGTTGCTAGGGTTCCGGATGACATGGCGTCCCCAGTGGGTGAACGAGACCCTTGGGGGTGGTTGCGTTGGGAGGCGTTCAATGTGCGGTTCCCACGGGTCTTGTTCCCAGGCATGTATGTCCGCTGATTTCCTGTTTTTTTTTTTTTTTTTGCTATTTGTAGTGTTGTGTACCTCGCTGGCGTTTTGTTTGCCCTACTGTCTTCTGTGCCCGTGCCTCTCCTTTTGTTTGTGGAGGAGCCGGTGTTTTGCAGAGTGTGTTCTTTATGTATTTGAATTTGTGTTGTCACTTTCCCCTGTGTATTCTCTTCATGTATTACCATGTTATGTTGTATTTTCTTTTTATTTTGTTTATATTTATGGTTTGTTTGTGTGTGCATTGTCTTGTGTTATGTTTCATTTTATACATCATGATGTGTTTTGTTGTCGGTCCTTCCGGCCGGTGCTTGTTTGATTTGTTTTTGTTCCTAGGTTCTCTTTCTCTGTCTACCGTAAACCCATGCATAGTGGCATGTACATTCACTTCTTTTCCTACCATCCTCCTTCTGTTAAGAAAAGTGTCCTCGTCTCTCTCTACCTCCGCACTCTACGTATCAGCGACCCTTACTTTCTTGATTCTGAAATTGCCTTTATCTACAAATCATTCTCTCGCTTTGGTTACCCTTTGCATTTCATCAACTGTGCCTACTCTCAAGCTAAACAAAATTTCTTTCATCCTAAACCTCCTTCCAACATTAACAGCACTGTACTATGTCTTCCCTTCATATTTGAACTCAAAACTTTTACTAATACCTTTCGTCCTCTTGACATAAAGCTCGCCTTTCGACAAACTAACACGCTTCGTAGCAATCTAATTCACACTGCTTCTCCTGCTTCTAATGCTGCTGGCGTCTACACTATTTCCTGTTCGTCTTGTCCTCTCCAATACTTTGGCGAAACTGGCCGCACACTTAATGACAGACTTAATGAACACAAAAGAAGTGTTAAGTCTGCAGACACTAACAATGCTCTCTTCTGCCATGTGAGGGATTCTAATTATCCTATTGATTGGTCTTAATCTTTCCTGCCTCTACTCTACACAGACGCCGTCTTGTTGAGTCGGCTCTAATACACAACGTACCCAACATGAACTTGAGTCCTGGCTTTGTTGCTGTGGACTCTTCCCTTTCACAGTATATACTCAAATGCTCAAATCTTTCTAACAAACGTGACCTAACAAAAGCTTACCCTTCCATTTCTTTCTTTCTCTTTCCTTTTCTTTTTTGCTTTTTTTCTGTTCATTGTTTTCTCTTACCTTCCCTTGCTATCCTCTTCTTATTCCTATTACTATCCCCTTTTCATTCGGTGGTTATAATAAGAGCTGCCTCGTATGGGCCATGGGCCTTCTTCAGTTTTATTTCTACTACTATCCCCTCTACTACACTAACCGTTCGTACCTTTTGCCTTGCTCCTCACCTCTCTCTAGCCTATTTATTGCCTTCATCACCTCCCTCATCAGATTCGTCAATTGTATCTTCTGATTTTTGTCTTTAGACAAACGTTACAAAATAGAAACGTTATCCCTACACACAAAATCAGAAGATACAATTGACGATTTACTATAAAACCAAGAAACTGCCAACCTACTCATGAGAACTCTCCAGACACAAAGCGAACGCTTTGAAAGAGACCAATGTCGTCTATGCCTTCAAATGCCCACTTGGGGACTGTAAGCCTCAAAGAACTCAGTATATAGGCAAGACAACAACATCTCTTTCATAAAACTAAGAACATAAGAACAAAGGCAACTGCAGAAGGCCTATTGGCCCATACGAGCAGCTCCTATTTATAACCACCCAATCCCACTCATATACATGTCCAACCCATGCTTGAACAATCGAGGGACCCCCCCCACATGTTACGCGGCAATTGGTTCCACAAATCAACAACCCTGTTACTGAACCAGTATTTACCCAAGTCTTTCCTAAATCTAAACTTATCCAATTTATACCCATTGTTTCGCGTTCTGTCCTGTGTTGATACTTTCAATACCCTATTAATATCCCCTTTGTTATGTCCATTCATCCACTTGTAAACCTCTATCATGTCACCCCTAACTCTTCGCCTTTCCAGTGAATGCAAATTAAGCTTTGTTAATCTTTCTTCATATGAAAGATTTCTAATTTGGGGAATTAACTTAGTCATCCTACGCTGGACACGTTCAAGTGAATTTTATCCATTCTATAATATGGCGACCAAAACTGAACTGCATAATCTAAATGGGGCCTAACCAGAGCAAGATATAGCTTGAGAACCACACCAGGTGTCTTGTTACTTACGCTGCGATTAATAAATCCGAGTGTCCTATTTGCCTTATTACGAACATTTATGCATTGATCCTTTTGTTTTAAATTCTTACTAATTATAACTCCCAGATCCCTTTCGCAATCCGACCTTCGCAATCTCAACACCATCTAGCTCGTATCTTGTAAACTATCATCATTACCTAGCCTCAGAACTTTACATTATCAGCATTAAACTGCATCTGCGG
>WNGS01169498.1:54355640-54373377 GCA_020271785.1 Procambarus virginalis
GGTTGACCCGCAATGAGGGATCAAAGACATTAGCGTGACGTCACCGGCGTCTAACGACTCATTGAACACTGACGAGCGTCACCAGTTTAACTATCGTCGACACAACATATGGGTGATGCAGCCTAAGACGGGACGATACGAGATTATCCACGGATTTGTTGAAGGCATTAGGACACAGGGGGATATATAGACAGGGGAGATAACAGTTACTGAATGATATGATGATGCAATAGCCGGCAGGTGGACTTTGCATGCTGTATCAATACCTACATCTTGCTCCGTTGCAGTGCAGAGACTGAGGGTAGGGTATTATCCCTATATTATATATTCCCTATATTCCCTATATACATATAATACCTTGTCTCTGATGTTATGTGTTCAAACACACAAGTGTTCAGAATTATTCCTTCCGTTCCCGAATGCACAGTGAATGATCTAAGAGCAATATAGTCATCTACCATATTGCAAATTGCCTCCTTTTTGTATTATACACATCCACCTACTTAGAGAGATTGTACCCTCTTTATATTCCTCTTTTTTAACCGACCTCCACACACACACAGGCCAAGTCCAGGAGAGAGAAGAGACGCAACAAGAGGCAAGTGAATCCTCTGACGACAGGACGAACTCTAGACGCAAAAGAGGCAAGTGAAGCCCCCTTGACGGCAGCCAAACTTTGGGCTATCTATCATGCCTGTATACACAGCAGGCAGACCCTTTAAGCAGAGGGTGGAGCAAGCTACCAGCCAAGACGACCCCTCAGGAAATCATGGCTACCCCTAGAGAGAAGGTGGGACTGTTTTCTGTCCCCCTGGAGAGGCTGAGTTCAGCCACTCTTCCTTCAGTTTTGCTACGAATAAATATATATATTATATATATATATATATATATATATATATATATATATATATATATATATATATATATATATTATATATCTAATTAGTCTCAACTTAGCCAATACCTATGTTGACTTCAGTGCTACTCAAGCAGGAGGAGCTGCCAATCACCGGGAAGCGGCCAAGTCACGTAAATACAGAGACCTACAATTTTGTCCCCATTGCCTCAGACACACTTGGTGCCTGGGGTAAAAGTGCTGCTAGTTTTGAAGGAGTTGGGGTCTAAGCTAATCGAAACAAATAGAGACCCTAGAGCTGCCAGTTTTCTTTTCAGCGCCTCAGTGTGGCAATCAGAGAGGAAATGCTCACTGCATCCATGGGTCCTGCCCGCCATCTGAGGAGCTGGAGGAGCTTTTCAACTTGTGACAAGCAGGCTTGTACCCTTCATGTAATCAATACTGTAACTTTTTTGTGTAATGACATTTTCAAATAAAGTTAGATAAATATATANATATTGTCAGTTTAAGAGACTGGTTGGTTGGCTGGTAGCTTAGCTGACTGCCTTGCTGGTTAACTGCCTTGCTGGCTAGCTGCCTGGTATATTAATTTGAGGATGTATATATATGGATAGCTGACTGGCAAGCAGATGGCTCATCTGCTAGAATACCGACTGGCTTTTTGTGTCAAAATTCCATGGAAAGATGGCTTACTCTCAGGATAGATAGCTGCCTGACTTACGCATCCCAGCGCTTGCGTATTGCCAACCCACAACTCTCAAAGTCTATATTCAAAGCATGTTGAGAGACTTGTTGAACATCACATGTGATTCTGTTGTTTATTATTATTCTTGATATTAAAATTATACTTTTGTTTGTATTTTATTACAATTTTAATTTAATATTACTTAATTACATTATTAATTAATTATTAATTATTATATTAATATAATTAATTACAATATTTTTCAGGATGCTACTGGATAGCAAGAACGATATCAAACATACATGAATGATACTGGATAGCAAGATCGATATCATACATACACGGGATGTTACTGGATAGCAAGAACGACACAGGGTGATACTGGATATCAAGAACGATATCATACATACACGATATGTTACTGGATAGCCAGAACGATACAGGATATTGTGTCTTTTAACATTACTGTATGGAACAAAACAATATGAACAATGCAGCCGCTGAATAACTGTACAATCGAGATTCTCCTACTTCAGTCAGATGATTCTCACTATTCAGTGAAAAAATAATTGAAACTCATTCATTTGACTCGTGGGGGTTCAGTTCTTGAGTATATTATGTGACTAATATTTCCCCAGCGCCCACACGATGGGTATGGGGTCCACTACCGCCCACAGGATGGGTATGGGGTCCACTACCGCCCACAGGATGGGTATGGGGTCCACTACCGCCCACACGATGGGTTAGGGGTCCACTACCGTCCACACGATGGGTATGGGGTCCACTACCGCCCACAGGATGGGTATGGGGTCTACTACCGCCCACAGGATGGGAATAGGGTCCATACCGCCCACACGATGGGAATGGGGTCCATTACCGCCCACACGATGGGAATGGGGTCCATTACCGCCCACACGATGGGAATGGGGTCCATTACCGCCCACAGAATGGGTATGGGGTCCATTACCGCCCACAGGATGGGAATGGGGTCCATTACCGCCCACAGAATGGGAATGGGGTCCACTACCGCCCACAGGATGGGAATGGGGGCCAGCACCAACCACACGATGGGTATGGGGTCCACTACCGTCCACACGATGGGTATGGGGTCCAGTACCGCCCACAGGATAGATATGAGGTTCACTACCAACCACAAAATCACCAATTTAACCAAATATATTTAATGGAAGACTACACCTCGCTTCATTCACTTGCACTTTCCTGCTTACACACTTAACACTTAAATTCACTTACTTGCTTAACTGGTCCGCACGCTGATCAGATCCGGGTATATATCCAGATCTGAAATAAAAAGCAGAGAGGATAGTTTAAAATCACGGATTTTAACCGATTTAAAAACACAAATCATAAGACATCCTGTTACTAAATGCTCTACCACTAAGGTAATTAACAGATAATGGCCGAGAACAACGGACATTAACGCTTAATGAATGTCGTCTAATTATCGAGCGCCTACCTAATCCTAATCTAAATGTCAACAGCCTCCTTTACATATACACAGGCCTATTAACCAACAGTGTTGATTCTTTCTGCTAAGATATTTTTCCAATCGAAATTACATTCCGTCTTGAACTAGGAAGATCCATCATGGCAATTCTATTACTCAATAACTAATCGCCACATCTTTCAAAATGCTATATAGGCACACGTAAGATGTGCCAACCTTAAGAAATGCTGACCTGACATACTAAATGCTCTCACGCCTTGATAACTGTTATGGCCTTATAACAAATGAACACTAATTTCACTCGGCCTTTTAACCAAGATGCATTGTTATTCTTGAATTGTTCAGCAAGTTGTTCATCTCTCCATGAAATTTTCCATTTTAACAAAAATCTACTTTAATAATTAACAACTCTTAAGCTCTGGGGACCAGGAAACAAGAAAGTAGTGCTAAAAAAATGAGACATAAGCAAGTTTGAGTAAGAAATATAGAGACGCTTACCTAATTGGACACATCAAAGGCTATGGAATCAGACGAGATATCCTCGTGAGTGTTAAACGAAGGGACTGAAGCCATGAACGATACCTTAATGCACACCTAAATCACATCCAGATTTTGCTACCGCTGGAAAAAAAATATTGAGGCTGATATAGATATAAATGATATAAACAAAAAAGCTGGTACAGAAATCACACAAAGAGGGATTCTGAAAGAGAAAGAGAAAGAGAAAAAGAGAAAAAGAGGAAAGAGAAAAAGAGAGAGAGAGGGAGATAAAGAAACAGAAAAGAGAAGAAAGAGAGAGAGAGAGAAGAGAGAAAGAGAGAAGGAGAAAGAGAAAGAGAGAGAGAAGAGAGAGAGAGAGAGAAAGAGAGAGAGATATAAAGAGAGAGAGATAAAGAAAGAGAGATAAAGAGAAAAAGAAAGAGAGAGAAAGAAAGAGAAAGAGAAAGAGAGAAAGAAAGAAAGTGAGAAAAAGAGTGAAAAAGAGAGACGGACTAAGCAGACTGCAAACTCCCCCCCCCCCACCCCCACCACCAAAAAAAATATATAATCAGCGGAAGCAGAACAGAAGGTGAACCCTTCTCCACTCTCCTAATAATATTACAAGTCACGACAAAAGACACTTACACCCCAAGTGCATTACGACCGACAACCCCACATCTATCATTACCAATGTCACACCTACCGTTCAAGACCTTTAAAGCGCTTTGCCCTCAATTAACACACCTTAGGGAGGATAGACCCATGCCACACGGAGACTTAAGACTGATATTCTTACGTGTTTTAATGACATTTTGCGTCTAAATGCATTTCGGGGGTAAAATCGATATCTGGCGTTAGTTGGCTGTGAACGGTGTTATCCTACCACAAGAACAAAGAACGTTATAAAGAGGAACGTTTGACGTAGACGTTTAGGTACAGAATCAACTGACAGGCGGTTGGGTCGTTAGTACGTCATATTACGTTTTAATGGGGTTATACGTTTAGTACGTTAAACAATGTTGGAGATTAGCACACCTCGCGTTTGACGTAAAATGCGAGACGTCAGACAACTTGCCACCTAACACGTTGTTTGTGGCACGTCAAATGACGCATTTAATACTCCCGCGGACACATCTGAACAAATAACGATGATGCAACAAAAATGAATCTACGTTAAAATACGTTGAACCTTCGTTAATTTAACGTTGCTGGGACAAATTTCCATTCAACGCCACTTATATTCGCTGTAACGTTACGACGCTGACGCAACGCTTTCGTTACTTCACCCTCTCCCTGAATACGTCATAACGCATTCGCATCGCCAACGTAAAAATTAGCGGTGGATTAGGGACATGTAAAAGCACCGCAATATTCACGCTTCCTGGGACTAATGAGGATGCTAATCCAGGACTAATCCAGTGGGTTAGGTGGGTTGATTGGGTTGTGCCACTTCTGGTTAGGGATAACCACTTCATTTTGTTACGGAGTGGCAACCTCCAAGGGGCCTGACAGCTGGGTGGACAGCGGTTCGGATTCGTAGTCCTAAGGTTCCGGGTTCGATCCCGGTGGAGGTGGAAACAAATGGACAGTTTCTTTCACCCTGATGACCCTGTTCACCTAGAAGTAAATAGGTATATCTGGGAGTTGGACAGCTGCTACGGGCTGCTGCTTCCTGGGGTGTGTGTAACAAAAATGAGGCCTGGTCGAGGACCGGGCCTCGGGGATGCTAAGCCCGAAATCATCTCAAGATAACCTTAAGATAACCTCAAGATAACCTAGTGACCCGATCCTGATGGCATCGTCACATTGGGTATAATATCCAGCGTTATCAACGTTGATTGGACGTTGAATTAGAGTTATCATCGTTAATTAAGCGTTGAATTAGCATTATTAACGTTAATTAAGCGTTGAATTAGCATTATCATCGTTAATTAAGCGTTGAATTAGCATTATCATCGTTAATTAAGCGTTGAATTAGCATTATCAACGTTAAGGGCTGAATTAGCATTATCGTTGTTAATTAAGCGTTGAATTAGCATTATCATCGTTAATTAAGCGTTGAATTAGCATTATATACGTTAATTAAGCGTTGAATTAGCATTATCAACGTTAATTAAGCGTTGAATTAGCATTTTTCAACGTTAATTAAGCGTTGAATTAGCATTATCATCGTTAATTAAGCGTTGAATTAGCATTATCAACGTTAATTAAGCGTTGAATTAGCATTATCATTGTTAATTAAGCGTTGAATTAGAATTATCATCGTTAATTAAGCGTTGAATTAGCATTATATACGTTAATTCAGCGTTGAATTAGCATTATCAACGTTGACAACGCTCGTTAAACATGACGATTGTGACGAAACTCGAGCATTAAACATTCAGCTCCCCAACTCATCTGCTCTTTCAGCAATTTAACAATAATTAATTAATTTGCTGTTTAATTGGCTCAATTTAGCGAAAGTCTTGACCAGAGAATCTCTTAATTTATGGACTTTGATACAGCGATTAAAATTGAATAATTTAGATTCAATTATGTCCATAAAATCATAGAATGTATGGAAAATAATAGTGATAATTTAGACTTTGATGCACATAATTAAACTTAAATAATTAAACGTTATTGAGAATATGAAATTAGTAAAAAAAAAACAGAAAAGGGCTTGAAAAAATATATTTGTATTTCATTTGGATTTATTAATAGAAATGAAGCTCTAATTAAATATTATACGAGTGCATTGTCGCAGTTTGGGATGACGTCTGACCCCCGTCTCATCATACAGCTGCATTGTCACTGTTCTGGAGGAGTTATAACAAGGCAATTCGAGCTGTTAACAACTCGGGCCAAATCTTTCACCTCGTGATGGTGTCAAGATATGACACTTGATCAGATTTCTAATTATTTAATACACTGGAAGAGGTGATCTGTTGTGTCCAGGTCTCTTTTTTTTTCCTCTTCCCCCTTGCCTCCTCCCTCATTCTTTCTCTTCCTCTCTCCCTTCGCCCCCTCCTCATTCTTCCATCTTCCCGCGTCTCTTGATGGGGTACTTCCCATGATGGGATTCTTTCCTATTCTTAGTGCGTAAAACGTATACCTTGATAAATCAATACAAACGAAATTTGACAATACAGTTACTAAGAATTGAGAGAGAAAGGAAATGAAAGAATTGATCCCTTGATCAATTAACACAAGTGAAATTTTACAATTGTTGGCGATTATTTGTAGTTGTAGTACGTGGGTGAAGCATTTACAGCGTTGTGGTTCGAACAAAATTCGTCAGTGAAGCACTTGTTCCGGAAGTGTTCGAACGTCATCAATTGAGACTCGTGAAATGTGTAAACCGTTTTTCATTCATTAACCATCCCGTCCTCCAAATAAATACCCAAAAGTCCATTCCATGCACCCGCCAAACCCCCTGTTTATGGATGAAAAACGGTTTACACACGACTCAACTGATGACATTAGAACACTTCCGAAACAACTGCTTAGCTGACGACTTTTGTTCAAACCACAACGCTGTAAATGCTTCACCCACGTACTACAAATACAAATAATCGCCAACAGAACCTAAACACCTAACGTAACGGATGCCTAAATATTCAAACAATGTTAATACATAACTATATTAATTTATATTCGAGAAAAACACTTTTTTATTTTTTGAATGACCAATGTTAAAAGTGTTTAATACGTCTTTGGGGTCGACCGCTGGATGGAATGGACGTGGTCTGAGGACGGGCTGGGGTCTTCCCAGGCACACGCCCCAGACAAGATGCAAGAGGATTGCAACCTGGGGTTCTACTGAACCCTCGAGAGTTTCTGAAGCCTCCACTGAAGCCGAACCAGGGGTTTCACACTCCCACACCCCCAAACACTCTGGCTCTGTCGTCTAGAAAAGTTCTACCTCTGACACTTCTGCTTCAATACACAGAGAGAACTGATGAGGATTCGAACCTATGGGCCGTGACGAGCATACAGTGATCTCTACGGCAGAGATGAGAAAGGACTGGAATGCTTAGATAGTTCCGACAGTCGTTAATGGTTTCCTGACCCCCTTACCGATACTACCCATTATAGCTACTATATATATATATATATATATATATATATATATATATATATATATATATATATATATATATGTGTGTGTGTGTGTGTATATCACGAAATTAAACACGTGATTTAAAATGTGACAATGTCAGACCAAGGAGGAAAAATGAAACAGGAATTTCCTTAAAGGAAAATTCCTGTTTCATTTTTCCTCCGTGGTCTGACATTGTCATATATATATATATATATATATATATATATATATATATATATATATATATATATATATATATATATATATATATATATATGCAAACAAGCCTGAATGGTCCCCAGGACTAGATACAACTGAAAACTCACACCCCAGAAGTGACTCGAACCCATACTCCCAGGAGCAACCCTGTACATACCAGTTGCGTTGCTCCTGGGAGTATGGGTTCGAGTCACTTCTGGGGTGTGAGTTTTCAGTTATATATATATATATATATATATATATATATATATATATATATATATATATATATATATATATAATATATATATATATATATATATAATATATATATATATATATATATATATATATATATATATATATATATATATAAAATCACGACATATCAACAAAGGCAATATTTATCTTTTAATAAGTACCACTCTCGTTTCCTCCACGCCATCGCCTACAGCGTCCCATCAGCCCTCGTGAACATCATTATTTCTCAACCAGCTATTGAAGACGTGGAGCTAAGATAAGATTATCACGCCGTGATGAACGGCCAAGACGGTTGGGCATTCCGTATTTCTCTTTCATAATCGCCAGAAATCTCCTTCAACGAGGCAAAAGTCACTGGTAATCCGGGGTAACGAGATTGCTCGACTAGTTTTGCCATAAAAGCTCCAATCGTCTTTTTCTGGGATAATGAGGACCTTTTTTTTTCTCTTTTCTGTCTCTACACCAAAAGGCTTTTATAATGTCTTTGATAATCTCTTAATATTCCAGGCCAAATCTTCTCATTATCTTTCTTCGCTTTTGTGTCGCTGTGATTGTAAGGTGATGGACGACATGGCAGTCTCTGTAGGGCCCACATAGCCCTGTGTGTGTTATTTATTATTATAATTATAATTATTATTTTCTACCACAGACGTGGCCACACATTTACAATGCTAACCAGCATATATACATTTTCTTCTGCCCTCCGTGGACGGGGTTGTCGGGGGTAGAAACAGCCTAAGCTATTCTATCCCTTTGAGATGTATATCTTATCTCAATAAACATACTTGAACTTGACAGGGTTGTGGAATGTGTGTGAGTATTTACCTAATTGTGCTTGCGGGGGTTGAGCTTTGGCTCTTTGGTCCCTGCCTCTCGTCTCTCGATCAACTGGTGTACAGATTCCTGAGCCTACTGGGCTCTATCATATTTACATTTGAAACTGTGTATGGAGTCAGCCTCCACCACATCACTGCCTAATGCATCCCATTTGTTAACTACTCTGACATTGAAAAAGGTCTTTCTAATATCTCTTTTGCTCATTTGGGTACTAAATTTTCACCTGTGTCTCCTTGTTCGTGTCCCACCCGTGCAGAAGAGTTTGTCTTTGTCCACCCTGTCAATTCCACAACTGTCAATTGTGTGTGTTTGAGTGGTAAAGTCAGACAAGAATGCAACAGATGACATAATAGATATACCGCCATAAACAAATCAATAACAAATCGACTAATACTTGATTACTGATAAAATTTAATTCCTATATAAATCTCAATAAGCCATTATACTTGTTTATTTAGAGTTCCTAAATGCAATTTGTTTCCCCCCTCCCTCTCCCTCTCTCTCTCCCTCCCTCCTCTCCCTCCCTCCCCCTCTCCCTGCATACCTCCTATATCTCATCTCTTTTTCTCTCCTCATTTCTCTACATACCCCACATTTCTTTCCCCAACTCACCCATGCTCCTACCAGACGTAACGTAAAACTAAGGCAGTGAAAGGGAAAGCTGGAGGCTAACCATAGCCCTTGCTTCTTGCCCCGCTCCTGTGCCAGGTAAGTTTCGGGCTCACCATAGCCCGTGCTACTTGGAACTTGTTCCGAGTAGCTGAATCTATAACAACAAGGGAGAGCAGAGAGAGAGGCTCAGATTCTTACTAATAAGACAGGTCGAGGAGTCCCACAGTCTACCTTCTACCCAATAACCTATACCCAGCTGTCAGCTGTCTGCCTTATTCACTATTCTAATTGGCTATCCAATTACCAATCAGCTTTTTGAGGAAGAGGAGGAGGAGGAGGATGGGACTGTTGGTAAGGCCAAAATACGTTCAATTTACAAGCAAAAACCACATTAAGAGATATTTGAATAATTACATTTGTTTTTTTGGGGCTAATTGGCCACAATAAAAGGAATGGTTACCAATGTAGTTGTGGGAACGTAAAGGGCGGTTAGTGTCAGAGAGGAACACAACTACCCGCGTCTCTTTCCGAAGCCTGAAATAGGGCTTCAGAAATGGCCTGAAGCCCTGTTTCAGACCATATTTCAGCCCCCCCCCCCACACACAAAGCATCTGTGATTCATACGTCAGGCTACGAGCAGCCGCATCCAATAGCCTGGCTGACCAGGCCATCAACAGGCTCTCTGTCCCCCAACAAAATAAACTGTGTAGATAAAGACAGAATAACTTATGCGATTGTGCTTCTGAAATAGCGTAAACAATTTGGGTTTAGATTATGAGATCTAAGAGCACATTTCACATACTCACAAACCTCATCACATGTTTCTAGAGAAGGAACGAAATGGATTTAATTGCACATTACCTTTAATCAATATTCACACGTGTCTTGCATAATCAAATTCACGAGATGGTGCGTCCATGTCTCGTGGGGTGGGGTGGGGGTGGGGGTTAGGTGGAGATGGGGGGTGAGTTGGGGGGCAGGGTTGGGGGGGATTTTGGAAGGGCTAGAAAGCCACGGGTTAAGCGACTCTTGGGGCATCCGAAGACTCCGTTAATGAGGCCCTGATTGGTCCTCATTACCGCTCATAACCAGAGCTAATTACAGCAGGTCTGGAACTGGCCACCATCACCGCTTGGAGTTAACATTAAACTTTCGTTCTGTGCACCGACAAGGAATAACCGAATCTCCCCCCACACACACCGTCATCCACGATAGCCCGGAGACCTTGCTTGTAATTACAGCTTTCGAGGAATGTTCACCGTAGTTAACCATTCATATACATATTTCGACCTGACCTCTGTGCCATTCCCACAACGATATATGGCTAATGACGACCCGAGATCAAATTAAGATGCTGCGAGATTTATCACGTACGAGCTGATGGTCTCCCTTAAACAGCGTTTCATGCTTCTAACTCGCTAAACAGTATACCAACACTTGTCTGTTAAGCACACTAAGTGAGGGGGGGGGGAGGCAGGCTCCATTCACACTTGTAAATGTACGTAAGATCGAATCCAATAGACTCAAGGACTTCTACAAAAGTAAATGGGCTGTTAAGAGGTCAGGGACCTAAGAGCTTAAGCTCAACCCATCACAGGCTACAATTACGAGTTCAAGTGACCCAAGATTTAAAGCTAAGTCCAGCAAACAATAATATAAATAAAAAAACATTGTTATATTCATATGCAGTTATTGAAGGGGAAATTTGATTGGATGATTAGAGCCATATTATATATATATATATATATATATATATATATATATATATATATATATATATATATATATATATATATATATATATATATAATGCTGTTGAGATGCTACCGAGTTGCTGTTAGGTCACTAGAGGGAAATAGCTTCGGCTAGCAATGACCTAACAGTCTAGTAGCCGGTTTAGGAAATGAAAATGTGAAACTTTAGACAAAAACCCCTCACTGGTTGTGGTCCATACTCTCCCATCTTCAGATCTGATAAATACAGCAGTTCTCACTGACGAAGTATCCCAACGATTCCCTAATAACCAGGGGGCCAGATTCACGAAACAGTTACGCAGGCACTTACGAACGTGTACATCTTTCCTCAATCTTTGGCGGCTTTGTTTAAAATTAATAAACAGTTAATGAGCTCCGAAGCACCAGTAGGCTGTTTATAACAATAACAACAGTTGATTGGGAAGTTTTCATGATTGTAAACTGTCTAATAAATGTAACCAAAGCCGTCAAAGATTGAGGAAAGATGTACACGTTCGTAAGTACTTGTGCAACTGCTTCGTGAATCTGACACCTGCCAGTTACAGCTAGTCCTGTAACTGGTACACGTCCTGAACCTTGTTTAAAATCTGAACAAATCCTGCAGGTTTTGTGAAACCTTGACAAGAGGTTCTACCCAACTTCCGCTCGTCTCAACACCACATTTTACATGAACAAGATTGCAAAAGACTGCAATAGTTCAACAACCAACCAACCTAACTTTGCTGCTTCAAAAAATCTTAGGCGATATTCATCCCGTTCTCTAGACACCTTAAAGTGGTTTAAACAGTACCAATTTGGCTTACCAATTAAATCCTATGAGAAACCCGGATTTTTTTTCACCATTGAAGCCTTTCTATATTATAACGTAGCAACTATTATGAAATATAGCAGCCTATTTGAATCAAAACGATACCTATAGAAACTCTCTGGATAGATTCACCTCTATTTTAACCTTCTATTGAGATGAACTACAAGAGGAAAACGCTATGATAAATGTTGGTTAAAGTCATTAAAATAATATGATCGCTGGGATGACAATGGTGATATTTTAGGCTCATTATCCCACAGACCCCAGGCAAGGTGTGTAACTGACCGCTTAGCTTACCTGCAGCACGGCCACGCCACATCAGCACGGCCACGCCACATCAGCACGGCCACGCCACATCAGCACGGCCACGCCACATCAGCACGGCCACGCCACATCAGCACGGCCACGCCACATCAGCATATCCGCGCCGACACACATTCGCGCCGCGCCGGCACACATTCGCGCCGCGCCGGCACACATTCGCGCCGCGCCGGCACACATTCGCGCCGCGCCGGCACACATTCGCGCCGCGCCGGCACACATTCGCGCCGCGCCGGCACACATTCGCGCCGGCACACATTCGCGCCGGCACACATTCGCGCCGGCACACATTCGCGCCGGCACACATTCGCGCCCGGCACACATCGCGCCGGCAACATTCGCGCCGGCACACATTCGCGCCGGCACACATTCGCGCCGGCACACATTCGCGCCGGCACACATTCGCGCCGGCACACATTCGCGCCGCGCCGGCACACATTCGCGCCGCGCCGGCACACATTCGCGCCGCGCCGGCACACATTNGAGAGAGAGAGAGAGAGAGAGAGAGAGAGAGAGAGAGAGAGAGAGAGAGAGAGAGAGAGAGAGGAGAGAGAGAGAGAGAGAGAGAGAGAGAGAGAGGGGGGGGGGAGGCACTGGCAGCCTGGGTGCCTGATTTAGGTAGCCGACACAGTGGCACCAGAGAGCATGTCTATCACGGATAGTTCGTGTCCGTCAGCCACCACCCCCTAATTCCCCCCCCCCCCCCTCGTGGACACCTCACGCCAACAACTCCTTCCCCTCTCTCCCTCCCTCCCTCCCTCCCTCCTTCCCCTCTCTCCCTCTCTCCCTCCTTCCCTCTATTCCTCCCTCTCTCACGTCTCCTCGACCGTCATGATCAATCTTTGACTTCCTATTTCATGATATATAGTTTCTTAACTTATCTGCTCTCTTTCTCTCTCAATATCCAAATGCCTCTCCCCTCTACCTTTCTTTACCTCCCATCCTTTGGTCACTCTCCTTTCTAGTCACGAAAGACTCCATATTCCTCAAAGAAACTGTTCCTCTTCCCTCCACTTCTCCATGGCTGCCCATTCGTTCTTTATCATGATTTCCTCCATTCACCCTTACTTTACTCCAATGCTACATGACCACATACATCTTATTCCATCCTTCCCCCCTTCATTATTATTTATTCTTCCAATCGTTCTTCACCCCTCCTGTCACCACTTCTCTCCCTCTTTTACTGGACGGGGGTGTTACAGCCCCACTCCTGTGCCAGGTAAGTCCACTACGGGATCACCATAGCCCGTGCTACTTGGAACTTTTTGTTCCGAGTAGCTGAATCTAAAAATAACTCGACGGGGTTCGAATCGTTTGAGCTTCCTCGTCCAGGAAGGGAACCCGGCTGCTCCCAGGTCTCTTCTTCCCTTCTCCACTTTCCCCTCTTCCCCCCAATCTTTTAACCGTTTGCCCCTGTTCACCCAGCAGAAATCAGGTTGTTAGTCGATTAGCGAGTCGTGTTTAAAGGGGGGGGGGAGGATATAGTAGTATTAGCTACTATTATTCTTTACAATATTACTAGTTTTAACAAAAAAAAATTTTGTTCCCTTCCGGGTAACAGAAAATTTTTTTTACAGATTTTTTACAGATTTACAGGTAACAGAAAAACGAGAAAGCTTCCGGGTAACAGGAGTCAGAGGTCCTCTGCTCCTGTATCTACTGAGGTTTTCGAACCCGTTCTCAGAGCAACCCGTTGTCATGATAAATCACTCCCACAATTAAAACCCTTTGATCGTTGTGTAGATATTTGTGATGGCCTGAAAGCAATGCTACAGTTCCAGTAATAGTCTACATGTCAACTGGCAGGTGAACCGTTGTCTTAAACAGAGAATATTCACAAGTTATAGCTTTATTGTATTATAAATTGTTGGTTTAAAATATGTAAAATACATGCTAAAAAACGTTTTCCTTGAAGAATTTGGTTTCTTTAAACGGAATTCTCGAGTACATTGAAATTGTTTTAAAATTCCATATTTCACATTATCGTCAATAATACTCTGTATTAACGTGACCAAACGTAATGAAATCTAACCCAACCTAATCTAACCCAACCTAACCTAACCCAATTTAACCCTCCAAACCTTAACCTAACCATGGATAGAGAGTAGACAATTCTCAATAATTATGACGTTCTCAATCCATTCCCATCAGCGTATTTCCTCTCTGAGGACAGGTTGTAAACTCACCGGGAATTTGGTTTACACATTAAATATAGCCAAGAGACCCATTGGGTGTGCAAGAGATGGATATGGTGGATGATAACCTTGAGAAAATGAGTCACTGTAGGATAAAAAAAAATGAGTTTGACGTCTAATTTACTTTAGTAATCAGAAATGGAAAAATTAACAGTGACGGCAAAGAGAAAACGGGCAATTGTTGTTGTTAAAGATTCGCTACCTGAAACAAAAAGTTTCAGGTAACACGGGCTATGGTGAGCCCGTATGGGGGATGTCTATTAAACGGGCAAGCTTCAGGAGGATATCCTTGGTATATATATGCCTTTAGCGTGTTGCACAGTGTCTCCGCCCTGCACGATTATTTGCAAGGGTCTGTGCAACGAATCCCTCCCAGCCACAATTCAACCCTGAATTATAGGCGTTCGGATATGATGACGACTTGAAATGTGGTTAAATCGATTCTGTTCGTGATGATTTCACGGCCTTTCGTCAGATACACTTTCTCTTCGGTCTGTGGCAACTGATATCTTCCAATAATGCTTGGTGACTTATAGTTTCTGGCGGGTCATATTAAAATTTATTTTAGCACGTTTTATTTTCCCTTTCATTAGTCCCATTTGTAATTATTATAGTAATTAAATATATATTAAACATATGATCAGCATTATTATTATTATTATTATTATTATTGATAATACTGTTAATCTTTTGATTATCAATTCTCATAATTAAAAACATTTTATCTGTGCTATGGTTACTTTAATTAAATCTCGGCATAAATAATTAAAGCAAGAAATCAAAGTAACAGTACGAGGCGAGATCCTCATTGTGGGACCAGATTATACCACTCAATATTACCTTTTTGCTCTGGAACAATTATGTATGCCAGAAACGATTTATAGATGTAATGAAGCAGGGGTATATTATATTAAAAATGCTTTAGTATAATTTATATCTGTGTGGTCTCTCTCTCTCTCTCTCTCTCTCTCTCTCTCTCTCTCTCTCTCTCTCTCTCTCTCTCTCTCTACATCTATCCCCATCTTTCTCTTTTCTTTTATCCCCATTTATCCAGAAATTTCTCCCATTCTCTTCCACCCATTTCCCCATCTCCTCCACGCACACTCTTCTCCACCTCCCATCCCCCACCACCATTCCCACACACTTCCCATCCCATACTGCTCCTCCCTCTACCCTACCTACCCTCTCTCTCATCTCTCCCCACCTTTCTTCGTGAGCCCTCCACCTGCATACGACTTAATTTGGAGAAATATGCGACTGGCCCTAAGCGGCCGTAAAAATCAAGGGGTGCTCGACGAGTTAAAAATCCCAATTTACAATCCAAAAATTGGGTTGCCGACTCGTAGCCCACATTCTCAGGCGTGACCTGGCTAATGGGCTCCCATGCCAAGGAACAGGAGCATAAACGCTCCTTATTACTGCGGAAAGTAACAAAAAAATGGGTAGACTGTAAATGTGTGTAAAAATAATTGCGCAGTAAACTATAAATTTTACCGGAGATGATTTGCTGGTTAATAAATCTGTAAATGGTGAAAAAGAGTTGTAAACAACGATGGAAGCTTGCCAAGGGGGGACTAAACATCCAAGTCAATATTTACAGCTTATGTAAAAATACGTAAATTGGATTAATAAACAAACTGAATGAGAACGCGTGTTAAGTTCTCACTCCTACACGGATGAGAGGAGTGTAAATATTGGCTAATATTTACAGTTAATGTAACAGAAGCGCTGTAAATGGTGGATTAAAGAATTTGAAAAACACGTGTCACATCCCACACCTGTTAAAAACACATCCCACACCTGATAAAACCACATCCCACACACCTGTCCGCCCCCCACACACTACCACTTTCACTTGACTCCCCTCTCCATCAAACTGATATCTTATCTACTTCTGAGCTAACGGGAGAAAGCGCTACTGTTATACCTATGAGAACAGAATTAACAAGGTGCGATATATGAACGGGGCTAATGGAGGGGGAAGTGGGATGTAGTGCCCAACCATTATAGGGACCATTGAGGGATCGAACACCGGCCCTGCAAGACGTGAGGCCGTCGCTCTGCCAACCATTCAAAGTGAACTACTTGAAATATCTTATAATTTCTTCAAACAGCCTCCTTTCTCATATTGGTTTTCAGTAATGTTTGTTCTCGTTAATATGTTCCTCTGTTATTCCTATCCTCTCTCTCACTCACTCACCTCTCTCTCCTCTGTCTCTCCCACTCTCGCTCTCTGTCTCTCCCACCTATCTCCCCCATTCTCTCTCTCTCCTCTCTCCCACTCTCTGGCACATGAGCTATCTCAAATGGGTAGCAGCGCGCGCACATAAATGGTAGTTTGGTCTCAATTAGGCAACTGCTTGCGGACGGAGGGGTGGGTGGGGGGGGGAGCAGCTTACAGGTGTTTACAGGTTTCTGTATTTACATTCGAGTGTTCGGGAGTCGTGTTTGTCCCTGTATTACCGTGGTTGAGCGTGTTCGACGAGGGGTTGAACAGGCGGTTAGGTGTCCGATGAGTGAGTGCACGTGATGAGTGAGTGAGTGAGTGAGTGAGTGGTGAGTGAGTGAGTGAGTGAGTGAGTGAGTGAGTGAGTGAGTGAGTGAGTGAGTGTTTTGGGTGTCGTTACTTAAAGGTTACTTAACAGCCGGCCACACATAAGTATCGTCATAAATTTACCGTAGTGTTTCATTTCTTGGGTCTCTGAGCCTTTCATGTGCAGTAAGGTAATGTCTTCCAACTCCTTGTCGTAGCGTCTACAATGGTCGGTTTCGGATGTAAATGTTTCGCTTCATTTTTTCACTCACTATTGACGAGAGGTGTGTTCCTCGCTTCTTAAAAAGGCTCTGGGATCGCTCACAGATGACTGAAGTGATTTCGACACTCTTCCCCTTTCATTCTTCCTATTCTGTCTTGTACATATATCATTGTTTCAAATGTTTAATGACATTACTGGCTTAGCGCTTTCTCCTGATATCCTTATCTTGCCCTCATTTTTTAATACATTCAGGACGTGGCTTCCACTGCTGGTCGGATTTATACTGTATGTTGACCAGACCATTCTAGCCGAGTTGCTGTCACTCTAGAAAAATAGGCTTGAATCCACTTCGTCTGTTCCTTTCAGTATCATTATGCAACATAATGGAGTGAAGATTAAATGAAATCTGTCCACATACAGTG
>WNGS01169498.1:54374377-54389188 GCA_020271785.1 Procambarus virginalis
GAGAGAAAGAGAGACCGAGACAGAGAAGAGACAGAGAGGGACACAGAGAGATACAGAGAGGAGACGAGAGAGATAGAGAGAGAGAGCGAGAGATAATCGACCGAAGAGAGAGAGACAGAGACCTAGAGAGCGAGCAGAGAGACAGACAAGGATAGAGACCAGAGAGAGAGAACCGAGACAGAGCCAGAGAGAGACACGACAGAGACAGAGAGAGAAGAGACCGAGAGAGAGACGAGAGAGAGAGAGAGACAGAGAGAGAGACAGAGAGAGAGACAGGAGAGAGAGACGAGGAGAGAGACAGAGAGAGAGACAGAGAGAGAGACAGAGAGAGAGACAGGGCGATGGAGAGAGTGAGAGGGGAGAGAGAGAGAGAGAGAGAGAGAGAGGAAGAGAGAGAGGGAGAGACAGAGAGAGAGGACAGAGAGAGAGACAGAGAGAGAGAGGGGGGGGGGGTCTACTTCACATTCCACCTAACCTATCACTATTTCCAATTCACAATTTTTCTCCCACTCCTCCCTCCCCCCCCCCATATTCCCTACCTCTCTTTTCAGTTCTTTTCTCTTTTCTCTCCGTCTCCCTCAAACGTCTCCTTCGTCGTAACACAGACCCCACTCTTCTCACCCCAACAACGCGCCGCAGTGGAGACCATTATCGGTAAATAGAAATGTACCAAGTACATCCCCAGAGGTGGAAATCAGCCACTGAAGAACTTTTTCCCAGCGATCTTGCATTCTGAGTAGGAGGGAATATGAGGAGCGAAGAATGAACTATGGGAGCGATGCCTGTTCTTTTTATATATAGCAGATGTATAGTACGTTAGGAGATATTCGTCAATCTCTGGCATTGCCAGGCTAGAACTCTTTGCGCATCGCTCAATCTCTCAATACTCAACGGTCCTAGTGTTTGGGGACCATTCCTTATCCTCCCGCCACCTCCTTATCCCAAATCCTTATCCTGCCCTTTCCAAGTGTTATAAGTCTTAATGGAATTGCCGATTCCTAGATAATTCCCACCCTCTCTCTCCATTTATGTTTTTCCTCTAATTCATTCACTCCTCCTGTTAGTTGTTTTTCACATTTTCACTCACTCACTCTCTCTCGCATCTTTTTTATTCCTTTTCAAGTCCACTTATGTACAAGTGAATTTGATAAGTGTCTGACTGATATACACCTGTCCTTCAATACGCGACACATAAACGAAGTAAGGGGGCTTCAAATATCCGAGTTGGTATTTCGATCTGTGAATTTCAGCTCAACTGTGTACAGTGCAGCCCCCCCCCCCATGGTTAGAAGGGCTTCGCGGGTGATGGGTAGTGAAGCTACGGTGTGGTAGGTGGAAGGGGTGGGGGGGGGGGTAGGCTAGTCCCAGGCATCACGCCACATCTACTTGGT
Source organism: Procambarus virginalis (assembly GCA_020271785.1). NCBI lineage: Eukaryota > Metazoa > Arthropoda > Malacostraca > Decapoda > Cambaridae > Procambarus > Procambarus virginalis. The sequence continues at coordinate 54,375,769 of WNGS01169498.1, forward strand.
CAGTGGAAGTTAATGTTGACTCGTTTAATAATCGTTAATTCGTTTTTTTTACGGCTCGACAGCCAAGGATTCCGTGTACTGGTAGAATGAGAAGGGTGAGGAGAAAGGGTGAGGAGAGGAAGGGTGAGAGAGAAGTGGTGAGGAGAAGGGTTGGAGGAGACGACGAAGGGAGAGACACGAGGGCAGGGACGAAGGGAGAGGACGAGTAGGTGATAGAGACAAAGATAAGTGCGAATGGAGAGGAGAGAGTAAGGAGGAACAAGTGAAAAAATGACGACGGGTAAGAGGATGGGAGAGAGAGAACGAAGGAGAGAGAATGAGATACAAGAGAGAAGAGGGAAGAGAGGAAGAAGAGAAGCGAGGGGAGAAAGTAGAGATGAGATGGAGGGAATTGGAATTGAGACAGGCAGAGAAGAAGGACAGTGAGGAGGTACAAGAGAGAAGGATGGGAAAGGTAAGGGGAAACAAACCCAGACGTAGTTCCGTTCCACAAAAGGGAGAGTTGTTCAATAGTGGAGAACTAAACAGACCAACATCGCTGCTTTCAATAACCGGACAATATTTTGAGACATTAATCTCTCGACAAATGACAGCATTTTGTTGTTTTTTACCATCGTCGATTACGACGTGGTCGTCAATTGGCTTCAGGAAAGGTCGTTCTGCTGCTGACCTCTTGCTAAACCTCTCCACTAAGTGGCATCAGGCACTTAAGTGATTCCAAATGAAGTTTGTTGTTGCACTGGTCATTGCAGCGAGCCTTTGATGGGTAAGGCTCTCTGGACTACTAGCAAAGCTTCAAACACTTGTTATTCAAGAAAGGATTCATAAAATAGTTGTCAATTGAGCTTAAGGTGAAAACCGCGCAATTTGGTGCCAGAGTGCCAGACAGGGCAGCGTACTGAGTCTCTTTGTTGTAGGTTACATCAATGATTTACTACACATCATTCCTGAAGCTTAGTCACTGAAGCTGATGATTGTACTTTAACCTTTATATGTGTAAACGAAGAAATGCCAGCTGCTCCAAGGCTCATGAATCACTGGTGAGTACTTTTGTTCACTCTTCCATGTATGTCATCAGTCTGTTTAATTTTGTTTTCGAATAGTTTACCAGGTACTTCGAGAAGAGAAATTGGTCTGTAATTTCAGTTTGGGTTGGGGGGGGATGTTTCTGACTTTGGAGATTAATCTGATGGTGGAATTTTGAAGTGGAAAATAGTCAAGATGCAAGAGCTGCATGTACTATTCGCATGTAATATGCATTGCAATCATCGGTAGGTTGGTCAATGCCATTTTATCTATTCTGCAATTGCTCGGTGCCTTTGATCATGACGCCTGCAATTGCGTTTAGGAATCCTGTCATGGTTACCCTTTAAATGACATCGATATCATGCTCCTAGAGTATATGCCTGGAAACAAACTGAAACTGTCTATTTCCCGCTTGTTACAACTTGTAATCAAGTGGTTACATCTTGGCTTAACGTGTTTATGACGTATTAGAACGTTGTTACAACTTGCTATATTGGTTGTTATAACTGGCTAGGAGATGTTAAAACTTGTTCGAACATTGTACCAACGTCGTAGTTTTGGTGTGTGTTTGGCGGGATATATATGCCACCTCTCCTCCTGTCTAAACCTCCCTCCCCCCCTTTCCCATCCACCCCCACCCCTCCCACACATACAAACAAACGACAGGTGTGGACCAAACAAACATGCCGCCGAGGCCCAGGAATCGTCACGTACAGGTAAACACGCCACGAATCTCGCTAAATCACTCAGGATCTCCTATATTCCGTGCTTCAAGGATGGAGGGAGGTGGGAGGGGGGAGGTGGGAGGGGGGAGGTGGGAGGGGGTAGTGGTTGGGGAAGCTGAGGAGGTGGGGGGTGCTGGTGGTGGAGGGACTGCTGGTTTGAAATCTGTAGGCTGGGGGGGGGCTAGTGGAAAAGGAGGGGGAGGGAAAGAATGCACGGAAAAGGGTGGGGGGAAGGAGGAAGATGCATCAGGGAGCTGGAGGGAATAACAGAGAAACTAGAAAATGAAATAAGCACAAAAAATTAAAAGACAAATATACAACAAACAAAGAAACTAAATAAAAAATAAAAAGATATCAAGTCAAATTAAAAGATTAAGAATAAATGTGCAGAATAAAGAAAAAGTGGAAAAGATTGATGATAAAAGAGAGACAAAAGAGAGAGAGCCCCTTTGGAATGTTTTCATGGAGGATAAAAAGTGGAAATGAGTTCATGTTCCCACAGACGAGGTTTCCCACTCTTTGGCACCGTCAACAACACATGATCAAACTAACTGTGTGAGGATAGAATGCAGCCCTGTTGGCTAGGCCTGTGGGCTAGGCCTGTTGGTTAGGTCTGTTAACCAGTCTTGGTTGGTTAGCACTGTTGATTACTCTTCATTTTGTTAGCCCTGTTAGTTTGCTCTGTGGGTTACCCTTGTTTTGTTAGCTCTCTTGGTTAGCCCTCTTGGTTAGGTCTCTTTTTCAGGCCTCTTGGTTAGGCCTGTTGCTTAGGCTTGTAGCCAACATCTTGTAACCTGCACATCTCCCAATATCGCCAACTCGCCTCCCTCTATCTAGTTATTATTTAATAACTACATTTCTCTCAACTTACACAAATTTCACATTTCTAATCGCATAAACAAATGGAACAAATATTTGTTTGTTCTCTCACTCAGTCTGTGATGCTAACTGAACGAGCTAACTCTTAAAGCTCTCGTTACGATATCTCCACTCTTGAGTGGGGAGAGATCCTCTTGGCTAGAATCTTAGTACAGACTGATTCAAAATCATCATTAATCGTTCAGTCTGCCTATTCCTGTCCTCTACTCAAACTAATCTTCTTTTGTAGTGTATGAGAATATATTAATGTTTACGTCTATGAATTTGTACGTCGTTATACAAGTATTTTGATGTATTTGTAACTTTAATATTGTCTCTAAACAGCAAGAACTTTATACAAGTTCATTAACCAGAATGTTCGGTAATGTGTCGATTGGTTGTGTGTACTTACCTAATTGCCTAATTGTGCTTGCGGGGGTGAGCTCTGGCTCTTTGGTCCCGCCTCTCAACTGTCAATCAACTGGTGCACAGTTTCCTGAGCCTACTGGGCTCTATCATATCTACATTTGAAACTGTGTATGGTGTCAGCCTCCACCACATCACTGCCTAAAGCATTCCATTAATTAACTACTCTGACACTGAAAAAATTCTTTCTAACGTCTCTGTGGCTCATCTGGGCACTAAGTTTCCACCTGTGTCCCTTGTTCGTGTCCCACCCGGGAACAATGGTGTGTAAATGTGTAAATGTAGATGAACACGTTGTACTGAACGGGCGTGAGAACAGCTTGAACTGTCTCATCCCTTTGTGTGTGTATTTACACCTCAATAAACTCATTTCAATCTCAAGTCTGCCCTTAACCCTCTCTAGTTCACCCCCCCCCCGTCATTCCTCCAAGACCACTGAGAAACCTCGAACCATGACCGTAAGCATCGTTGGTATACCACCAAGCCCTTTGCATTTGCTCTCGGTAATACTTGACTGAGTCAGGGAGCTTCTCTCTCTCTCTCCTGATCTTCAGCTCATCACATGGATCTTTTGAGTCCCTATATGCTGGAGTTCTTCAAAGTGAGCACCCTGTCGCCTTTCTTTCTCCGAGAGAAGTGAGCACGAATGGGCAAAGACAATAGACTATTTTCTAGGTAGTGATGGCGGGTGAGAATTTGTTTCGGTGGGTTAAAAGATGAGATTAAATGACGTAATGGACATACATGTAACCAACCACTGTATACAGTCACCACTACTGCAGCAATCATAGATAAACAGCAACCACCACCAACAATCACCACCGTCGTCATTTATCAATCATTAGTAACACAGTCAACTATTACAATCACTAAGGTAATCACATTACCAACAACATAACATCGCCAACAATTGCAATCAGAGATATCTCAACAACAACCACAATCACCTCTGATGCTGCTGCAACCACAATCACTCCACCAGCGGTAACATCACACAAGAGCATATCGACAGCATATCAATACCGCCAGCATATCTCACCCCTCCAGCAACCCTCTCCAACACCACCATTTTGCACCACAACAATCACCACCACCCCCCTCCAACTTCCCCTCACCACCACCACTACCATATTCCATCCCCAACACCCTCCACCACCACCAATATTGCACCACCACTTCCAATAAATCCCTCACAGAACAATACTACCAATACTCCTAACATGAAAGGCAGATTAATCCGAATTACGCGTGATCTGCTCTACTCCATTATGATAATCCGGATTTTAAATCTCCCTCGTAATAAGTGAGCGCTTCGTGAAGCTGAACCATAAAGACTAGTTTCTTAAAGACATAAACACCGAGGAAACAAAGGAATGACAGGGAGGAAGGGAGGATGGATGGAGGGGGAGGGAGAGAGACAGAGAGAGAGAGAGAGACAGAAAGACAGAGAGAGACAGAGAGAGAGACAGACACAGACAGAGACAGAGACACAGACAGAGACACAGACAGTAGTTGTAAAGAAAAAGAGAAAGAAAAGTAGAAAATGAAGACCTAAGCCAGAAAAAAATAGTTAAAAAAAGGCCAAACAAAACACATGACACATCAAAGAGGGTCAAGAGCTATACCCAGCATAAACAAGTTGAAAACAGGAACCAAAGCCACTGTACAACCATCTTGCCTCATTTGCACACGTCGCGTTATCTTCACATGTTAAGTGCGGAGATTATCATTATACTTTCGTCTGGCTTGGCCTGCCAGGGCCTGCCCTTGTCTGCCTTGCTCTGAGCCAGTAATCCCCCGCCAGGCCTCTGCGCTTCTCTGGGTCGGGGGATTACTGCCTTTACTATTGTTATTGAAAATAATAATCCTGATCAAGTTATGGCGATGGAGAAAAAATTGTGCTGCGCTGANTACAGATTATTTACAGTATTTTAATATTGTATAATTTTTAAAGAAAATGTGAGCTAGAAAAAAAATTGCTATCAGATGAAAAATTGCTGCTATCAAAAAAGCAATAAACTGTTATTAGGAAGTGCACAGATGCTGCTTCAGAATATTGAAAGATGCTTCTATCTGGAGAAGGAAGGATGCAACGATCAGATAGAACGAAACAGCTAACAGATGGGAAAAATTTTGCTGTCAGGAGATAAAAAGATGCTACTATCATGAACTGGAAAAAAGCTGCTATCAGTCAGGAGAAGGAAAGATGCTGTTGACCAGACCACACACTAGAAGTTGAAGGGACGACGACGTTTCGGTCCGTCCTGGACCATTCACAAGCGACTTGAGAATGGTCCAGGACGGACCGAAACGTCGTCGTCCTTCAACTTCTAGTGTGTGGTCTGGTCAACATACTTCAGCCACGTTATTGTGACTCATCGCCTGCACAAGGAAAGATGCTGCTATCGGAAGAAGGAAATATACTGCCATCAGTAGATAGAAATGTGTTTCAATCATGATATTGAAGAATGCTGACCATCCTGCCTCTTGTGGTATGCCTTTCAGGTCCGTTTAATACCTCCAGTGTATTTCCTCCCACTTTGAGTGTTGGCGCAACATTGACCGTCTTCAAATTGTGGCAAATGTAGAGAATTGCATGTGAAAAAGATACCTCTCCAGTCTACACACATTATGGATGAACGGTCAGTAAATCACAACCATCAACACAACACTTCACTGATCTTACTGTTAGGTACTAGGTCAATATTCTTATGGTTCCCCACCGGCCAAACAGAGTGAATAAGCCGATGTTGGCATCCACAACACAAGGCGCTCAGTCATTAACACCCCCTCATGCTGGTTGGACAATTCTCCAGACCAACACTCCATCGACCATCATTCATTCTTAGGCTGAATCGAACTTAGAATGTGTTCTCTCAGGAGCGAAGGTGCTGGTGAGAGGGTCTGTATGAAGGCTCAGAGACACTGAGTTGGCTTCAACTTCATCAAGTAACTAACAGGATTTGTAACTTAACATTATAGAGCAGTTTACTCATAATAGAAACTAATAACAAGCTCGTCAGAGAGAGAGAGAGAGAGAGAGAGAGAGAGAGAGAGAGAGAGAGAGAGAGAGAGAGACAGAGAGAGACACAGAGAGAGACACAGAGAGACACACAGAGAGAGACACACAGAGAGAGACAGAGAGAGAGACACAGAGAGAGACAGAGAGAGCGAGCGTACCCACTGGGAGGCTGCGCCCCACCATGGGGATGCCCAGCCCTGAACACGCTAATGGCCGTATTTGGCGTTATCTACCATCACCTGTGTTTGCTCTGACTGGTCTCCTCTCGTCCGCTGCTATTTATTTTAATTTTCATTGACTTTTACAGCCTGTATGCATGTGTGTGTGTTGAGTTTGGGGAGGGCGGCGGTGTGTGTGTGGGGCTGTGTGGCTGGAGGTGGGGTTGTGTGTGTGTGTGTGTGTGTGTGTGTGTGTGGCTGGAGGTGGGGTGTGTGTGTGTGTGTGTGTGTGTGTGTGTGTGTGTGTGTGTGTGTGGTGGAGGTGGGGTGTGTGTGTGTGTGTTTGTTTTTAAGCACAACAGGCAAATTTACAGATATAGTAAAACGGTCTGTAGTTTAAGGTGCAACAAAAGTCATCACCACAGATAATCAGGGGTTATGTTGCCACTCAAGGTCACAAGACAACAGTGATCACCATAGCCACGGTCATGGTGTCGCCCCAAGGAAATCTTACAACGTTGAAGTAGTTACTATGATCTATGTCCCTGCGGCCGGTCTCTAACCAAGCCGTGTGGTTGGTGGTCTGAATTAGAATCCAGAACGGACTGAAACGTCGTCACGACCTGGTAAGGATGTAGGACGGACCGAAACGTGGTCAGATTGTATGTGTGTAGTCTGGACTATTTATCCCGTTATTGTGGTGTAGTCTCTGTATGTACAGTAATTCTATCCTGATTGGCATTGGGCTCATTCCTGCAATATCACTTTATGTTGTTCTGTGATGGTTTGTTTTCCTTGCTGCTGTCTTCACTAATGTGTCCGTGACTGGAAATATTATTTTAAATTAGCTATAAAGTTGGCATTGCTCTATGACAACACTATGACAAGCCAATTCAAGAAATCACACAAGTGACTGACTAAATAATTGGTCGAGAGTCTTATTAAACACATACAACAGTTTCATCTGTCTGCAGTCTAAAACGGTCTTTTTTTGCTGCTCTCTCTCTCTCTCCCTCTCTACCCTACCACTGAATAATGCTTAATAGAAATTAAAATCATATAAAACTTTGGGCTATTGGCCTTAGTGAGAAATTATATATTTAATTATATATATTTAATATATATATATATATAATATTATATATATATATTATAATATATATATATAAATATATATATAATATATATATATATATATATATATATATATATATATATAATATATATAATATATATATATAATATATATAATATATATATATATATATATAATATATATATATATATATATATATATATATATATATATATATAATAATATATATATTATATATATATATATATATATATATATATAAACCCATCCAGGCGTATGTTTGTCAACCCACGACTAGAACAAAAATATATATTCACGCAGAACGAAAAAAATAAACATTGGTAAAAAATTTGAGTGCGTTATTGAAATATCACCTCTAATGAATTCTTGGATTGTCAGTGCCGCTCTTAACTACCGCCAAGGGTCGTCTTGACGTTTCCTTAGCACCAAAGGGGCACGGGAAAGAGTGACCTAAGAGCCCCACCATCCAGCATCTCAGAGTAAGGCGGGCCAGCCGAGGCATCATCTCGAGTCTCTGGCTCAAAAACACTTGGCCAGAACTTAAAGGGAGTAAATCTCACCGTATAACCATGTAAATTCATAATTTAGGACCGCAGAACTTGTTCCAAAACATAAAACAACTCACCCCGTCATTTCCAGCGGCTCGGGGCAGAATAAACTGGGAATAAGACTCCTCAAAACTGTTGTTGGCGCGCCGTGAGGTGTTGGAGGTACCGGCAGGGTGTGGGTACCTATTAATTAGTCATTGGTTAATTACATGTGCCCGACACCCAATCACTGGTTCAGGCATCTAACCCTTTTATTAAGGCCGCCACACACACACACCACCTTTCTCCAACAGCCTCTCGTTCTGCGTCTCGCTACTTCGTCCGTAGACTCTCTCTCGGGCGAAAAGTACTTCGTATCAACTTCAAATCTGACGACAAAAGCCTTCATTCCTCTTTTTTATAATACATTTACGTGCTATATAATGCTGAAACAGCAATAGCATCATACACTGAGCGATCATAGTGAGTTAAATGCTCTAAAGCCCGGAACTCCGACGAATCAGTCTGAGTTTGCCGCAAAAACCAGGATCGGCCGGTGAACGCTAAGATAAGACAAGCGGTAACCGCTTGCGGAACGGCTGCCAGAATGTCGGGGGAAGACGTTACATATTTGAGACTTGCATCTGGACAGAATTCTCTTTAAGAATCACGCTTTTGCTTTTTTGCTTCGTCTGATAAGCGCCAGGCATCAAAATGAACGATATTTCTGCACCCTTGCGTACCATTCCCCCCTCCCTTCCCCCTTCCCACCCACCAGCCATATTTTAGCTAATATCAATTACTGCTTGAGATGAAAAAGCATCTTTCAGCATCTTACGAGAGAGGAGAGGAGAGGAAAAACTGAAGGCTGGCCATCAAGATCCTTCATTGAATTCACCGGTGTATACATTTCTCAGCTTCGAACTCCTATACCTGGGAGGTGGAGGCCCGGCGTACCTCAAGGTGGTGCGTTCAGTCTTGTGATGTTTCCCGTAATTAGCGTTAAGGCTTGCCAGAAATCATCCCCTAACGACCGTCGGGGGCCCCCTCGGCTAGTTAAGTTACGGCTGTTGGATCGTCCACGTCAGCCTGTCGTAGGCGCTGACGAAGATGATGGAGATGATGGTGATGATGATGTTGGGTATTCCTTAGTGTGATGGAGCCTCCTTCAGGGGTTCGATCTTCCTTCCTTCTTTGGAGTCTTTCACCGAAGACACTCTTGCCTCTTGTGGAGCATTGTCCTTGCATCTTGCGACGCATTGTCCTTGCCTGTTGCGACGCACTGTCCTTGCCTGTTGCGACGCATTGATCTTGCCTGTTGCGACGCACTGTCCTTGCCTGTTGCGACGCATTGATCTTGCCTGTTGCGACGCACTGTCCTTGCCTGTTGCGACGCACTGTCCTTGCCTGTTGCGACGCACTGTCCTTGCCTGTTGCGACGCACTGTCCTTGCCTGTTGCGACGCATTGACCTTGCCTGTTGCGACGCACTGTCCTTGCCTGTTGCGACGCATTGACCTTGCCTGTTGCGACGCACTGTCCTTGCCTGTTGCGACGCATTGATCTTGCCTGTTGCGACGCACTGTCCTTGCCTGTTGCGACGCACTGTCCTTGCCTGTTGCGACGCACTGTCCTTGCCTGTTGCGACGCATTGATCTTGCCTGTTGCGACGCACTGTCCTTGCCTGTTGCGACGCACTGTCCTTGCCTGTTGCGACGCACTGTCCTTGCCTGTTGCGACGCACTGTCCTTGCCTGTTGCGACGCACTGTCCTTGCCTGTTGCGACGCATTGACCTTGCCTCTTGCGACGCCTTGTTCTTCCACACGCCAAGGCTGTACTCGCTTAGATGTACTCACCTAAATGTATCTGTAAGGACGAACTCGGTTCCTGTCCTCGTCATCCGAACATTCTTTTGTTGGTGCAACGGCTTTGTTTCAGCATTGAGATATTTACATTAAAATATCCCCTCTACTACACCTTACTTTGCTCCTTCTCTTGCCTATTTATTGCCCGTCTCTACTCCCTCATCACAATCGACTTGAGAATGGTTCAGGACGGACCGAAACGTCGTCGTCTCTTCACCTTCTAGTGTGTGGTCTGGTCAACATACATTAAAATGTGTGTATTGAATTTGGTTCAACAACTACTTCGTCTAACTTATTCAACTTACTGACAGCTCTATCACTGGATGCCCAACCACTTGGATAGAGGGTAAAGCGACGGTCTCGCTTCATGCAGGTCGGCGTTCAATCCTTCCTCGACCGTCCAAGTGGTTGGGCACCATTCCTACCCCCCCCCCCAAAAGTCCAATCCCAAATGGTGTGTCGCATCCCTTCCGACAGACATGTCGACACCCCTGTGTCTTGGTCTCCATCGTTCTGTTGTTCCTAGCATTAAATAATGATACATGTCTACTTTGCGAATTTCCTTAAGAATCTTATATGCCGTTATCATGTCCCCACCAATATCTCGTTCCTCTCTTCCAATGTAGTGGCGTTTGATTCCTATAGTTTTTCCTCGTAGCTCAAGCCCTTCAGCTCAAGAACGGACATTGTTGCATATATCTGGAACATTACCAGTTTCGACTTGTGCTTTTTTCAGTTGAGAATTCCATACCGAGGCTGCGTATTAAAGATTATAACTCCACAACGCGCTCACCATAGCCCGTGCTACTTGGACCTTTTTGTTACAAGTAGCGAATCTTTAACAACAACATCATTAAAGATTAAGATTTCACTTTGGATGCGTGAAGGAACTACAAGGCTCTTTTGTCTAAGTCTCTGGAGGATTTCTAGAGGATTTTTTAAGGATTTCTAGAGGATTTCTGTTGGCAAGTATGTTAGGAACTGCTGACATTGTGATGCCTTATTCATGCAGGGATATTCCTGCTCAAGGGATATAATTAAATCATATATTTATATAATCAGCTAATTATTAGTTAAAAATCTTTTAGTCGATTCCTTTATTTATTGTATGTACTACACGCACACATTAAATATATGTACGCGTCTAGATGAACTCAACTGCTTTTTGCTTTGCGGGGGGGGGGAGGGGTGGGGGGTTGAGCTTCGGCTCATTCGCCCCACCTCTCAACTATCAACTGATGTACAGGGTCCCCAGTCTTCAGGATGCTTGAAACACACACACACACACCACTCTCTCTCTCTCTCTCTTCTCTCTCTCTCTCTCTCTCTCTCTCTCTCTCTCTCTCTCTCTCTGTCTCTCTGTGTGTGTGTGTGTGTGTGTGTGTGTGTGTGTGTGTGTGTGTGTGTGTGTGTGTGTGGTGTGTGTGTGTGTGTGTGTGTGTGTATTGTTTACTACCAAACACTGCTTGTTTAACAACTCGTATATAAGTTACGATATAAATTATAACCAATAGATTTATTAACCATTACCACGAGTCAGCTGCCAGCACAAATGAGGCGCCAAATGCGCCCAACTTCGTGAGCTATCACTCAATTATCGCTAAATTTACTGATATATTAACAATGGATACAAAAATTTAATGAAAAACAAAAGAGGTAAGGTTTAACTCCTTCCCTGGAGCTAGTTAGGGGAAACTTGTCGAAAATTACAGATTAATGTGGAGGGGTAGAGAGAGAGACAGAGACGACAGACACAAAGACAGAGACAGAGAGACAGAGACACAGACAGACAGAGAGAGAGAGGCAGACAGAGACAGACAGAGACAGACAGACACAGACAGACACAGACAGACACAGACAGAGACAGACAGAGACAGACAGAGACAGACAGAGACAGACAGAGACAGACAGAGGAGACAGACAGAGACAGACAGAGGAGACAGACAGAGACAGACAGAGACAGACAGAGACAGACAGAGACAGACAGAGACAGACAGAGACAGACAGAGACAGAACAAGGAGCTGGAATATGAGGACGAGGAGAGAGAACAAAGCCCAGCCACTTGAACTATGGGGGTTCGAAAGCGGACCCATAATAAACCTCAGACACTCACCACAAAAAACTCATTAGGACATTTTAGCACCTGTAGTGTAGCTCAGACACTAAATTGAACACCTGAGGTTCGTTAAATGCACTAGCATAATCAGAAGAGATCATTATTTATCCCGTTCCACTTCTCTCCTACTCCTCTACCCTTATCACACTCTTCTCCCCTCCCATCTTTCCTATCCCTCCCTCTCATTTCTCCCTGTTTTCTCTCTCCCTTCTCACCTCCCTTCCTCCAGCCAGTTACTGCGGTCTTACAAATGTTGTCCAAAATCAATACTAATAGTCCATGTCTACTCAAAATTGCTGCTTCGCTTTCAATGCCTTTGATCTCTGCTCAAAGTATTTTCTGATCATATATATCTGAACATGAAAGCAGAGATAACAGCAGCATTGAGGGGCAACAGCATACAACTTGGAATCAGTTCCAGGTGAGGTGGGGATATTGTTCAACGATATCAATTAAGGAATTGAACTTTGTAGAGATGTTATTTGGGTCAAGAGACACGAGGAAAAGATTTTTGGTGGTGTTCTTCGTCCACTTTTCTTGATCTTTTAGTAACTGTGTCTAGGGTTCGGGAGGAGTGACATCTGTTTTTCTAGTGAAACTATGAGCAAGAGCTGATATTCCTCATCAGCTCATCTCAAGCCTGCCTCTACAAACTCCTTTATTTGACGAGATTATTATTTTTATTAGGAATAAACTAACTTTAATGATATCACTATCGTAATAGGAACAGAATAAATCAAGTGTGTACCAGACACTTCATACAGTTTGGTGACAAAATTTTTACGTTTAAATAATTTTCTTCCCAGAGAACCAATCATTAATGCAATACTAACTGCCTCTGTCAATATGCCCATTGAAAAATACAAGCACTGCTTGGAGCAGTCTGGGTTGCAACACCATTACTGCAATCCTAGAGGAAACAAGCAATTCCTTGATGATTATATTACATATATATATATATATTGCTTTTCGTACAGTCTCCCCTACATACACCGTTTTCTGTTCCCCATCTCTCTGATCACGGTTTCAACAACAAATAGCATGAATACAAAAGGAAAGAAATAAGAAAGAGGGGAAGATAATATTTCCTTCCCCTCTCCCTCCACATGATGCTTTAGGGAAGTAAAAGGTAAAGGATTTACTCCCACGATCTCACGGAATAAAGGAACAGTCGAGATCATGCAGATGGGATATGAGGACAAAGATAATTAAGAGAAGGATTAGAGGGGTGTCAAATAAGGAACAGGAGGAGGGGGAAGGAAAAGGAGAAGGGAACGGGGCAAATGTGATATATGAGATGTGCGGGAAAAATGAGAAGAGAATGAGCGAGACAAGAGACGAAAGAAAAGGTAGAAAGGAACGAGAGAATAGGTAGGAATGAAAAAAAAAAGTAGAAATAGTCGTCGTCCCATCCCAAATCCTTATCCTGACCCCTTCCAAGTGCTATATAGTCGTAATGGCTTGGCGCTTTCCCCTGATAGATCGCCATTCCAAAACGGGAGGGGACAGGGGGGGGGGGGGACACAAGTAAAGGGAAGAAAAAAAAAAAAGGTTGATAAACTTTCACACCAATTTCACC
>WNGS01169498.1:54394036-54426442 GCA_020271785.1 Procambarus virginalis
AAAGGCTTGTGTGTGTGTGTGTGTGTGTGTGTGTGTGGTGTGTGTGTGTGTGTGTGTGTGTGTGTGTGTGTGTTGTGTGTGTGTGTGTGTGTGTACTCACCTATTTGTACTCACCTATTTGTGCTTGCGGGGGTTGAGCTCTGGCTCTTTGGTCCCGCCTCTCAACCGTCAATCAACAGGTGTACAGTTTCCTGAGCCTAATGGGCTCTATCATATCTACACTTGAAACTGTGTATGGAGTCAGCCTCCACCACATCGCTTCCTAATGCATTCCATTTGTCAACCACTCTGACACTAAAAAAGTTCTTTCTAATATCTCTGTGGCTCATTTGGGCACTCAGTTTCCACCTGTGTCCCCTAGTGCGTGTGCCCCTTGTGTTAAACAGCCTGTCTTTATCAACCCTGTCGATTCCCCTGAGAATCTTGAATGTGGTGATCATGTCCCCCCTAACTCTTCTGTCTTCCAACGAAGTGAGGTTTAATTCCTGCAGTCGCTCCTCGTAGCTCATACCTCTCAGCTCGGGTACTAGTCTGGTGGCAAACCTTTGAACCTTTTCCAGTTTAGTCTTATGCTTGACTAGATAGGGACTCCATGCTGGAGCCGCATACTCCAGGATTGGTCTGACATATGTGGTATATAATGTTCTGAAAGATTCCTTACACAAGTTTCTAAAGGCCGTTCTTATGTTAGCCAACCTGGCATATGCTGCTGATGTTATCCTCTTGATATGAGCTTCAGGGGACAGGTCTGGCGTGATATCAACCCCCAGGTCTTTCTCTCTCTCTGACTCTTGAAGTATTTCATCTCCCAAATGATACCTTGTATCTGGTCTCCTGCTTCCTACCCCTATCTTCATTACATTACATTTGCTTGGGTTAAACTCTAACAGCCTCATTTGTGAGTAGCTAACAATAGTGCTGAGGATTGTGTGAAACAACCTCAGAATAGTGTGGAAGTTAAATTTTGTGAAAGGATTGTATAGTTGAGTGAGGAAAGTGCGGTAGAACGTGTGTAGGTGTGTAAGGTCAGTGTGGTTGAATATGAGGATAGTGTGGAGGGGAGTATGTGCTATGTGAGGATAGAGAATAGGACTCCCCGGGCTTGGAGCTAGAAACGGATAGTGTGGTAGTATGTCCCTGATTGTACAACTGGGTTCGTTATCTATCTCAAGTCGGGAATCCGGGAATCGAATCCCGGGCGGGACAGAAATGGTTGGACACGTATCGTATCGCCTAATGCCTCTGTTCACCAAGTAGTAAATAGGTACCAGGGAGTTAGTCAACGGTTCGGGAATTGCATCTTGGGCAGGATCGTAGGTCAATCTGAAGAAGGGGGAAGGGGGTAAGGAGGAACTTCGATATATGTATATGCCGGCTGAGGGCCAATTTTCACCGTTGTAGGTCTATATTACAATGCCATCCCCTTTGTTCATTTGAGTCGTTCCTCTTATATATACTTAATACAAAACACACCCAAAGGAGCTGGTTCTGTTGTGCCCAACTTTGTTATACCGTCGCCACGCAGCTGGCTTCAAAAAAAATAGCTAAATAACTAATATTGACCTATTTTGTCTGCATATGTCCTATTTACCTTCGGTTCGTGCCCATTACCATGCCAATTACCGCCAATTTTCATCCGATATTTTTGTAGCTTTTTTTCCATATCCTCCTGGGGTAATTTGAGCGCCTCTTGCGTGACGGGTCTTATTCTTGCTTTGCAGTATATTGCGTCGTCGTGTTATTATAACGAATTAGTGAAGTTTTACCGTAGGTGATAATCGGGTTTAGATTACATGCGTGATCTTTTCTCCGCGTCTTAGAGTTCTTTATGTCAATGGAGTTATCATTATAGATTTTTACCATTCTAGGACTCTGAAGGTAATTTTTTTATGAATTGTGATATTACAGAATAAGTCACAATAGCGTTCCTGAGACACGTAACCCAACAAATCCATACGAATGAGACATATATTACATTTCACTAATATTAATAATAATTAGATTTTATTATTATTATCATTAATTATTAAACAGATCACGTCACTATATATTTTACATGACAGTCAAACTAGAGCTAAAAAAAATTCTGTTCAATTATCTATCGCAAAGCGACACTTCTATCATTGTGTTCTATTAGCTAGGTACTGACAAAAAAAAATGTTCAAATGTGTTCCAAGACTGTGCTAATTTCGGGTCATAAAACCTCAAAACATGTGCGTTCGAACCATGGGAACATTAATCAGGTAGTCCCATATGAACCAGTTCATGTGAAACATTATCTATGTCACAGGAGCCTCGAACCACAGGCCACCAGAACGGTAAATCGTAGCTCAAACTACTGAGCACTAATGGAGGATCTCAAAGATGCCTCTTACTCTGGTAATGCCTTTCAATGCTCAATATGGATTGAGCAGAGTGGAAGGGCTGCTCAACTCTCAATGATAGACCAACGTAAGCATAGCGTTTAAGTGATAAACGCTATGCGTACTAGTGGCTGTACTAGTGGCTTTAGGTATTTTATGTACTATCTCTATCTTTAAATCAAACATTATGTATGAAACTCAATGTGGGTATCTTTACCTGAATAAAAAATCTAAATAAGAGCTTTCAATCCTGATTGGCGGATTTACGAAAGTGTTGAAATAAGTTACTTTGAGATTATCACCTGTTTTTTCCCAAGTTTTAAGAATAGAAAAAGAAACAAGAAGTTAATAGAAATAGCATAGCTTAAGTAAACATACAGATTATTTACAGTATTTTAATATATGTATAATTTTTAAAGAAAATGTGAGCTAGAAAAAAATTGCTATCAGATGAAAAATTGCTGCTATCAAAAAAGCAATAAACTGTTATTAGGAAGTGCACAGATGCTGCTTTCAGAATATTGAAAGATGCTTCTATCTGGAGAAGGAAGGATGCAACTATCAGATAGAACGAAACAGCTAACAGATGGGAAAAATTTTGCTGTCAGGAGATAAAAAGATGCTACTATCATGAACTGGAAAAAAATCTGCTATCAGTCAGGAGAAGGAAAGATGCTGCTATCGGAAGAAGGAAATATACTGCCATCAGTAGATAGAAATGTGTTTCAATCATGATATTGAAGAATGCTGACCATCCTGCCTCTTGTGGTATGCCTTTCAGGTCCGTTTAATACCTCCAGTGTATTTCCTCCCACTTTGAGTGTTGGCGCAACATTGACCGTCTTCAAATTGTGGCAAATGTAGAGAATTGCATGTGAAAAAGATACCTCTCCAGTCTACACACATTATGGATGAACCGGTCAGTAAATCACAACCACCAACACAACACTTCACTGATCTTACTGTTAGGTACTAGGTCAATATTCTTATGGTTCCCCACCGGCCAAACAGAGTGAATAAGCCGATGTTGGCATCCACAACACAAGGCGCTCAGTCATTAACACCCCCTCATGCTGGTTGGACAATTCTCCAGACCAACACTCCATCGACCATCATTCATTCTTAGGCTGAATCGAACTTAGAATGTGTTCTCTCAGGAGCGAAGGTGCTGGTGAGAGGGTCTATATGAAGGCTCAGAGACACTGAGTTGGCTTCAACTTCATCAAGTAACTAACAGGATTTGTAACTTAACATTATAGAGCAGTTTACTCATAATAGAAACTAATAACAAGCTCGTCAGAGAGAGAGAGAGAGAGAGAGAGAGAGAGAGAGAGAGAGAGAGAGAGAGAGAGAGAGAGAGAGAGACAGAGAGAGACACAGAGAGAGACAGAGACACAGAGAGAGACAGAGAGAGAGCGAGCGTACCCACTGGGAGGCTGCGCCCCACCATGGGGATGCCCAGCCCTGAACACGCTAATGGCCGTATTTGGCGTTATCTACCATCACCTGTGTTTGCTCTGACTGGTCTCCTCTCGTCCGCTGCTATTTATTTTAATTTTTCATTGACTTTTACAGCCTGTATGCATGTGTGTGTGTTGAGTTTGGGGGAGGGCGGTGTGTGTGTGGGGCTGTGTGGCTGGAGGTGGTGTGTGTGTGGTGTGTGTGTGTGTGTGTGTGTGTGTGTGTGTGTGTGTGTGTGTGTGTGTGTGTGTGTGTGTGTGTGTGTGTGTGTGTGTGTGTGTTTGTTTTTAAGCACAACAGGCAAATTTACAGATATAGTAAAACTGTCTGTAGTTTAAGGTGTAACAGAAAAGTCATCACCACAGATAACCAGGGGTTATGTTGCCACTCAAGGTCACAAGACAACAGTGATCACCAACGCCACGGTCATGGTGTCACCCCAAGGAAATCTTACAACGTTGAAGTAGTTACTATGATCTATGTCCCTGCGGCCGGTCTCTAACCAAGCCGTGTGGTTGGTGGTCTGAACTAGAATCCAGAACGGACTGAAACGTCGTCACGACCTGGTAAGGATGTAGGACGGATCGAAACGTGGTTAGTTTGATTGTATGTGTGTAGTTTGGACTATTTATCCCGTTATTGTGGTCTAGTCTTTGTATGTACAGTAATTCTATCCTGATTGGCATTGGGCTCATTCCTGCAACATCACTTTATGTTGTTCTGTGATGGTTTGTTTTCCTTGCTGCTGTCTTCACTAATGTGTCCGTGACTGGAAATATTATTTTAAATTAGCTATAAAGTTGGCTTTGCTCTATGGCAACACTATGACAAGCCAATTCAAGAAATCACACAAGTGACTGACTAAATAATTGGTCGAGTGTCTTATTAAACACATACAACAGTTTCATCTGTCTGCTGTCTAAAACGGTCTTTTTTTGCTGCTCTCTCTCTCTCTCCCTCTCTACCCTACCACTGAATAATGCTTAATAGAAATTAAAATCATATAAAACTTTGGGCTATTGGCCTTAGTGAGAAATTATATATTTAATTATATATATTAAATATAATATATATATATATATATATATATATATATATATATATATATATATATATATATAAATATATATATATTATATAATATATATATATATATATATATATATTATATATATATATATATATATAAACCCCATCCAGGCGTATGTTTGTCAAACCCACGACTAGAACAAAAATATATATTCACGCAGAACGAAAAAAAAATAAACATTGGTAAAAAAATTGAGTGCGTTATTGAAATATCACCTCTAATGAATTCTTGGATTGTCAGTGCCGCTCTTAACTACCGCCAAGGGTCGTCTTGACGTTTCCTTAGCACCAAAGGGGCACGGGAAAGAGTGACCTAAGAGCCCCACCATCCAGCATCTCAGAGTAAGCGGGCCAGCCGAGGCATCATCTCGAGTCTCTGGCTCAAAAACACTTGGCCAGAACTTAAAGGGAGTAAATCTCACCGTATAACCATTGTAAATTCATAATTTAGGACCGCAGAACTTGTTCCAAAAAAATAAAACAACTCACCCCGTCTTTCCAGCGGCTCGGGGCAGAATAAACTGGGAATAAGACTCCTCAAAACTGTTGTTGGCGCGCCGTGAGGTGTTGGAGGTACCGGCAGGGTGTGGGTACCTATTAATTAGTCATTGGGTAATTACATGTGCCCGACACCCAATCACTGGTTCAGGCATCTAACCCTTTTATTAAGGCCGCCACACACACCACCACCTTTCTCCAACAGCCTCTCGTTCTGCGTCTCGCTACTTCGTCCGTAGACTCTCTCTCGGGCGAAAAGTACTTCGTATTAACTTCAAATCTGACGACAAAAGCCTTCATTCCTCTTTTTATATACATTACGTGCTATATAATGCTGAAACAGCAATAGCATCATGCACTGAGCGATCATAGTGAGTTAAATGCTCTAAAGCCCGGAACTCCGACGAATCAGTCTGAGTTTGCCGCAAAAAACCAGGATCGGCCGGTGAACGCTAAGATAACAAGCGGTAACCGCTTGCGGAAACGGCTGCCAGAATGTCGGGGGAAGACGTTACATATTTGAGACTTGCATCTGGACAGAATTCTCTTTAAGAATCACGCTTTTGCTTTTTTGCTTCGTCTGATAAGCGCCAGGCATCAAAATGAACGATATTTCTGCACCCTTGCGTACCATTCCCCCCTCCCTTCCCCCTCCCACCCACGCCATTTTTAGCTAATATCAATACTGCTGAGATGAAAAAGCATCTTTCAGCATCTTACGAGAGAGGAGAGGAGAGGAAAAACTGAAGGCTGGCCATCAAGATCCTTCATTGAATTCACCGGTGTATACATTTCTCAGCTTCGAACTCCTATACCTGGGAGGTGGAGGCCCGGCGTACCTCAAGGTGGTGCGTTCAGTCTTGTGATGTTTCCCGTAATTAGCGTAAGGCTTGCCAGAAATCATCCCCTAACGACCGTCGGGGGCCCCTCGGCTAGTTAAGTTACGGCTGTTGGATCGTCCACGTCAGCCTGTCGTAGGCGCTGACGAAGATGATGGAGATGATGGTGATGATGATGTTGGGTATTCCTTAGTGTGATGGAGCCTCCTTCAGGGGTTCGATCTTCCTTCCTTCTTTGGAGTCTTTCACCGAAGACACTCTTGCCTCTGTGGAGCATTGTCCTTGCATCTTGCGACGCATTGTCCTTGCCTGTTGCGACGCACTGTCCTTGCCTGTTGCGACGCATTGATCTTGCCTGTTGCGACGCACTGTCCTTGCCTGTTGCGACGCATTGATCTTGCCTGTTGCGACGCACTGTCCTTGCCTGTTGCGACGCACTGTCCTTGCCTGTTGCGACGCACTGTCCTTGCCTGTTGCGACGCACTGTCCTTGCCTGTTGCGACGCATTGACCTTGCCTGTTGCGACGCACTGTCCTTGCCTGTTGCGACGCATTGATCTTGCCTGTTGCGACGCACTGTCCTTGCCTGTTGCGACGCACTGTCCTTGCCTGTTGCGACGCATTGATCTTGCCTGTTGCGACGCACTGTCCTTGCCTGTTGCGACGCACTGTCCTTGCCTGTTGCGACGCACTGTCCTTGCCTGTTGCGACGCACTGTCCTTGCCTGTTGCGACGCACTGTCCTTGCCTGTTGCGACGCATTGACCTTGCCTCTTGCGACGCCTTGTTCTTCCACACGCCAAGGCTGTACTCGCTTAGATGTACTCACCTAAATGTATCTGTAAGGACGAACTCGGTTCCTGTCCTCGTCATCCGAACATTCTTGTTGGTGCAACGGCTTTGTTTCAGCATTGAGATATTTACATTAAAAATCCCCTCTACTACTCCCTTCTTACTTGCTCCTCTCTTGCCTATTATTGCCGTCTCTACTCCTCATCACAATCGACTTGAGAATGGTTCAGGACGGACCGAACGTCGTCGTCTCTTCACCTTCTAGTGTGTGGTCTGGTCACATACATTAAAATGTGTGTATTGAATTTGGTTCAACAACTACTTCGTCTAACTTATTCAACTTACTGACAGCTCTATCACTGGATGCCCAACCACTTGGATAGAGAGTAAAGCGACGGTCTCGCTTCATGCAGGTCGGCGTTCAATCCTTCCTCGACCGTCCAAGTGGTTGGGCACCATTCCTACCCCCCCCCAAAAGTCCAATCCCAAATGGTGTGTCGCATCCCTTCGACAGACATGTCGACACCCCTGTGTCTTGGTCTCCATCGTTCTGTTGTTCCTAGCATTAAATAATGATACATGTCTACTTTGCGAATTTCCTTAAGAATCTTATATGCCGTTATCATGTCCCCACCAATATCTCGTTCCTCTCTTCCAATGTAGTGGCGTTTGATTCCTATAGTTTTTCCTCGTAGCTCAAGCCCTTCAGCTCAAGAACGGACTTGTTGCATATATCTGGAACATTACCAGTTCGATTGTGCTTTTTTCAGTTGAGAATTCCATACCGAGGCTGCGTATTAAAGATTATAACTCCACAACGGGCTCACCATAGCCCGTGCTACTTGGATCTTTTTGTTACAAGTAGCGAATCTTTAACAACAACATCATTAAAGATTAAGATTTCACTTTGGATGCGTGAAGGAACTACAAGGCTCTTTTGTCTAAGTCTCTGGAGGATTTCTAGAGGATTTTTTAAGGATTTCTAGAGGATTTCTGTTGGCAAGTATGTTAGGAACTGCTGACATTGTGATGCCTTATTCATGCAGGGATATTCCTGCTCAAGGGATATAATTAAATCATATATTTATATAATCAGCTAATTATTAGTAAAAATCTTTTAGTCGATTCCTTTATTTATTGTATGTACTACACGCACACATTAAATATATGTACGCGTCTAGATGAACTCAACTGCTTTTTGCTTTGCGGTGCGGTGCGGTGCGGGGGGGGGGTTGAGCTTCGGCTCATTCTCCCCACCTCTCAACTATCAATGATGTACAGGGTCCCGGCCCAGTCTTCAGGATGCTTGAAACTCTGTGTGTGTGTGTTGTGTGTGTGTGTGTGTGTTGTGTGTGTGTGGTGTGTGTGTGTGTGTGGTGTGTGTGTGTGTGTGTGTGTGTGTGTATTGTTTACTACCAAACACTGCTTGTTTAACAACTCGTATATAAGTTACGAGATAAATTATAACCAATAGATTTATTAACCATTACCACGAGTCAGCTGCCAGCACAAATGAGGCGCCAAATGCGCCCAACTTCGTGAGCTATCACTCAATTATCGCTAAATTTACTGATATATTAACAATGGATACAAAATTTAATGAAAAACAAAAGAGGTAAGGTTTAACTCCTTCCCTGGAGCTAGTTAGGGGAAACTTGTCGAAAATTACAGATTAATGTGGAGGGTAGAGGAGAGGACAGAGACGACAGACACAGAGACAGAGAGACAGAGACACACAGACAGAGAGAGAGAGGCAGACAGAGACAGACAGACAGGCAGACAGAGACAGACAGAGACAGACAGAGACAGACAGAGACAGACAGAGACAGACAGAGACAGACAGAGACGACAGAGACAGACAGAGACAGACAGAGACAGACAGAGACAGACAGAGACAGACAGAGACAGACAGAGACAGTGACAGACAGAGACAGAGACAGACAGAGACAGACAGAGACGACAGAGACAGACAGAGACAGACAGAGACAGACAGAGACAGACAGAGACAGACAGAGACAGACAGAGACAGACAGAGACAGACAGACAGAGACAGACAGAGACAGACAGAGACAGACAGAGACAGAGACAGACAGAGACAGACAGAGACAGAGACAGACAGAGACAGAACAAGGAGCTGGAATATGAGGACGAGGAGAGAGAACAAAGCCAGCCACTTGAACTATGGGGGTTCGAAAGCGGACCCATAATAAACCTCAGACACTCACCACAAAAAACTCATTAGACATTTTTAGCACCTGTAGTGTAGCTCAGACACTAAATTGAACACCTGAGGTCGTTAAATGCACTAGCATAATCAGAAGAGATCATTATTTATCCCGTTCCACTTCTCTCCTACTCCTCTACCCTTGTCACACTCTTCTCCCCCCATCTTTCCTATCCCTCCCTCTCATTTCTCCATGTTTTCCTCTCCCTTCTCACCTCCCTTCCTCCAGCCAGTTACTGCGGTCTTACAAATGTTGTCCAAAATCAATACTAATAGTCCATGTCTACTCAAAATTGCTGCTTCGCTTTCAATGCCTTTGATCTCTGCTCAAAGTATTTTCTGATCATATATTTCTGAACATGAAAGCAGAGATAACAGCAGCATTAGGGGCAACAGCACAACTTGGAATCAGTTCCAGGTGAGGTGGGGATATTGTTCAACGATATCAATTAAGGAATTGAACTTTGTAGAGATGTTATTGGGTCAAGAGACACGAGGAAAAGATTTTTGGTGGTCTTCTTCGTCCACTTTCTTGATCTTTTAGTAACTGTGTCTAGGGTTCGGGAGGAGTGACATCTGTTTTTCTAGTGAAACTATGAGCAAGAGCTGATATTCCTCATCAGCTCATCTCAAGCCTGCCTCTACAAACTCCTTATTTGACGAGATTATTATTTTTATTAGGAATAAACTAACTGTATGATATCACTATCGTAATAGGAACAGATAAATCAAGTGTGTACCAGACACTTCATACAGTTTGTGACAAATTTTACGTTTAAATAATTTTTTCCCAGAGAACCAATCATTAATGCAATACTAACTGCCTCTGTCAATATGCCCATTGAAAATACAAGCANAACTTCAGTTGTATCTAGTCCTGGGGACCATTCAGGCTTGTTTGCATATTATATATATATATATATATATATATATATATATATATATATATATATATATATATATATATATATATATATATATATATATATATATAGTGGGTACCACACTGGCTGCGTTGTAGGGGTCCCTAGGCCTCGAGGAAGTCGATATGTAGCATCCGAGGGAACCTTGTGAGGCACCCGTGTACATTCATATTTTGTCCCCAACCACCCCTATATAGTGTGTATTTACGGGCTCACCATAGCCCGTGCTACATTGAAAATTTGTTCCATGAAGCCGAATCTAAAACAACAATAATGGCATTTTATTTTATTCAAAACTTCATTACAGAAAATAGGTTATAACATTGGTTACATGCAAGCTCACCCCGTCCTCCTGTTTTGATAGTACTTATAGTAACGACGAGGACTGTGGTACATATATCGACATAGAACGCAATTAGAAAGTACAAATTTGTACTATTGAATTTGAATAAACCGGAAAAGTTTTTGTCTTTATGTTGGAAAGACAAGCTAATCCTAACCTAACGTTGCTATCTTCTTGAGATTATCTTGAGATGATTTCAGGGTTTAGCGTCCCCGCGGCCCGGTCCTCAACCAGGCCTCCTTTTTGTTACACACCCCCAGGAAGCAGCCCGTAGCAGCTGTCTAACTCCCAGGTACCTATTTACTGCTAGGTGAGCAGGAGGATCAGGGTGAAAGAAATTCTGCCTAAGAAACTCCTAGACCTAAAACCTGCTATCTGAGACCTGATAAAGTACACATGTGTGCTATATTTATGGAATATTTAAGGAATATTTAAGGAATATTTAAGGAATATATTTAAGGCCAAGGAATATTTAAGTTTGTTTTCACTTCATTTTTACATGAGTCTATAAAGTGAAAAGTACCAAATTCTTCTAATTGCCTAGTACGTCATTATGTGTACTATGGTGCACAGTGTTACAAAAAACTATTATCTACACAGGAGGATGGGCTAGTAGGGTACAAGACTATAGCTATCACAGGTTGTAGAGTTGCTTCAGCCCCTCAGATGGCGAGCAGAAACCATGGATGCAGTGAGCATGTCCCCACTGATATTTGGTCTGTCTTCCCAAGAAGAACATTTAGGAAAGTTCTAAACAACAGTGGAGAGCTGCAACACTTAAACAACTTTTTTTTACTTGTTCTTGGAGGATAACAATACATTGTTATCACTCTTATCACATTATAACACTGAGTATGTTTACTCTATAGAGTTGTAGAGTGTATGAGGCTTAACATTGCATTGGTCATAGCTTTGGGCCCATCTCACTGCCCAAGTGGATTTTCTTAATACATTTTGACATGTAAGTGAGAAAATTTTCATTCACAAATGAAGCAATGATTGTTTTTCGAAAGTATAAACATTCGTCAATGATCAATAGTAAATTATCGTTTTCTATTCCAACCGTAATTACTTTAATCACTTTATCACAAATCACTTTAAATAAATCAAAGGATTTAAATAAATCAAAGGATTTAAATAAATCAAAGGATTTAAATAAATCAAAGGATTTAAATAAATCAAAGGATTTAAATAAATCAAAGGATTTAAATAAATCAATTGAGTAACTCAATTGAAGTAATTACTTCAAATCAAATCACTTGATTTGTTGATTTAAACAAATCACTTTAAACAAATAAAAATCAAATCAACCTTGATGAGTTCACACACTCATCAAGGTTGTTTGCAGATCCTTCCTGTCTCACTATGACTAAGCGATTAACAGAGGCCTACTCTTTATGGCTAAAAGCCATCAATATAGAATTACTGCTTCTTAATGACTTAAAGAACTAGAGGCGCCAACTGCCCGACCGTACGATGAATGAACTAGGATGGTTGATGATATTTCTACTAATCACTGAGGGCGTCCGTATGTGCGTAATTGGCAAGACATGACGACATGGGCACGTGGATAGGTGGATGACCTGATGGACCAAAGTGGATGAATTGATGGGTGATGGTGAATGCGGCTGGTTAAGGTGGATGAATATATGGATGTTAGGCGGGTTGTGAATGCTCATCTGGGTTCTTGGATGACACGTGAATGGGTGAAAAGTGGAGACGAGTGGGTCAATTGAAAGTTGTGAATGGGTGAAATGATGCAATCTCACATGGATGTCGTTGAAAGGCATAACGGATGAAAGATTTACTTATAAGACGTCGACGCGCACGTGAACGACTTGCCAAAGTGTTTGAACCGTAAACATGAATAACCGGGAGCTTTAAATGGCGGGACCTACGAGTAATGTGAATAGATGGATGAAACTTTGAATTTCAAAGAGTCAAGATTTGTTGTGGATAAAGAGAAATAAGGGGGAGGGAGGGAGAGAGACAGACAGAGACAGATGAGAGAGAAAGTGAGGTAGAGAAAAGAGAGTGAAGAGAGAGATTGACAATCTCTCATGAGATACTTCAACTGAGGTATCTCAACAGATACACCTCAATAGAAACACAACATAAGATAGACACAAACAAACACTACCACCAAACCTCACATCAAACTCACACATAAGGAACAAACACAATAATAAACAATGACCACCCGACGGCAACACTCGGAGCCCTCATCATGCCATCTAAACCCTTCACCAGGCGGCTCAACCCCTTTTATACCACTGATTTATTCCTTTTATATCATGTGATTTACTCCACAGTTTATTTCACTTCACTTTATGCGTTCAGATCTATCACCTAAAGTAATGGTCAAGATTTTTCCCTTTCACATTATTTACAGTATTTTACCTCTGAAGATGCCGACGGGCTTCATATTCAATTTTGTTTTGCCTGAGAGAATATACTTGTCCGGCTTTAGGTTTATTACATATATATATATATATATATATATATATATATATATATATATATATATATATATATATATATATATATATATATATATATATATAAAGTGCCCTGTGTCTTCCCTTCTCTGTGTGTCTCAGTCTTTATCTCTCTCTCTCTCTCCCGTAATACTCAGGATAAAAATATATTTGCTGGTTGGCCAGTAGGCAAGTAAGACGGGCTCAATAACCCTCCAGACATTGATTGTATTTAAGCCTGTCGCCAAACTTCTATCGCGTGCGGAGAGAGAATACAAACTGCTACATGACAATCTTCACTATGCGAGGTCTGGGAAAACATACACTGAACGTTGCACTCTGCTACTCGTTATTTGCACATTAACAGTTTTTGCCACGGGCTATGTTTCTTTCCCTCGGTTAACTGGCCTTATAGGCTCAACACCGAGCGAAAAAAAAACCTGCGTAAGACTAATCTTTATATCATCTTATCCTGATGGTTGAACCATTAGGATAAGATGATAAAGATTAGTCTTTCGCAGGTTTTTTTTTTCACACACACTTCAGCGACATACTGGTCACCCCCACGAACTCGGAACTACACCAAATCAAAGATTCGTGTCCACACACTCCCACGAACGCTCCGTCCAACCACTTGGCTGGACGGTCTCGCTTCCTGCAGGTCGGCGTTCAGTCCCCGACCTTCCGAGTGGTTAGGCACCATTCCTTCCCGCCTTCCCCCACCTCGTCCTATCCCAAATTCTTTTCCTAACCCATTCCCAGTGATATATAGTCGTAATGACTTGTTGCTTTCCTCTGATAGTTCCCGTCCCTTCTCACGAACGTCGAGCTACACCAAATTAAAGATTCGTGTCCCTCCCTCCCCCCCCCCCTTAACGAACGCAGAACATCTGTCCAAAAGTCACCAGACATGACTGTCTATTGACAGCAAGAAGCCAACGAATGTAGCAAAGCACTGGAGTGCTTCCTGATCCGGAACACGGCATTAGAGCCAATAGGCTCATGACTGCTGCTGCACCATTCCAACCCAAGTTACAGCACAATCGACTTGAGAATGGTCCAGGACGGACCGAAACGTCGTCGGCCCTTCACCTTCTAGTGTGTGGTCTGGTCAACATACTTTAGCCACGTTATTGTGACTCATCGCCTGCTTACAGCATCACCTCCTCCCCACCTTGACTATTGCAACACCTCACTGGTGGTCTGGAGTAACTGTTAGCTTATCAGTTATGCCAGGTGCGCGAACATTTGTGCTTTCTGGGTTCGAGTCTCTCGCAAGGGTGAGTGTGTCTGGTGTGTGTGTATATCCTTAACGATTTTCAAAAATTGCTGAATGCTCAAGATAATTTTATTAATTAGTATCTATGTTGTTCTTCAGTTTTAGTTAATAGCTCAAAATCTAAGTTCACTACGGGCTCAACATAGCCCGTGCTGCTTGGGGGCTTGGATTCAGCTGCTCGAAACAAAGTTTCGAGCAGCTGAATCTAAAAACAACAGCTCCTCTAAGCCTAATGTGAATAATCAAGTCAAGAAGCATCACAAACACGTTTACAGTTATTTTCAATAACACAGTAATTATAACAAATTACGAGAAGCAACAAAAGAAATCTTCGTTTAATTTGGCACATACTCACCAAAATTTACTGAATAAAATGACGAAATATTACATACATTTAGCGTACACTCATGATGTCTTCAGTGAACGGCGAAGGCTACACTTTAAACCATCTATGCCTCGCAAATATCAGGAACGCGTGAACCATTTTCTTTGTTGCCCGGCAAAAAAGGGCTGCACCCATCAACTATTTCTTCATATACTTCTCGTTTATCTCACCGAATAGCTTTAATGAACTCTTGAATTAAACGGAACATATTTTTGTGAAGAAATAGGTCGCTGCTTGAACAGAACTCGGTGGAAATACCAGGTTTGTAAATGTGTTCGTTAGGGTTAAATTGGGCGTAAGTTTGAATCCGTGTTTATGAAGAATAAATTGCGATTTTGTAAGGATTGTAATTTTGATTGCAGGGATTTTTAATTGTACGTTATGGAGGCTTTAATTGCGCGTTATAAGAATTAAATTCCTCATTATGTTTATAAGGTTTAACTTGCGCTTTATAAGGCTTAATCTGCAAATTAAGCCTTATAATGCGCAAATTATGTCTTAAATTGCTTGCTATAAAGCACAAATTGTGCAATATAAGGCTAATATTGCGCGTTGTAAGGCTTTCGTTGCGTGTTATAAGGATTATATTGCCGTTATTGTCATTAATAATTATTATTATTAATAACTTATGTATTAATTAATACATAATAGTTATTATGTTATTAATAAACATTATGTATTTTAAGACTGGGATTACATGCTAGGCCAGTTTGTTGGTCGTTTCGTCGTATTCACGAAAATGAACACGCGTTAACCTGATGTGAACTGGTTGGGTCTGTCTCCGTGTGTAATGGCTCACCATGGTCCAATCTTCCATTGTCGTTGCAGCTATTGATTATTTTGAAATAACCGATAGATACAACGACAATAGAAGATTGGACACTGACGAGTCATTACACATCAAGTAACCCGCCCCCTCCCCCCCCCTCAGCCAACTATCTACAGTAAGCGCAGAACAAGCTACACACTGCCACCGTTGTTGTTGTTGTTTAGGATTCACTACCTGGAACAAAAAGTTCCGAGTAGCACAGGCTATGGTGATCCCGTAGTGGACTTCTCTCTGCCACCTTTCACAGCTAGGTACGTCTGATACCATACTACTTGTGTAAAAGGAGGAAATCTCTGTTTATCTCTCAGAATGTTCGGTAATATGTTTATTGTTTGTGATGTGTGTCTATGTATGTATTAACACGATGTACTGAACGGGGTGAGAATAGCTTGAGCTACCTCATCCCTTTGTGTGTATTTTACCTCAATAAACTTATTTCAATTTCAATTCACAGCTCGACAGAACATTTAACATACTGCCCCAACTATCATTGGAACACATAAGATTGTTCACCCCCTTCCTCCCCATCATTATATATTCGTCTGCACTAAAATTGCTACAAAATATTTGTACTTTGCTTTTGATAATGTTGACAAAAATCAACGAAACATCTCTTAGCGGATAATTACCCGAGCGAAGGCCAACCAAATAACCTCATATAAGCCATTCTCTTACTATTCCCCGTTTTCTAAATTGATAATAACTTTAGCATAAACAATGATGAACCTTCACGATGGTGCGGAAGATATGAGGAGATTTGAGAAGATACGAGCAGATGGGAGGAGATAGGATACACGAAGTGCCTTAAGGAATTTCTCTCCATGTTGAAGAGACTATATTTAGGAGAGACAAATAAGCTATTCAATTCTTTCTCGTATTTAAATTTATTGCTGTTTATGCTTTATTTTTTTAAATGGTAGAAAATAAGAAATGTTAATGTGATTTCCTTATTAAGTCTACTCAATAGCTCGGTCGATAGGAGCTTCGGCTCACACATGTAGAGTTCATGGTTCGAGTCTCCTACAGCCCAGGTGAATGGAATCACGTTAATGATTCCACCTCTAGAGGATTCAGTTGATTCCCAGGTTGCATTGTTTTTTTTTTACCATGTCATGGTATAGTGGTCTAAGGCGTGTGCTTGGGAGAACCCAGAGCATAGGTTCGAATCCTCCTCACGGCTCCTACTTATTTACTTATTGATACATCACTCAAAGACTTCTTTGTGTGTATCATATTGTTAGTTTTGTATTGTGCTGTATTTGTTGTTGTTGTTGTTAGATTCTCCACCACTGTTCTTTGTATGTAATCTGTTTTAACAAAAATTTATCAATAAAAACATAATAATTACACCACTAATAATATACAAATAAGTAAATGAATAATTACATTATATATATATATATATATATATATATATATAATAATATATATATATATATATATATATATATATATATATATATATTAATAGTTACCATAATATGTAGAAATATATATTACAATAATCATAAAATATATATTTTAGAAAATCATAAGAAATAATTACAATAATCATAAACAACAAATAATTATCTCAAATAATCGTAAACAAAATGAATCGCAATGCGCAATGAAAACCGTTCGGTAAATTTTTTTGTTTCTCGGCTGCAATTTCTTGCACCCGGTAGATAGACTGATATTACGCAATTATTAACTGGATAGAGAGGAGGGGGCTAGGTAGGAGGGAGAGTCCTTTAAGCGCAATTAACCGACAGGTGAGAGGAGCAGCCCATTTCTTTCGACACGGGGCTGTATAATTTGACGATATTTCTTTCCTATGGAGTTCCCTGCGTCTGGGCGCCGAGTCTGTGCCCGCCACGGACCTCATGGCTTGCAATGAGGTCCGATTATACACAGTTATAGGCGGGGGCCGAAAATAGGGAAAGGGGTCCCGTAGTGTCTCTCTCTCTCTCTCTACGGAAACGTTATTTTTTTGAGTGTGTGGGGGTGGGGGGTCATATGACGGTGATTTGAGGGCGTTATTTGTTCAGTTGGAGGGGAGAGGTGAGGTTAGAGGTGGTGTGAGGGAGAGGGGGATGGAAACATGAGGGTTGTTGTGAGGGTGGGGGGGGGGGAAAGAGCGTCTGTGAGGGGTGAGGTAGCGTGTTTTGAGAGCCAGGAGTAGGGGACTTGTGTGTCCATGCCTCATAATATGAAATACCACTACACCATTGTACCAAGGTCTTACGACATAGATTTGTGTGATCCCACCTTGGAAACCTTGATGGATGGAAATTTACAAACAGGATTTTATCTCCACGGGCACATCATAAGGAATTTTTATACTATTAGTGGCAAGATATATCCTGAGTGGTTGAGTGGACAGCTTAACATCATTAGTCTACCTTCCATTGGGAAGGTAGACTAATTAGGAGGTAGATTGGGACTACCTTAAAAGTCATTGAGAACCTACAAACGAACCTCTTCCTGTCTTAAAGTGTGTAAATGACAATTGTAATTTTGCTTCATTTTTTCTTGTTGCTTTAAAGCCTTGTCCTTCCTCTCCAGCTATGTTGCTTGCTCTTGGTGCTGATAACTACAGTAAATATGTAAACAGTGTCGTTAATGGTAAGGCATTATGAGCTATTGAAATTACCTCAATAGTTTGAGATAGTTTGTGTTCCTTTTTTTTAAGAGACTTCAACGCAGCGTATAAACAAAGCCATGGTAAAAGAAAGAGATTTCAACGCAACCGAAAGCATCAATCCAATATATAATTTTCATGTTTCTCTCTTTTTGTGCCTGCAGAATCGACCTATTAGCTCTTGGACCCCACCTTTCTAATCAAGCTATTTTTCCTCTTATGTCCATTCCATATTAATCTCCATATTAATTAAAATAATAATAAATAATAATGATGAGCTCCATTGGATCATTGAGGGGGACTCGAAGCAGCGATCAAGGTATTCCAAGCCACGCACCCTTACCCGTGCACCATGACATGACACAACCAGCTATGCAACCTGTGTTTCAAATAAAACCACAGGAAGTCTGGAGGGTACAAGTCTGGCACCTGTATTGCCCAGGTCGCTGGTTCGAATCCCGCACAGTGGTCAAATTAATTTTCTAGTTGACATATCACCTTAGTGTGACTGTGTTGTTAATAATAACATGAAAAATAAGAAGAAGAGGTAAAGAAAAAGAACGCTTATGTTCCTAAAACATTTAAAAATAGTTTTAAAAATCATTCATTCCAAACTTAGCGTTTAATATCTGATATGTATAAATCTGACGTGTAAAATGTTATGAAACAAATAGATTAAAATATATGCAAGTTTTTTTTTTACCTTTGAGCTATTATCAGCCAAATGCCAGAGTTTCTTGAGCATTTCTTTCTTGGACATAAGAAGAACCCAAGACTTGTCTTCAAGATAAATGACAGATAATTCTGCGGTTCTTTCACATAATTTCGAGATACGAGACTAAAGCGGCAATTCCACCCCCCCCCCATCCTTTCTCTCTCTCTCTCTCTGCCTCTCTTCCTCTGTCACAATCTCCTTAGGTCTTACACAAACAATTTGAAGGTTTCACTCATAAAATTATTATCTTTTCACACCCTCAAGAATCACCTCAACGATAACAGAGGAATCCCCCAAAACACACAAACACCTGCATATTTATCCACATGAACACGATAAAACAGAAAACTCAACGCTAAAAATGAGAAGCAGCAGAACTCTGGGACGCGGATGGAAAGTGAAAAGGCACATGTTACAAAGAGATGTCAGGAAAATATTGTTCAATTTAACACTGAACAAAATTTTGGATTCGAAGGTCATGTTATCGCCACTAACGCGATACACATTATCATAATTGATTTTTGATATGTTATTTTTTGGTATTTTAACACTATTCGTTGTCAAAATTGATTATGATAGTGTGGGTCATAATTTATTTTCTGCTCCTTTGACGGCGCTGGACCAAAGCGTATTGACGTTAGCCTTTACATTGGACAATTTCAGCAACGTGGAGAGGTGGGGGGGGGGGGAAACCTGCTGCATGGGTAACAGCTTCTCCTCTATATAAACCTACCCAGATCTTGCGCCCTGGAGAGGCCCCTCCAGACCGACAACTAGAGCGCAACTCCATAGTCTCCTGAAACTGATGGATGCCTTCCACTAGTTGGTCATTATAGTTATCGATAAGCAATTGTAGAGGCAAGGCTTTGGAGCTGAAGCACGACTCTCCAACCACTTCAAGGTGCAAATACTTTAATATATATATACATATCCTATAATGATATATATTCGTATTATCTATATTCAAGATAGCATCTGTCTATTCGATGCTGCGGGCTATATATAGCCTCGTCAAAATTTGCAGGGTGACTGGTCTTTGGCCGGGGATGATCATAGGATAACGTTAGGGTCGACCCCGATGCCTCTCCCCACCATTTTGTGCATGAAATGACAGATGACACCCATTCTCAATCTCGCTTAAAACCAGATGCCATCCTCACAAAGATTCATAAAATTATTATAAACATGATTAAATTTTAGTTTGCATTGTCTAGTTTATTTTATAAAGACTTATATGATGATGAAGGGCAGGGAAGGTGGTGAAGGGTAGAGAAGGTGGAATAGCATGTGGTGAAGATGGGGTCTCCATCACCTGATCAACGCAGTTACCCATTATAGTTCTCCCTATATATATATATATATATATATATATATATATATATATATATATATATATATATATATATATATATTTGGGTGGACAACTCCAAACCCGTCCATAACGGGACCATCCACTCTTTGTTTACAAGTTTCATGTGTTTTTGCGGAATCCGTCTATCTCATTCCGGGTTTTCATCAGTGTTGGTGTTTTTGCCAGCCGGGCCGTAAAGGAACACCTGCAGGGAGACACTTCCTCTCCTGCAGAAGACCCGACCAAATACCAGCTCAGGATCCTATTAAAAGTCGAAATAAAAGCGTTCAAAATGTAAACTGGTTTCAGGGATATATTTATATATCTTAGACAAAGAATGCATCTTATTCCTTGTTGATAAAACCACGTCAATTCTACCAGCTACCAGGAAACCAAGATCTGTCTCTTTCCCTACCGTCTGTCTCTATTGAGGATGAAAAAGTATGTCACTCGCTCAGTCAAGCATTCCAACACGCTTTCAATTCAACAAATATATATAAACTGCAAATCCCACACCTCAGAAGGATTCGAACCCAGATAGCCAAGAGCGCTATGTGCCTTGGCGTACCTGGTACCTTAACCACTAGATCATAC
This sequence comes from Procambarus virginalis, assembly GCA_020271785.1. Classification (NCBI taxonomy): domain Eukaryota; kingdom Metazoa; phylum Arthropoda; class Malacostraca; order Decapoda; family Cambaridae; genus Procambarus; species Procambarus virginalis. The sequence goes on from WNGS01169498.1 coordinate 54,414,820, forward strand.
TACTGTATAAAAATCTTGGTAGTCGTGAGACTTTCATCCAAGATCCGACAGCGAATTCTTCTGGGGGTGTGGAGTTTTCAGTTGCATATTGGCTTGGGGACCATTCAAGCTTGTTCACATATAATAATAAATAATAATATATATATATATATATATATATATATATATATATATATATATATATATATATATATATATATATATATGTATATATAATTATTTTATCCGCCAGTAGAGGAGACAAAGCCCTAATATCACAAAAATGTAACTTTATTCTTCTTCATAGTCATTCTTGCTCAGTGCTTTATCCCCCNTGTGGGTCATGTACCCGGCAGCAGTTACTGGTTAATATTGGATGAAGCTAACTCTAAACATCTGGCCTTTGACCTCGAAAAAGATATAGACAGAGATAAGAGGCACGATAGACATTTTCATTTATAGATATATAGGTAAAGAATAAACCTATTTTTGCATTATAATAGAATTTGCATTTAAGAGAGAAATATATATATTTTTAATCCAGTGTGGCTCAGGGTCATAGTGATCTCTAATAGACACAAATTCCCGTAAAGTATCAACAAACATGACTTTTAACAAACTGCCAAAAAAATATTTTTATTATTCATATCTAGACATCATAGCCCTCATAAAATAGAAACATTTATGCAATTCAATTTTATTTTAAATTTCAGGCAAATAGGATGATGCTTAAATTTCACACGCTGTCAGGAGGGGAAATTGGGTGTTTCTTAACTTTTACAACGCAATATTCTAGGGATATAAACAAATATAACGCTTCCCAGTTTACGTTGGAATAACGAAATATATCGTTACAGGCGTTACGTTGTCTGTTTAGTAGGACAACATATACCGAGACCTAAGTATTATCAAGGACCAAGGTATACCCACTATGAATATCTCACAAATATACATCGAGAAACATACCCCATCTTGCAGGCGATGAGTCACAATAACGTGGCTGAAGTATGTTGACCAAACCACACACTAGAAGATGAAGGGACGACGATGTTTCGGTCCGTCCTGGACCATTCTCAAGTCGATTGTCGGAAGGGACAATCGACTTGCGAATGGTCCAGAACAGACCGAAACCTCGTCGTCCCTTCACCTTCTAGTGTGTGGTCTGGTCAACATACCCCATCTTCTCTGTGTATATACAGAAAGTACATATAGTTATGCTCTGGACGATAAGAAAAACGAAAAATATCTATGGCAAGGTAAAGCAAGACTTCCGTCTTGTTAATGATCCAGAACGGACCGAAACGTTGTCGTTCCTTCACTTTCGAGTGTGTGGTTTGGTCAACACTTTTCAGCCAAGTTATTGTGACTCCTCGTTCACAAGTATCTACTTTCGAAACTTGAGAATTACAACGTATATAATTACTCTCTAAATACAATGACTTTCTTGTAGGTTATTTAATTGTACTTTCTTTTTAAAGCATTTAACTCGCCAGTATCTATTTAATGTTTGGTGAACAGGTGTATGAGGTGAACGCCTCTCTGGTTATTTGTTTCTGACTCAGGCCTGGAATCGAACCCGGGCCCCTAGGACTGCGACTTCGGAACGCAGTCTACTTGGCGCGAGGCCCTATATTTGAGTGTGTACGTGTGCGTGTGCATGTGTTCGTGTGTGTGTGTTTTAAGAGGAGAAGAGTAACATTACTGCGCGGACATGCAGTTTATGTGAACCAATTAATCGAATTTCAGCGGGCTCAATTAGACTAATAAGCTGGTGAATAGCCATGAGTGAAAAACCCAACAGCATATGTATATTTAATGTATACATGTTCAGTATATGCATATTTAGTGCATGTATAATATACGACTCCACGACCCTAGGACAGGTAAGCAGGGGACGGAAGACTGGGGCGAAGATGCAGAGAACTTGAGCAAGGAATAGGGTACAAGACGGAGGAATAGGAAGGGTACAGCTCCGTGACCCAACCACCGTGAGTTTAGACTTAGCAGTGATATTGTATGGCGTCGACCAGACCACACACTAGAAGGTGAAGGGACGACGACGTTTCGGTCCGTCCTGGACCATTCTCAAGTCGATTGTGAAACGTCGTCGTCTCTTCACTTTCTAGTGTGTTAATAGTCAAGCCTTGTATGGCGTCCTTGTTGTCTATTTGCATCCCTTGGCGCCTCACAAGGGGCTCGGTTCCTAGGCAGTTGGTGATATTGCAATCTTGGATCTTCGTCCATTGGTCTTCTGACTTCAGAATTTCTTCTTGCTTCTTTCTACCGGTTTTTTCCGTCAAGCTTGGGGTCGTTGGTCTTCTTGGGTTTCGTGGTAGTCTTACTTCTTGTTGACAATGCAGTGTTGTCGTTCGAGGTTGTAGGTGTGGTGTCAAGAAGGAAATCTTCAGGTGTGTATTTGCACTTTCGTTGAGGAGGAGATGGTACTCCAACTGAGACAGCTTCGTTTGACGAATCGCTCGAGTCAAGAGCAAAGGCGGTGGTCCTTGGAGGTTGAGTAGTAGCCGGTCCTACAGCTGCAGGGATGGTGGGTGGGGCTGCTGTAGGTGTCAGATGTGAAGGACGTCGGTTCAGGGGCTGCTGTAGGTGTCGTCAGATGTGAAGGACGTCGGTTCAGGGGCTGCTGCAGGTGTCGTCAGATGTGAAGGACGTCGGTTCAGGGGCTGCTGCCTCCACTGTGGCAGTAGGAACGGGTATTGCAACAGTGGGTAGTAGATTCCCAGTGTTATCTGGGGCCAGAGGCCTCAGTACAACTCGTAACTGGTGTAGAGTTCTTCAGATACGGTGAAAGTCGAGAAGCCGTTCGCAGTGTAATGTTCAGAATCCTCACGTATTCCTGGTAGTTGGGGCTGGCAATCTTGTCAGCCATCGGGGTTAGAGCGTACACCTTGCTGTGTAGTGAGTTAGGAGCTGCTGTGGTGAAGGCTGGGTTGGTGGTTGGCTGCGATAGGGTGGTGGCGACGGATCTGTCGGCTAGTGGCTGGGAGCTGGGCCCCCATTGGCTAGGTTGCTGCGTGGTAGAGCTCTTCCTGCTCCCGGGAGCTCCGGGAAAGTAGCGGCTTGGATGTTAAATTACGGTGGTGCTTGACGAGCGGCGTTGGTGATGGAGGCGGTATGGCGCCTCGAGTCTTCAATTTTCCGAATTTCTTCCGTCCGACGCAGCCAGCGACGGAAGACGGCCACGTGGTCACTGTCGCAGACAGCGTTGGTCTTCAGCCTTGCAGACGGGGTAGCGGTGATCTTGCCTGCAGACACTGCACTTTGTGACGCTTTCCGGGCATTTGTTGGTAGAGTGCGTGTACTGGTAGCACTTTAGGCACTGTTGTAGATCGTAGTAGCGGTCCTTCTTGATCACGGCTGGTCGAATCTTGACTCCAAAGGACTTAAGTCCTTCTGTGACAGCAAGGTCCGCATGGGCATGGCGGAGAAGGTTAGTTTCATGGTCGCGGGGGTTGCGGGGGTGCGAGCGAGAATATTGGGATCGGTTGGTATCACAGGAAGGTTCTCAGCTTCGACTGTATCCACAATAGCTTTGAAGTCACAGTCGGAGATCCAATTGCTGGTTCTCCTGATGAAGACGGATCTCTCAGCAAGGAATCGTTGAGAGAAAATCAGCCTGATAAACGCTTTTTCATGGTCGGTGCGGGTAGGAAGTGTTTCGAAGTGGTCGATGATATCCTCTTGTGACTAGACGAGAACCACATCCACTCAGGGAAGCCCTCCTCCTCCTCCCGAATTTTTAAGGATGAGAGTGCGGCTGACCTAGTGTAATGCGCCTTGTTAACCATCACACAAGGTGTGGCCTCACACATCCGTTCCCATGGCGAGTGTCATAATGTATATTATATGTATGTCAAATTAGCGAGTGCGTATTTACTGTATGTCACCTTACACGCACGCACACGCGCACACACACACACACACACAGCCCGCCCACCAACGAGACAGCCTCACCACGAAATTGAGGCCTCATTCACCACACACACACACAACACACACACAACACCACACACACACACACACACACCGCCCAGCCACCCATCAAGGCAGCCTCATCATGCATGGCTCGAATGTCAAGAGAGACATTAAAGGTGTTCTCACCCCCCCCCCACCTCCTGCCTACCCCCTCCCTATACCTCCCCACCCCATCCTACCTCTCCCCATCTAACCCCTCCCCCCTCCCATCCCCAACTCTCCAATCTTGATTTTGACGCAAATTAAAAAAAAAAAAATAAAGCCAGCCAGGAACACTATCTGTAAGTTAAACAGACGGATTCAGCTGAACGGTAATCCTTCTTTATGACAGGTAATTGAGAGAGTTTGTTCTTTTTTTTTATTTTTTTTAAACCAGCTATGAAAATTTATGAAACGTAAAATTACCATATTTTTTGGGGTATTTTCGTTCGCCCTCAGTGGTCTCTGGTCCCACAAGCTTCAGTCTTTGTTACTTTCAAGAAATCTGTAAAATAAGCTATTTAATACCTAAAATATTGTTTTTAAATATTAAACATCAAATTGTATTCGTAAATCGTGATTATATATATATATATATATATATATATATATATTATATATATATATATATATATATATATATATTATATTATATATATATGTCGTACCTAATAACCATAACTCCCTTCTCGGCCTGGTATACAAGGCCCGATTTGCCTAATAGGCAGAGGAATTTTCGTTATTTAACAAAATAATGTTTCCAATTGGTTTATTTGAAATATTAATTAATATATTTATTAGAGCATTTAAACGTTCGGCATTGGGTGCGTTCTCGAGACGCGTTCTAAGAATTCGTCAGTGATACTAACAGTGGAGAAAGTGACGTATATCAATCTGCCCGCTAAATAATAAAGGGGGGGGCGAATTTAAGGTTGTGTGATTGGTGTACTATAAGGCTGTATTTCTTGGGCTGCATTGTTGCATCTTGTGTTGCGTGACGCAGCAATTGCGTGACGCAGCAATTTTGTAACATAGCACTTGTGTGACGCAGTGCCTTGTGCGGCGCAGCGCCTTGTGTACGCGCTTGAGCATCTTGACTCAGATCAAGGCCAAAAGATCAAGATGTTATTGCCACGTTTGAGACAAGATAATTATGCTTGAATCGGTGAATAAAACCATAAACAGAAAACTCGCCAGCCAAGACGCTGCCTGTGCCCAAACGTCTCCTTCCAGGGGTCACTTTAGAGGCGAGTATTGTTATAATATATATATATATATATATATAATTATATATATATATATATATATAGATATATATATATATATATATATATATATAATTATTATTGATTTATTTATTAATTTATTTCCCGGGTATTCCTAACCACACGTAGTGTGACCAAGATGGTAGGTAACCGGGAAGTGAGAGTAAACCAAAAAGATATATGGGGTAAACTAGGTGAGGGGTGACATTACTGGAGCGACAATTCTCTAATACTCGAGGTTTCAATGGGGAGGGAGGGAGGCACAGTGGAGAAAGAAAAGAGGGAGACGAGAAAAGAGAAAAGAGAGAGAAGAGAGAGAGGGAGAGAGGAGGAGAGAGAGAGAAGAGAGAGAGAAGAGAGAGAGAGTCGTGACACATACCTCTTGGTGTATCTTAGACAATTAGCAGTTAAAGAGAGTTGTGATTTTGACGTTGAACTTTTGTTTCTTGTTTAACTAATAGAACTGAACAGCGTCCTTCTTCTTCTTCGCTCCTTTGAACAATTGTTCAAAGAACGCTTGAACAAGCAGCATGGATTTCAATGGACCATTCGCGATTGCATTATTTCCGAAGAACATAATCGGCACTTACAGCTTATTAGTCACGGGATGAGGACATGGAATGAGCTTCAGCTCTTGGGCTCGTCCCTCTCAATTTTTCAGTCGATTTGTATATATATATATCCCTATCAGGACGTCCGCTGACCACAGAGAAAACGTCAATTATCATGGATTTATTCATTTCAGGCAAAAAAAAAAGAAAAAACTGACTTTTTACGATGTGACAAATCGAGAGAGGGCAAGGTAGTTGGTCAATCACGGAAATATTGCAGTCGTGTCCATCTGTCCTCTTTCCGGTCAATCTCGTGTCTAAACCCGTCACACACACACACACACCCGTCCCCATTGGGTTAGTGGACGGACCTGACCAGCCGTGAATCCGTTCTGTGGTGTTCAGTGAACGCCGCGAGTCATCTATCAGAATATTTCCCCCCTTGTCCGCCCCCTCCTCCAGCAAGCACACTGAAGACGTGAAAAATATGGTTGTGGGTGCATTGTGCCGTGAAGGGGGGGGGGTTGGGTTTGGAGGGGGGGGGTTTGGAGGGGGGGGGGTTGGGGGGGGATTTCTTCCGTGACGGGGTGCCGCGGAGCAGGGTGTCAGTCTATGTCTTCGTCTGCTTCCGTCGAGAACTGTCGAATTACCATAAGGTCTGTGACGGCGGTAGATTAAATAGGGTGTGGTGGTGTTGTCAAGTGTGTGTGGGTGTGTGCTGGTTGGCGTGTGTGTGTGCGTGTGTGTGTGTTGTGTGTGTGTGTGTGTGTGTGTGTGTGTGTGTGTGTGTGTGTGTGTGTGTGTGTGTGTGTGTGTGTGTGTGTGTGTTGTGTGTGTGTGTGTGTGTGTGTGTGTGTGTGTGTGTGTGTGTGTTGTGTGTGTGTGTGTGGTCTGTGTGTGTGTGTGTGTGTGTGTGTGTGTTGTGTGTGGTTCTGTGTTTTTTTTAGGTGCTGTTGTGTGTGGGTTGTTTGTTGTGTGGTGATTGTTTTTGTGTGTGTGTTTGTGTGTTGGGGAGGTGGGGTGGGTGCGGTGAGGGGGGGGGTCGGTTGGAGTTTTGTGTGTGTGTGTGCTGGGTGTGTGGTGGTGGCTGTGTGGGGGTGTGGTGCTTGTGTGTGGGTGGTGTCGGAGTGTGTGGGTGTGTGGGTGTGTGTGTGTGTGTGTGTGTGTGTGTGTGTGTGTGTGTGTGGGGCGCGGGCAGCGGCTGGATAGGGGGAAAGGTATTCTAGAGTGGGTTGGGGACAGTGGGCAATAGGGGGTGGGGGGTTGGGGTCGTGGGGGGTAGTGGGGAGAGTTTTCCCTTTTTTATTGTGTCCCCTGTTTAATTCATGTCCCCAGGTCCATTGGTTTTTTTTTGGTAGGGTATTTACACGCGCGGGCGTCGCACAAGATAACAATATGCAGATCTGATCTGAGGCACAAATAAGGTAACTGATCTCTCACAGCGCCATTACACAGTTTCAAATGTAGATATGATAGAGCCCAAGTAGGCTCAGGAATCTGTACACAGTTGATTGACGATTGAGAGGCGGGACCAAAGAGCCAGAGCTCAACCCCCGCAAGCACAACTAGGTAGTATCACACACACTTACACACCACACACACACCAAGTATAGAACCACTCCATACTCTATGTAGTAGACAAGACCAAACCACATAAGCCGTGGGGCGGTTAGCCTCGTTAAAAAGCACTACAATCACACTTCTGTGGGTTGACGTGCTCAGTGCTCAGTAACTCACTGTATACTAGATTTGGCGGAAGAGATCTCTTGCCCTGTCTGTGCAAGACAAACTAGATCTGTACGTAGCTGTGGAGCATTGTAAAAAACACCACAATCACCCTGCTGTTCATTGGGCAGTAACTCTGCATACGCTACAGGATCTAAGATATTCCTAACACCTGTCCTTAATAGGTAGAAGAAAATGTATACATTTATACATGTATACATTTATACACAGATTGCTATAATATTGCTTAGCGTTGTATAAACGCATGGCCACGTCTTTGGTAGAAAGTACATTTAACAAAACAGTAAAATCTGAACTTTTCCTATTAAGGCCACTTAATAGCTCAGTCGATAGAGCTTCGGCCTCAACACACACGTGGGGGTCCAAGGTTCGAGTCTCCTAGAGCCCAGGCGAATGGAATTAACAAAATAGTCCTCGCTGTAGTCCTATAGCAGATGAAACGAGACGGGGTTACGGGCTATCATGCCCGTGCCACTTCTTGGGTGGCTACCCAACACCTTGGGCTGGACGTAGAGCGACGGTCTCGCTTCCTGCAGGTCGGCGTTCAATTCCCGACCATCCAAGTGGTTGGGCACCATTCCTTAACCTCGTCCCATTCCATATCCTTATCCTGACCCCTTCCCAGTGCTATATAGTCGTAATGAGCTTGGCGCTTTCCACCTGATAGTTCCTTCTTTCTTGAGTGGCTCAATCTTTATCAATCAATCTGGGACGGGGGGAAAATATCAACTCCGATCACCTATAGCTCCCTTTCCACACTGCCTTCCCTCTTCCATCTCATCCCTCCCTCCCAACCCCATGCACCGAGGAAGAGACCAACCATCCCTCGTAGTAGAACAGAGGTCTACGACAAGCTCACACTTGAGGTGAACAAATCCACAAGGGGGCGTGACGAAGGGATCGAACCTACGTCAGAGAGGATCCCAGACGCTGCTGCCTTAATCGCCTGAGCTATGACATGGTAAAAAAAAAAGAATTGCAACCAGAGTTCTACTCAACTTACTTGATCCTGCAGCCTCTCCGAGACACAAACCAGGGCGGTTTGTGTTTATCGCACTTGAGGTCTTCCCCCCCCCCCCTCCCTAGGCCCTCAAGTGCGATGCTCTTCTGTTGATTAAACACTGATGCTCATCATTAATCGCTGCTCTTCTGTTGATTAATCACTAGAGCAGCTCTGGGGTACTGCCTGGGCTCGTTACCACACGGCAACAGAAGAACCGACTCCAGGTTTATATATTCAAGGCCGTTATATCGACGCGGTCGGTGTAAAGTGGCTATATCACTCTCTTGTATCTCCGGCCGACTTACGACAGTTCGGCCGGCCGTTAATGCCTTCGGAAACGATAACGAGGTCATTGAGCTCGTTACCCGACTGACAGCGAGTGTTTGCGGCGCTCTGGGATGTACGTGTTTCGCAACGGGGGGTGCGATGTACGTACACACACCACACACACCACACACACACACAACACACGACACACCACACAACACACACACACACACACACACACAGCACACACACCACACACAACAACACAGAGCTCAACTTTGCCGTAGCTCATCACAGCGCGCGTGAAATACCTTCACAGGTATTTCACATGATTGTAATTCACAGGACCCCCCCCCCCCTCACCGGATCGTAACTTATCACGCTTGAATCAGATCGAGATCAGCCGCCATATCAGGTTATAGCAAAGAAAGATCATGTCTAAATAGCCCGTTAAGTTCCATGTCAAGACGACACTTGACAAAGCAGAATATAGAATAGTTAACTATCTTTCCTGTTGGCCATAAAGAATACGGAACTGTCAACCTGAAGAAACTTGAGAAGAAAATTGTAAAACAAAAAATGGATGGGTAAGGAAGTACCTAAGGCACAGAAAAGAGAGGTCATAGTGAAAGGAGATATGTCGTAAGTGAAGAGCCCCAGTGATCGACACTTGGACCTATCATTTTGCTAATGCAAGCCAATGATTCATAGAAAATGGGATCATTATTAAAACAAGGGCTTGGTACGTAACTGAAGGAACAGAGCTACACTGGCCCACTGAGGACCAGAAACTCACCACACTACAGGGAAAAGTATTTAAAGGAACTTAACGAGTGGAAAGTGAAATTTCTCTTAAATTTGAAAAACCGAAGCTGAAGAAAAAAAGAAAATTATGTAGAGAAAGTGCCAAGCCAATGAGATATAATATTATATATAGATATACTATATATATATATATATATATATATATCTATATATAATATATTTATATATATATATATTATATTTCACAACCTTGGGTTGTGAAGTTTCCAAAACTGTTGGGTACATGTAAACAAAGCCGCTATGGTTCTTGGAAGATGTACAGGTTTCGTATATTTGGAGCGTAAATGCCTGATGAATCCTAGACCATGGGCTGCGGGTTGCTTATTGGTCGACTTGGCTGGTTGGGTTTGCGGATTGATTCAGATGATTGACTAGAGGCTTAAATGAATAAATTGCTGCATAGATGAATATTTGAAAGGTTAAATGGATGGATGGATGGATGAGAGGATAAAGAGCAAAACTGGAGAGGGGGGGGGGAGGAAAGGGGGAAGAGAGAAGAGGGGGGACGACGTCAAAATGACGCCACTTTGGCTCAAATGCTTAGCTCCCAAGAAAGTGTTGGTTAAAGCTTTAGTAGTCACTCGAGGATATAAATATTGCTGACATTCAACAGCTTGAAGAGCGCACACACGCAGTTACGCTCGCTGTCAATGGGTTTGACTCGGCATATTGGCGTTTACTTGCTAACACTTATATGTCGCATACTTTCTGTATACCCCCTGATACATGACAGGTAACGCACTCTGTATATCCCCCTGAGATATGACAGGTAACGCACTCTGTATATCCCCCTGATAATGACAGGTAACGCACTCTGTATACTCCCTCTGAGATATGACAGGTAACGCACTCTGTATACTCCCTGAGGTAGTATAGGTAACGCACTGTATATCCCCCCTGAGATATGACAGGTAACGCACTCTCTGTATATCCCCCCTGAGATATGACAGGTAACGCACTCTCTGTATATCCCCCTGAGATATTACAGGTAACGCACTTTGAATATCCCCTGTCAGGTAGGATAGGTAACCCATTCGATGGCGTCTGATCGTCTGACCTCTATTCTTCACCCCACCTTTTCCCCCATCACTATTCCATACTGGGAGTGACCCCTATGCTGGCTCGCTCCCTTCCTTCCCTCTCTCCATTCTGTATTTCATCTCTACCTCCTACACTCATTCCCTTTCTCTCTCCCTTTCCCTTGTCTTTAATCCTCGTGCCTCTTCAGCAGCTAAGAAAACATGATGAATAACAATCAATTTGGGACAATTAACATGAAACTGATTGGCCAGAAATTGGGTAATGAGTCGACCCTCATCTCTTTATGAATACCTAACGAACTGTGTGGACGTCAATTTGGATTTATAATTAAATTAATAATTGTGAAAATCGAGACAAAATTAGCTTCTGATTATTGATTTTTTTTCGTTTTCATTAAAATGAGAAGGTAAGTACATAGGGGGTGAGGAGAGAGCGAGTGAATTAAAGGCCTTGATAGTGTTAAGGCATAAAATGGCACTATCATTTTAATCAACTTTTTTTTAATATGCTTGAAAAGAATTAGAGCAATTTGTTGAACACGGAAAGGTCCTTACTTAAACCATTCTGCAAATCCTCTATTAACATTTGTTTGTCAACATATAAACAAATAACAGCTTTTGCAAATAATGTATTTAACAAATTTTCTTACAATATACTTTAAATGGCCGATAATTCAACGCAAGTGATTTATCTTCTTTCCTAACAATCTGCACCACATTTCCCCCACCCCCTTCCCAAAATACTGGAACTCTGCTTAATTCTAGCGATTTTTTATTTTTTTTATATACAAGACGAAGGCTTTGTGAGCTCGTTATCGCATTCTTAAGGACTCTAGCATCTATCTGCCATCTGATCCAGAGTACTTGCTTGTCTATAATACTGATATTTGCTTAATAACTTCCTCTTTAATAAACAATCAGTCAATTTGTCTTCTTCGTCACCTAAACAGATTTTTTTCTTTCTAGGAAATCTTT
>WNGS01169498.1:54441320-54454708 GCA_020271785.1 Procambarus virginalis
TTTTATTATGGTAGATTTTACGCTTTCGAAATATCATATGCAATGATGAGATTCATTTGTGTGTATGTACTCACCTATTTGTACTCACCTATTTGTGCTTGCGGGGGTTGAGCTTTGGCTCTTTAGTCCCGCCTCTCAACTGTCAATCAACTGGTGTACAGATTCCTGAGCCTACTGGGCTTTATCATATCTGCACTTAAAACTGTGTATGGAGTCAGCCTCCACCACATCACTGCCTAATGTATTCCATCTGTTAACTACTCTGACACTGAAAAAGTTCCTTTTTCGTGTGTGTGTGTGTGTGTGTGTGTGTGTGTGTGTGTGTGTGTGTGTGTGTGTGTGTGTGAATTTGAGAACATTGCACTGAACTTCATTTCATTACACCAGATTAACACAGCAAACGAGCTCAGACAAGCTGTAAAAATGAAAGCAACACAATTAGCGCTGAAACATGTAACGACGCAATCAAGAGCATCCAAGGCCATTCCCAGTAACAAAAAAATATATATAAATATCTATGTAACTGAGTCAAAAGCAATATTACAAACATGTAATTACAGTAAACTAGCTGTAGCAACTCTGTAATTATTGACACAATAAGGGTGAAGAAGATCATAAGGAGTAGTGACTAAACTGGTTTAATTACATAGCACTTGGGAGGGATATGAGGATATGGTGCTGGGATATGAGGACAAGGAGCTGGGATATGAGGACAAGGAGCTGGGATATGTGGACAAGGAACTGGGTTATGTGGACAAGGAGCTGGCTTATGAGGACAAGGAGCTCGGATATGAGGACAAGAAGCAAGGTTATGAGGACAAGAAGCTGGGATATGAGGACAAGGAGCTGGGATATGAGGACAAGGAGCTGGGATATAAGGACAAGAAGCTGGGTTATGAGGACAAGGAGGTGGGATATGAGGATGGGGTGACGTAGTACCCAATCACTTTAGCCATCGGGGATCGAGCACCGACCCTGCATGAATCAAGTGGTTGGACACCCACTCGATCAATAAGATATAGTCAAAGTAGCAACATTACATTTCCGTGGTGGCAGAGAATAAGCTCCGAGGACGCTGAGTACGACGTGTGGCGCCCTCCTTGTCAAGCCAAGGGATACCAGATAGACTAATTGTAAACAATTCCCTTTGGAATAAGCCAAGCGATCCCGTTTGGCGACAGAACCCTTGTTTTATCTCCGGTTCGACTCCTTCGATTCGTCGAAAGGATGGGTATTTTACCGGGATGCAACCCACAACAGGTGGCTAAATCCTGGGAATACCTCTTACGCTGCTATGTGAATCGAGGCATCAGAAGAAAGGAAATATGATCAACCTGTCCTGCACGGGAGTTAAACCCGGGTCCCTGGGTTGCGAGTCAAGAACGCAGACTACTGCGCCACAGGACCCATGAATATACACCTGCCTGACAAGCACACAAATGACCCCTTCACACACACACCTGACCTCAGAATACGATTGGATTCAATCCCACTATTCTTCACACGTGCTTCTTGCTTGTCTCAGAGCAGGCGTATGACAGATCTGCATACCTGAACGCATTAGTCACATGTGCGGTCAGGTGGTCAGTTGACTCAGCACACCTGGATCCTACCAATTGAACCCTCCGTAGGGTTCAACCCTACGGGGGGTAGATAGGGGCCAAACATCAACCTGTCCACCAAATTTGCCACTCCGTAAAATATGCAACTGTTTTGCCTAACCCCCCAAAACGACGTACAACCCCAAGCAACCCACCTAACATATAGAAGCCAATGGGTAGAAAACGTAAAATATTGAGCGGTAATCTTCACTATTACGTTCCATTTTCAACGGTTTGGTTGATTTCGTCAAAAATGTGTGACGTATGAGGTTTAGAGGGCAGGTTGCAGGTCCATTCTCATCTAATACGTCGTATTATTAGCGGTTTAGGTCATAAATATGTAGTAGTATTTTTTTTACGGAGTTTCAACTAAAGAAAACGGCCTCCCTGCCTCTGCATCACCTGATTCCAACTCCAAAAAAAAAGAAAATAAATGTCTGAAATCTCATTATTCCATTTGTTATTAAAACTACACAATTGAAACAGGTTGTCGGGACCTCTATTGTTTACAATATATATATATATATATATATATATATATATATATATATATATATATATATATATATATATATATATATATATATATATATATATACACCAAAGACACCTTACAAGCTGAAATTATCGCAGAAGGAGGAAAGAATCGAGGCAACTACAGAAGTACCATACTGACCCCCGAGCTCAAAGCGGCAGCCAAGAGCCTTCGTGAGAACAAGGAGATAGTTGTCAGGAGAGGCGACAAGTCGCCAATATACGTCATCCTTAAGAAAGACGAATATCTGGCGAAAATGAACCACATACTCTCTGACCAAACTAAATTCCAAAGGGTAACGAAGGACACTACAGCCGAATTGAAAACAAAGGTCAACAAGTTGATTGAAACTGTGAATGCCAAGAAATCCGGACTCCACCTGCCAAAGATTATTGGAGAATATAAACCTGGATATGCGTATGGAAACGTCAAGACGCATAAGCCTGGAAACCCACTTCGGCCAATTATCAGCCAGATACCCACACCCACGTACAGACTGGCGAAACGACTCAACGGCTTACTGACTCCTTATGTCCCGTGCAACTTCAGCCTGAAATCCCCGAAGGAATTTGTTGACTTACTGCGGGGAACACGGGCTACAGGGATAAGAGCATCGTTGGACGTAGAATCACTGTTCACCAACGTACCTGTGGATGAAACAATCGGGATGATAATGGACCGAGTGTATCGAGACCCGGCATGTACTCCCCTTGACATGCCAGAAAATATCCTGAGGAAACTACTCCAAGCTTGTACTAAGGAGGCACCCTTCTTGAGCCCGGATGGGCACATGTATAAGCAAGTAGATGGGGTCGCTATGGGTTCTCCCCTAGGCGTCCTGTTTGCAAACTTCTACATGGGTACTATTGAGGAAAAAGTCTTAGTCGACTTGAACTTGAAACCGGCCATATACTGCAGGTATGTTGACGACATTTTTACACAGGTACCTGATGTCAGACATCTGCAGGAGCTGAAAGAAGCGTTTGAGCAGAATTCTGTGTTACGTTTCACTTACGAGATGGAGAAGGATGGGAAGCTGCCCTTTCTAGATGTAACAGTCATGGAAAGGAGCGGAGGTTTCCACACTACAGTCTACACTAAGGAAACAAACATAGGAATGTGCCTAAATGCCAACAGTGACTGCCCAGATAGGTACAAGAGGAGTGTTGTTAACGCTTATGTCGACCGTGCTCTCAGCCACAGCTCAGAATGGAAGCAAGTCGACGAAGAACTCTGTAGAGTAAGGCAGGTCCTAGTCAACAACGGCTTCTCCAATGGTTTCATTGAAGACATCATAAGAAGGAAAGTGAAACGCCATGCAACCTCTGAAGATACAACTAACACAACACCTATACCCCCTATTAGACTATTTTACAGGAACTTCTTCTCCACAGCTCATAAAACGGAGGAAAGGGTCCTGAAAGATATTGTTAATAGAAACGTTATCCCTACAGACAAAAATCAGAAGATACAATTGACGATTTACTATAAAACCAAGAAAACTGCCAACCTACTCATGAGAAACTCTCCAGACACAAAGCAGAACGCTTTGAAAGAGACCAATGTCGTCTATGCCTTCAAATGCCCACTTGGGGACTGTAAGCCCCAAAGAACTCAATATATAGGCAAGACAACAACATCTCTTTCCAGGCGATTAACGATGCATAAGCAACAGGGCTCTATCAAGGAACATATAATCTCTTCCCACAACCAAACCATCACCAGAGAAATCTTAACAAACAACACAGAAATCATTGATAGATACAGCGACAACAGGCGGCTTGACATCTGCGAGGCACTACACATCAAGAAGTCAACACCAGCAATCAACAGCCAATTAACGCACTACTATATTCTACCCACTTCAAGACTCCGCTCCAATATAGAAACATCAAGAAATACGGGCCAATAGGCCTTCTGCAGTTACAGATCTATTCTTCCCTTATACCCATTGTTTCGTGTTCTGTGTTTGTTCTCACCTCACCCCAAACCATTGTAACATGTCACCTCACCCAAATGCAGGTATTTAAACTCTGTTCAGTTATAGTTGTTCTGTGTGTGTGTAACTAAAGTCTTTGAAAATGTAATAAGTTTTACGAAACGCGCTCAAGTGTCGCGTCAGACTAAGAAATAAAGAATGAATTTTGGAGAATTGATTTTTAATTTACCGTCATCAGTAAAAACAAACATAAGGAAAATTGAGAAAATTCGTGTTAGAATTATTAATCTTACTTTTTCGGTCATATTTAATAACATATATATATATATATATATATATATATATATATATATATAAACGAGTTAAACACATTTAAAAAGAGAAACACATGTGCAATTATACATACGATATACATATTAGGACTGGAAATGTATTCATATGACATTAAAATCGTTTCAAAACGATCTAAATAGATTTATGTGTTCACTTAATTGTGGTTCTAATGGTTGAATTTCAGCTCTTTGATGGCCCTCCTCTCAACCATGAATCAACGGATGTACAGGTTCCTGAAGCCATATTGCGGGTGTGTATGCACTCTGTCTTCGCTACTTCACATTTCCTTTCAATCCATTTTTCTTATAGTTCTGTGTGTGTGTGTGTGTGTCCGTGTGCGTCTGTCTGTCTGTCTTAGAGTGTCAAGCGTCTTGCTAAAGTCACCTCCTGGGGTCAGATTCACGAAAGCACTTACGCAAGCACTTACGAACGTGTACATCTTTCCTCAATCTTTGACTTCTTTGGTTACATTTATTAAACAGTTTACAAGCATGAAAACTTCCCATTCAACTGTTGTTATTGTTATAAACAGCGTCCTGGTGCTTCGGAGCTCATTAACTGTTTCATAATTGGAAACAAAGCCACCAAAGATTGAGAAAAGATGGACAGATTTGTAAGTGTTTGCGTAAGTGCTTTCGTGAATCTGACCCCTGTGCTTTAAAACAGCGATAATAAGATAAGCGCTCCATCGAGACAAGCAACTTGCAAAAAACATCAAAGGTAATTTTTATGTAATATTTAATATTATTTTTCTACAGAAACGCAGCACCTGAAGTCAAAATAACTTATATTTGTAGCAGGAACTACAAACCTGAATTCAAATAACAATATTATTATTATTTCTATAATAAAATAATTATTATTTTTGTAATAAAAATAATAATAATAGTAAAAATAATAATAATAATAATAATAATATTATTATTATTATTATTATTGGAATTGTTTTAATTATATTTCATATAATTATGTTGTTGAAATATATTTACGTATTTTCTAACTAATATTATTACTAATTATTGCTAATATTATTGCTAATGATGAATTATTATAACCATTAATGGTATTTATGCAATGGCCGTCTACAATGTTGCCACAAAATAATAATACCCTCTGATCATGTCCAAAGTCCTTTATAAAAAATATTAAACAAAATAACTTGATTCCTCAACTTGCAAATCAACACTACAGAGGGTCAGAAGAAAGGTGTAAGTTTAGTATACTGAGCCGACCCAAACACTCCACACACACACACACACACACACACACACACACACACACACACACACACACACACACACCACACACACACACACACACAGGGGCCGGGTAGCCTGGTGGAGGGGCCGGGTAGCCTGGTTGAGGGGCCGGGTAGCCTGGTGGATAGCATGCAGGACTTGTAATTCTGTGGCGCGGGTTCGATTCCCGCACCCGGCAGAAACAAATGGGCAAAGTTTCTTTCACCCTGAATGCCCCTGTTACCTAGCAGTAAATAGGTACCTGGGAGTTAGTCAGCTGTCACGGGCTGCTTCCTGGGGTGTGTGTGTGTGTGGTGTGAGAAAAAAAAAAAAAAAAATAGTAGTTAGTGTAGTTAGTAAACAGTTGATTGACAGTTGAGAGGCGGGCCGAAAGAGCAAAGCTCAACCCCCGTAAAATACAACTAAGTGAATACAACTAAGTGAATACACACACACACACACACACACACACATATATTTGTAATTCACCACCCTGTGTTTTTTACGTGTTTTTGTTTTTTGTTTTGTCTTTACCAACTCCTCCATTCTTATTTTTTCTCTCTCTCCTCTTTGTTTTATCTTGCAAACACTCTGGTTTTATTATAAGTGCAAACGTAGCTTGGATAATTTGTACACAGTTTATACAAGGTCATTGTGTGTAATTAGAAATGCTGAGTGTGTATATATATATATATATATATATATATATATATATATATATATATATATATATATATATATCATGCTCCCTTCTATGATATTGTTTTATGATTTACTCCAAAATAATGGAGTAAATCAGTGAGAATTTCTTACTGAGAAATTCTTACTCGGAGGGAATTCACTGAGGCAGAGACGGGGCAATAAAGAGATGGAGAAACAAAGGGAGAGAATGAGAGAAAGAAGGGGAAATGAAGGGAGAAAGTGTGTTGGGGAAGAGGGTAGGAGAAAGGGGAGAAAAGTAGATATGAAATGGGAAATTGATGGAGAGGAGACATGTTGGAGAAGAAAGGTAGAGAAAGTTGGCAGGGATGAGAGGAACAAGATATATATATTCACCGAGATGCATGTATACTCCGCTTCTCAGTATACATACCCTGCGAGTTAACCTTAGTTCTGGACCATGCATCATGACTGAAGTATACATACAGGTTGTTGGTTTGGTTAGGACCTATTCATTAAAAAAATCGATTTTGAAATTGATCAAAATCTAAGTACATACTAATGGAAGGGTTGTCAATTTCGCAGACAAAAGCCATGATTGGTCATTAGACTATTACAAATGACTTGAAACTGTTTAGCACTCCATTTCCTGTGTTAGTTAAGAATAAGATTATCACCGATGCTGAGATGAGGATGCTGGGAGGCCTTGAAGTATGTCTTTTGCTTCCCATGGCATCGTATGTCTTTTTAATAGTGGAATACCGCAAACATGAGAAGACTGGACCTTTCACTCCTGAAGATGTGATAGTTCTGGAATAACATCTTTCTTAGAGTTCTGGAACAACGACATTCCTCTACGGAACTTCAGAGGGCTGGAACAACGACATTCCTCTACGGAACTTCAGAGGGCTGGAACATCGACATTCCTCTACGGAACTTCAGAGGGCTGGAACAACGACATTCCTCCAAAATGAACATTTGAAAAGTCATAACTTCCCACCCAGAACCTCTCCTGGGGTCTGGGATTCCTTGAGATGCAAATATTACTGGAAATCTACAGCGATCAATCATTATATCGAATCTTGTGGTCCGCAGAGCCGAAATGGGGAAATGTAAAGAGGTAGCAAACTGCAGAGAAACGAGCAGCTGTTGCAAATAATTTGCACGGACAGACAAGCGAACGGAAGACACCCACCCACACCTGCAGGGAGGCCGTGACGTCAGAGCAACCACGTACCCCCATTGGCTGGAAGACCTGAATAGCCACTCCCACTTCCTAATCCCCCGCCTTTTCACAATATTTTCAATAGCTTACGGCCCACTTAAATAATGTTTGTGTCTTTGGTGTGTGAATTATGCATATAAGAGTGATTGAAAAAAATACGAAACGAATAAACTAAGCCACAGGTAAATATATATAAGGTGACGATGATGATTGGAACACTGTGTCGAATCGTGCGATTGGGGTGTGTTGGTGAGCATCCGGAGCGTCCTGCCCTCTAGCGGCCGGCGCGGAACTAGGCAGGCACAAAGTGAAAAGCCTTCTCTGATAGCTTTATATATTTTTATTTATTTATATATACAAGAGTTCTTACATTCTCGTACAGCCACTAGTACGCGCAGCGTTTCGGGCAAGTCCTTAATCCTATGTTCCTGGAATACGACCGATGGTACGACTAGAATATGTTTCAATAGTCTAAGGAATTAATTATTTCAATCATTTTGATGAAGAAGGGACTCTCTCTCTACCTGCCCCATCACTCCATGGAGGACAGAAAAAAATGTATATATGCTGGTTAGCATTGTAAATGTGTGGCCACGTCTGTGGTAGAAAATAATAATAATAAAAAAAAACTCCCCCATTCCCCCCAGTTCAAACTAGCTTATTCCACACTTACTTCAGCTATGTTGCTGAATGCTAATCTAATTTAGCTAGATATAAATATATATATTGTTTCGACATATATACATATATACACTACATATCTGAAATTTGATTAATCTGAGAAATTCTGATTAATCTAATTAATCCCATTCTAAAAATTGAACAAGACACATTCGGCCAACCATATTTAATGATCACTATGACGCATTATCAACCCCTAATTGTAATCATTAACTAGCGGCATAGTTAACCTCATATGTAAACATTCGCAAAAGACTGGAATTAACAAAAATCGAATGAGGCGTTCATTTTGTGTTCCAGTTGGTAGAACCGCGTCAGTAAAGCTTGCTTGCTGTATTGTGTATAGAGTCACTCACTCCACAGTAACCTGTGTCACTGTAAACAGCCTGCATAACTACTCGAACGATTTGGGTAGGAGTAAACTAATCCTATTTTTTCTAGTATGAAAATCTGATAGTATGACTGAAATTAATACCATTGGTCAAAGTACGTTAGCTCCTAGCTGGTAATTATATATATATATATATTTACAATTAACCTCTGGAGAGTTAATTTAAGGCTAATAAACCTCTGGAAAGTCTTTAAAGGTCTATCAACCTCAGCAGGAATATTAAGGTCAATAAAAACCTCTAGAGGGTTATTAATGGCCACTACAACTGGTTACTACACTACTTTCAGTTGATTACCCTCCCAGAGACTGATAGACCTTAATAACCCTCCATAGGCTGATAGACCATGATTACCATAGCACGGAGTGCACAGAACCACAGAGGGAGAGTCTAAGCCGTCCCAGAAACAATTTCATGCAACAATCTTAACTAACCATTACTTAACAAATGATTTTTGCCTATTTCATGTTGCAAGTGAATATCGCCTTTTGAGTGTTGGATCTGTTTTAAATATCAATGTTTATCAAGAACTCCTCATTACGACGTGCCAACTGGGTCTTAAGCCTTGGGCTTTTCGTCACCAGACTGAAGTCTGCTCTAAGTCTGCTCTAAGTCAGCTGGTCATGCTGTAGCGCCATTGTGTTGCTAACTAGTTATTGGACGGTTATTGTTATTATAATTAGTATTGGTATTGGTATTATTATTATTAATCTCTATTTAATAATATTATTTTCAATTTAATTATACTATTTCTTATAATTATAATATTCTTTATAATTAAAATCTTTTATATCCATTATTATTTTCTTCATAATTATCAGTTTCCATATAATTGTGATTTTTCATTATAATTATTATTTTCAAGATAATTTGTATTTTTTTATAATTAATGTTTTAATTATAATTATTATTTTCATACTAAATATTCTTATAATTATCATTTTATTACCATTATTATTGTATTATTGTATTATTTTAAATTATCAACATTCTTATGTTAATAAACATTTGATGTTGAGTTAAATACTTATTAACCTCTGGAGTGTTAGGCCTATCAACCTCTGGAGGGTTATTAAGGTCCATCAGCCTCTGGAGGGTTAAGGTCTATCAGTCTCTGGAGGGTTATTAAGGTCTATCAGTCTCTGGAGGGTTATTAAGGTCTATCAGTCTCTGGAGGGTTATTAAGGTCTATCAGCCTCTGGAGGGTTATTAAGGTCTATCAGTCTCTGGAGGGTTATTAAGGTCTATCAGTCTCTGGAGGGTTATTAAGGTCTATCAGTCTCTGGAGGGTTATTAAGGTCTATCAGCCTCTGGAGGGTTATTAAGGCAACTACAATAGATTACTGGTAGACAAGCAAGTATACTTTAGTTTTGGACATTAGACTCGCAGTGTCCTAGACACGTATACATCCGCTACGGGCTCACCATAGCCCGTGCTTCTTGGAACTTCTTGTTCCAGGTAGCGAATCTTTAGCAACAACAACAACTAGACACGTATACCGGGACTCGAAATATACCAGGACACGGAATATACCAGGACACGGAATATACCAGGACACGAAAGAGGTATAAAGTGAATATGTCCTTCGTCCGTTCACATAATTTTTTTCGTTCGTTGAACTATTTTGATTATGTATTCTATTTGCACATTTTTTTTATATTTATAGAACTTTTCTTTTACATATTTTTCTTTATTATATAAAGAACTTTATTTATTATTTATATAATATTCCACGTTATTTATATCATTTGTTATTTATAAACATTTTCTTGATTATAGACTTTCCTTTATTTATATATAATATTTATTATTTTAATATAATTTTCACTATATATATAATTATTTTATTGGTTTAAATTAAATATATATTTATTTGATAATAATTATTAAGTTATTTATTAGTTTTTCTCAGAAAAAAACATTTGTCCAGATAAATGAACAAAGTTATTTACATTATTATTACGTACTTGTTTTTTTTTTTACTGATCTGCTGTTGTTTGTGCAAGATTTGTGTGATGTTGCAATTTTGTCATTTGTGTTCTTGCAAGATTTGTGGGATGTTGCAAGTCATTTGTGTTCGTGCAAGATTTGTGTGATGTTGCAATATTGTCATTTGTGTTCGTGCAAGATTTGTGTGATGTTGCAATTTTGTCATTTGTGTTCGTGCAAGATTGCAAATACACAATTCGATGTATATATACACCGATAAGCGGGGGTGAGCTTCTCGTAAATATACCATGAAACTGAATACACTTCTAAGAGTATATCAACAGAAAAGCAGGTTATACATCTCTGCATAAATACACCGAGATGCCGTATACACCTCTCGGTATATATTATAAAATTATATTCACCGTTTGCTGCAAAAAAAAATTAGGTATAATCTTGCGTATGTTATCGTTAAAATGTTAATTTAATCTAAGAACGCCGATTAAATACAAATCCACTTTGTACTTTTAACAAAAAATATTTCATTAATTATATATTATATACGTTTCGAATTATAATATTCAACGCCAGGCAAGAAAACACAAAATTTCATGTAAGTTAGAGAATAATTTTTTGTAGTGAGAATTAGGGCATGCATAGAGAATTAAGTCATATTATGTTGTATTATAATGCAAATTGTACATATTAGAAGTAAGTTTTTTGTAGTATACATACTATGTCTCCTCCGTTTTCTACGGATGAGTATTTCTATGTATTTATGTATTTCTATGTATTCTATATATAGAATGTCTATGTCTACCTCTCTCTCGTTAAATTATAAAGTTTCAAATTTTCACTATAACTATATTTTAAAGTTATAACACATATTCAAAGAGAAAAATACGTAGGGGCTGTGATGAGAGATCGAACCTATGCGGTGGGTATTCCCCAGGCACACGCCCTAGCCAATTAAGCCACGACATGGTCAAAAGGATTGCAACATGGAGTTCTACTGAACTCACAGGGGTTTCCTGAGGCTTCCACTGAAGCCACTATGCAAATATTCTAAGCTACACAAATCACATGTTCGAACGTAAAGACAATATTTGTATACGTTTGCGTGTCTATAGACTTTAAACAACAAATCCACTTAGTATTTTCTACGGAAGAAACATGTGTTCGCGATACAGTATCGTATGTGTTGCTGTTGGTATGGATGTCGTGTATATTAAAACACGAATTGTCGTGTTAGTGGGTGGGTTACGACGTCACACGTGCTTAAGACATCGTAAGTGACACGTAAGTCCAGGTAAGTGTTGTGGTAAGCTTGTCTGTTGAAAAATCATGTTTTTTTTTATGTTGATGAGTTCCATGTACCCTATACCTCGCAGGTACCGTTTAGGTACCCATTGTACCACCATTAGCACTACTCATGAACAAGTCTGCAAAATAATTTTTCCTTATAAATTCTTTATGCAATAGTTTAAAAAAATACTATTTTATTACTATTATTATTACTGTTTGTCTAACAAAATTATTAAATTGGTAAATTATTTTAATAATATGCAAATAAATATTTGTTTTGTAATATTTATCATTTGTGTTATAATTGTGACTATCTTTAAATATTATGAATAATATTATGGCTCCTATTAGGCTTACCTAACTGTTCTTGTGGGAGGTTGGGCTTCAACTCATTGGCCCCACCTCTTAGGCTTCATTTACCCGGCGTCTGAAGATCTAAAACCTACTGGACTTTGTCACAACTGCATGTGAAACTGTGTGTAGAGTCTGACTCCACCACCTCACTTAATGTGTGTGTGTGTGTGTGTGTGTGTGTGTGTGTGTGTGTGTGTGTGTGTGTGTGGTGTGTGTGTGCGTGTGTGCGTGCGTACGCTCCCTGCCACCATCTTTATTAAGATACAGGGAACCCCTGGAGTGTGCAACGATTATATTCTTGTACCCCAATTATTATTAATATATGATTATGTATTTCCTGTATTACCTTTGTCATTCCGACTCTCTCCTCTCTCTAATGCAATTGGTGATCACGAAACACTGATCATTTGTATGCGGAAAATCCACAGAGAAATGGGAAAGGGAGATGAACGTTTCGGCCGATCAAAGCCGTTGTCAACACCAGACTCATATTAATATAATATATATATTTAATATATATATATATATATATATATATATATATATATATATATATATATATATATATATATATATATATATATATATATATACACTGAGGTTAGGGGACGATGAACTCGCCTTGTAAGCACATTTAGGCTAGCTTATATAGACGCCCCACACAATCTACCACCCACCACCTTCACTACATTCCGTCTCACTTCTCCGTCCGTCCAATCTTCCTCCGCCTTAATCTATGACGTAATGTCGAGAAATTAGAAGTTGCGTGCAGGCACTCCACGGTCAAATATGGCCAGCGTAATATCCATATTTTAGGGGGGAGGAAGCGTTCATGTAACGCCGGTTGCTGCTGCCTCTCCCCCACACACTCACACCCTAGTCAGCCCAATATTGACCTGCTCGTCCGGCTTTCCCAGCCATTTGGCTGCCAACCAACTCACTCTTCAGCCCGCTCACCCGAACGTCATTAAACAGGTGTACTAGATGACCCGAACTTAACCTACCCCAATGGCTACCCCGCGAAGAGGAAAATAGGGGACATGACGTTAACTTCGCTAGCCACTAGTACATTTTAGTACATCAGGGTTGCCTTAGGGAGGAGGAATTATACGTCAAAATATGATGTACTATCAGGAGAACGGGTTGGAATATTGACCTCCTCGTTCGGTGCTGTCGCCCTGCGCTTTCGTTCTGTAAT
>WNGS01169498.1:54517196-54528364 GCA_020271785.1 Procambarus virginalis
CACACCACACCCAACCCACCACTCCAACCACACACCACCCCACCTACACCCACACCACCTTACAACCCTCACCCACCTACCACCCCACACCCACCACCACCTAACCACCAGGATGTGTCAAATTTGCCAAATAAAAGGTTGTGTGGCGCCATACTGAAGGCGGGCTGTGGGCACCTTACCAGGCGGGAAGCCACTAGACCCGTCCTTCTCCAGTTTTCCACACGCTCCCTCTCCTTCAAAGTCCTGGCTCCAGCCTCCTCAAGTCCGTTCCTAACACTCTCAGGGCCTTGTTCCCTCTAGCACAACATCGCCTACGACCGTAGCATGAAAATAACCGAGTGTTCTGTGGGAGGATCGCACGCAGCGTCCTCCCGCCTTGCCGTTCAGCGCGTCCCTGACGCTTCGCATTTTCTATGAGCCTGATAATTAGCTGCCGAATTATGTCAATAATTAATTTGATTGTTTGCTAAGGCTACATAAATTACGCATCCATATACAGGTTTCATGATTGGATGGGCGCGCACGTCCACGTGACCATCACTCTCTCTCTCGGTGCCTTCCCGCCAATATGGCGACTCCGCCTCTCTGGTCGTCCCACCGCACCCGACAATTCAAAAATATTCCACCGTCCCGAACGGCCATTCTCACTCGGAGTCTCCTATTATCAAAACTCGATCATAATCCTTATATATTTTACCATCCGCTCAGAAAATAATTATTTTATGACACAATTCAACGGTCGAGTATGTCCATGACTGTGTGAGGTCTTCATCATAGGCTTCAAACTCATTTCAAGTCATAATACAAATCAATGCCCCGTTATTTACGTTTTCAGTACATCGGCCTTTGATACGTTAAGTGGGTTGCTTGGGTTCGTACGCTTCTGGTTAGGCAAAACCAGAAAAAAACTTCGTAAAAATAGCATATTATACGAAGTGGTAAATCAAGAAAACTGTTGAATTGAGCCATAGTGAGAAACATGAACCAATGTTGTAGCCTAAAAACAGCTGATGACCACAAGGAGAGAGGTAAGGTGATCTTGAGGAGAGAGCTCATCCAGTATGACTCATTGGTAGGGACATGAGGACAAGGAGCTGGGATATGAGGACACGGAGCTGGGATATGAGGACAAGGAGCTGGGATATGAGGACAAGGAGCTGGGATATGAGGACACGGAGCTGGGATATGAGGACACGGAGCTGGGATATGAGGACAAGGAGCTGGGATATGAGGACACGAAGCTGGGATATGAGGACACGGAGCTGGGATATGAGGACACGGAGCTGGGATATGAAGACAAGGAGCTGGGATATGTGGAAACGGAGCTGGGATATGTGGACACGGAGCTGGGATATGAGGACAAGGAGCTGGGATATGAGGACAAGGCTGGGATATGAGGACACGGAGCTGGGATATGAGGACACGGAGCTGGGATATGAGGACAAGGAGCTGGGATATGAGGACACGAAGCTGGGATATGAGGACACGGAGCTGGGATATGAGGAACACGGAGCTGGGAATGAAGACAAGGAGCTGGGATATGTGGACAAACGGAGCTGGGATATGGGACACGGAGCTGGGATATGAGGGAAAATTAGCTGGGATATGACGACAAGGACCTGGGATATGAGGAAAATAAGCTGGGATATGAGGGCAATGAGCTGGGATGAGGACAGACAGCTGGGATGAAGACAAGGAGCTAGGATAAGAGGACAACGAACTGGGCTATGAGGACAAGGAGCTGGGAATGAGGAAACGGAGCGGGGATATGAGGACACGGAGCTGGGATATGAGGACAATAAGCTAGGATATGAGGACACGGAGCTGGGATATGGGAAAACGGAGCTGGGATATGAGGACAAGGAGTTGGGATATGAGGACAAGGAGTTGGATATGAGGACAAGGAGTTGGGATATGAGGACACGCTGGGATATGAGGACAAGGAGCTGGATATGATGGCACGGAGCTGGGATATGATGGCACGGAGCTGGGATATGAGGACAAGGAGTTGTGATATGAGGACACGGAGCTGGGAAATGAGGAAAATAAGCTGGGATATGAGGAAAATAAGCTGGGATATGAGGGCAATGAGCTGGGATATGAGGACAAGAAGTTGAGATATGAGGAAACGGAGCTGAGATATGAGGACAAGGGGCTCTGATATGAGGATAAGAAGCTGTGTTGTGAGAGACAGAAAGAGAGAGATAAATCATTGAAGCGAGAGAGACAGAGAGAGAGAGAATCCTTGAAGCCTGACCTCCATTGCGAATGCCTAGCGAAATATGGATGGAATGAATACGGAGGGAGACGGTGAAAATCTCTCGCTCTGACCTCCACACACACACACAACGCCTGGCCGCCATGGCATGGCGTGCACGTTAAACACATTTGTTAAATTTAAAAGAAATTAAAAGAAAAAATGTGAGCAACGAAAAGTAACAGACAGTTTACAGTATAACAAATTCAAGATAAAAAGTAAGGTATTTCATCTACTTTCCACGACAAAAATTTAGAATGTACTGATCAGTGCTAAGGAACTTAGTCTCACATATCTGTGTGAATATCTGTCCTAGGAAGGAGGGCAGATGTGTGGGGCTAGCTTCTCACAACTTCTTCAGACGACACATGGGTGGTGTGGGACTGTAATAAGCTGGTCGGGGTCTGCAACGCTGCCTCCCTTTATGAAACAGCAGTTCCGGCAGTGACCCCCTGCGAGTTTTATGAAGTCTGAAAAGGTGATATATTTTCCGTAGAGTGTTGAGCACGTTTTCCATCATTTCACAATACTGTATATAGATTGAGAGAATGAGAGGAGAGAGCGCACGTGTGTGTATATGTACTCACGTGTGCTTGCGGGGGTTGAGCTTTGGCTCTTTGGTTCCGCCTCTCAACTGTCAATCAAATCAACCGTCAATCAACAAAATTTAGAGATCTTCAGATTCCTGAGTCTACTGGGCTCTATCATATCTACATTTGAAACTGTGAAGGGAGTCAGCCTCCACCACATCACTGCCTAATGCATTCCAGCTATTAACTACCCTGATACTGAAATAGTTCTTTCTAACGTCCCTGTGGCTCATTTGGGTACTCAGTTTGGTACCCCGTGTTAATCAGTTTATCCTTATCTACCCAGTCACTTCCTGAGAATTTTGCAGGTAGTGATCATGTCCCCCCTAACTCTTCTGTCTTCCAACGAAGTGAGGTTAAATTCCCGTAGTCTCTCCTCGTAGCTCATACTTCTCAGTTCGGGTACTAGTCTGGTGGCAAACCTTTGAACCTGTGTGTGTGTGTTTGTGTGTGTGAGTGTGGGTGTGTGTGTGTGCACGCGTGTGAGTGCGTGCGTGCGTGCGCTCTCTAGCCATACCCGCAGACCTTGGCCTAAATGTCAAGAGCCAATTTTTCCAATAGTCGCTGGGTTTATATTTATGAAAAAATCTATTGCCACTTAATAAAATTAACATATGCTGATACCGGCGTTAATTTCTAAAGCATGTTAGCCTAATTATACCTTTAAGAACAGTTAAGGCATAATAGGTTAAACACTTCATTACCTTAGGCTACTAAATTAGTTTAAGCTCAAGAAATGTTACTTTCTGATAACTGTAACGGAAAATTCACCTTCAGTGATAGTGAATAACGAAAGAAAAAGATGCATTGAAAAAAGTTTTTCAGTTTCATAATCAAAGGATGATGAGGTCATAGGCGACTGTTAAATGGTATGACCTTCGTAATAATTAATATGTCCGCTATTGATGTGTTGGTGCGGGGCATCTTTAGTGTCCGCTCGTTCGAGGTGCAGTCACACTTCCTGTCCCACGCAGATACCTCCGTCCCACGCAGATACTTCCCTCTCACGCAGATACTTCCCTCCCACGCAGATACTTCCCTCCCACGCAGATACTTCCCTCCCACGCAGATACTTCCCTCCCACGCAGATACTTCCCTCCCACGTTGATACTACCCTCTCACGCAGATACTTCCCTCCCACGCAGATACTTCCCTCCCACGCAGATACTTCCCTCCCACGTTGATACTACCCTCTCACGCTGATACTACCCTCCCACGCAGATACTTCCCTCCCACGCAGATACTTCCCTCCCACGCAGATACTTCCCTCCCACGCAGATACTACCCTCTCACGCAGATACTTCCCTCCCACGCAGATACTTCCCTCCCACGCAGATACTTCCCTCCCACGCAGATACTTCCCTCCCACGCAGATACTTCCCTCCCACGCAGATACTACCCTCCCACGCAGATACTTCCCTCCCACGCAGATACTTCCCTCCCACGCAGATACTTCCCTCTCACGCAGATACTTCCCTCCCACGCAGATACTTCCCTCCCACGCAGATACTTCCCTCCCACGCAGATACTACCCCTCCCACGCAGATACTTCCCTCCCACGCAGATACTTCCCTCCCACAGATACTTCCCTCCCACGCAGATACTTCCCTCCCACGCAGATACTACCCTCCCACGCAGATACTTCCCTCCCACGCAGATACTTCCCTCCCACGCAGATACTTCCCTCCCACAGATACTTCCCTCCCACGCAGATACTTCCCTCCCACACAGATACTACCCTCCCACGCAGATACTTCCCTCCCACGCAGATACTACCCTCCCACGCAGATACTTCCCTCCCACGCAGATACTACCCTCCCACGCAGATACTTCCCTCCCACGCAGATACTTCCCTCCCACAGATACTTCCCTCCCACGCAGATACTTCCCTCCCACGCAGATACTTCCCTCCCACGCAGATACTTCCCTCCCACGCAGATACTTCCCTCCCACGCAGATACTTCCCTCCCACGCAGATACTTCCCTCCCACGCAGATACTTCCCTCCCACGCAGATACTTCCCTCCCACGCAGATACTTCCCTCCCACGCAGATACTTCCCTCCCACGCAGATGCTTCCCTCCCACGCAGATACTTCCCTCCCACAGATACTTCCCTCCCACGCAGATACTTCCCTCCCACGCAGATACTTCCCTCCCACAGATACTTCCCTCCCACGCAGATACTTCCCTCCCACAGATACTTCCCTCCCACAGATACTTCCCTCCCACAGATACTTCCCTCCCACGCAGATACTTCCCTCCCACAGATACTTCCCTCCCACGCAAGCACTTTACAAAACACTCAGCTTGAAAATGAGCCGTTAATTTAGTTGGGAACGTTTTGGAAATTCAGTCCGCTGAGAAATCTGAATAGTTAAAACAAAAAGTGGTCCGGAGCGACATTATGCGCTGTGACATGAAAGGTTGAACCTCTCCCATTAAAATGTAATTACATTTTCAACAAAATTCTGCCGCTGAGAAGACGAGATTAAGGACGAAGTGCGAAGACAATAGAGCGGGGCAATACTCCGCAATAGGGCAATGCAGTTGAGGGCAGCCTGTGCCCGCAAGATGCAATTAAAGATGTTGAGAAGATCTGGTGGAGAGCTCCGAGAGAGCAAGACCACATTGCTCATCCCCAAAGTGGACTTGTGGACAGTCCTCGTGGCGCCGAGACTCTTAGTCTGTCGCATATCACTTTCCCAATGCCGAGACTTCACAAGGTATGCTCAACTGGTGTGTAGTCAGTCATCCATCGGTAAGGAAGATGGCAACAACAATTAGTGGGGGAAGGGAAGGGAATTGTCAGGATAAAGCGCCAAGCCATTACAACTATATAGCAAAGGGAAGGGGTCAGTATAAGGATTTGGGATGGGACGAGGGGGGAAGGAATGGTGCCCAACCCCTTGGACGGTCGGGGATTGAACGCCGACCTGCATGAAGTGAGACCGTCGCTCTACCATCCAGCCCAAGTGGTTGGGAATTAGTGGGGGAACAAGTGTAATAAAATGGGCTGCAACATTATTATTAATTCAGAATAAAATCACAACAAAACATTGAGGCTGTTCATGTACCATCACACACAAGACCTCGATATTTTACCATTATTATTGTTATTTATTTATTTGTTTGAATTAACATTGTTAGGAATATAGGCATTTATGCGTGAACCATGAACAATATAAAAGGTACCAGAGTTAATGTCAAGCCTGGCTGCGTGTCATGCCTGTAGCTGCGTGTCATGCCTGTAGCTGCGTGTCATGCCTGTAGCTGCGTGTCATGCCTGTAGCTGTGTGTCATGCCTGTAGCTGTGTGTCATGCCTGTAGCTGTGTGTCATGCCTGTAGCTGCGTGTCATGCCTGTAGCTGTGTGTCATGCCTGTAGCTGCGTGTCATGCCTGTAGCTGCGTGTCATGCCTGTAGCTGCGTGTCATGCCTGTAGCTGCGTGTCATGCCTGTAGCTGCGTGTCATGCCTGTAGCTGCGTGTCATGCCTGTAGCTGCGTGTCATGCCTGTAGCTGCGTGTCATGCCTGTTGCTGCGTGTCATGCCTGTAGCTGCGTGTCATGCCTGTTGCTGCGTGTCATGCCTGTTGCTGCGTGTCATGCCTGTAGCTGCGTGTCATGCCTGTTGCTGCGTGTCATGCCTGTTGCTGCGTGTCATGCCTGTAGCTGCGTGTCATGCCTGTTGCTGCGTGTCATGCCTGTAGCTGCGTGTCATGCCTGTAGCTGTGTGTCATGCCTGTAGCTGCGTGTCATGCCTGTAGCTGCGTGTCATGCCTGTAGCTGCGTGTCATGCCTGTAGCTGCGTGTCATGCCTGTAGCTGCGTGTCAAGTCTGGCTGCTTGACACCAACATCTCGCACCATGACACACTCTAGGTAAGGAGGAATTTACCACAGCAGTCTAGGGACAACTCTTGCCAAATTTAACTTTAAATCCAAGACTGGTGTGTGCTGGGACAACTGGCAGCATGAAGGATGGAGGCGGTTGTTGCAAGAGTTGAAGTTCTTGCACCTGCAAGAATACAAACATCACAAGTTGAAGAGAACTTTCCACCACAGTACACAGCTTATGGTCACTCTCCACCACAGTACCACAGCTTATGGTCACTCTCCACCACAGTACCACAGCTTAGGTCACTCTCCACCACAGTACCACAGAACACACCATAAACGATCGATGGTTCTCCACCATTCAGGTCCTCTGGTCATTTACGTCTTGGCCCTCACCTGACCAGGGGGCCTGACAGCTTAACTGATAGCGCTTCAGATTCTTAGTCCTGAGGTTCCGGGTTCGATCCCGGTGGAGGCGGAAACAAATGGGCAGAGTTTCCCTGATGCACCTGTTACTTAGCAGTAAATAGGTACCTGGGAGTTAGACAGCTGCTACGGGCTGCTTCCTGGGGTGTGTAACAAAAAGGAGGCCTGGTCGAGGACCGGGCCGCGGGGACGCTAAGCCCCGAAATCATCTCAAGATAACCTCAAGATAGCCACCTCCCCGGGCGTCCCATCCCTCACCCCCATCTCATCCTAATCTCATAAAACAAACATATATAATTCCAACTCAACCAAACACTGACCATCAACAAAGGTGAGAATACCTAGCTCAGAACCCCAACCAGATGAGCCCACACAGAGCTCACGACCAGATGATCCCAGACAGAGCTCACGACCAGATGATCCCAGACAGAGCTCACGACCAGATGATCCCAGACACAGCTCACGACCAGATGATCCCAGACAGAGCTCACGACCAGATGCCCAGACAGAGCTCACGACCAGATGATCCCAGACAGAGCTCACGACCAGATGATCCCAGACAGAGCTCACGACCAGATGATCCAAGACAGAGCTCACGACCAGATGATCCCAGACAGAGCTCACGACCAGATGATCCCAGACAGAGCTCACGACCAGATGAGCCCAGACAGAGCTCACGACCAGATGATCCCAGACAGAGCTCACGACCAGATGATCCCAGACAGAGCTCACGACCAGATGAGCCCAGACAGAGCTCACGACCAGATGATCCCAGACAGAGCTCTCGACCAGATGATCCCAGACACAGCTCACGACCAGATGATCCCAGACGCAGCTCACGACCAGATGAGCCCAGACAGAGCTCACGACCAGATGATCCCAGACAGAGTTCACGACCAGATGATCCCAGACAGAGCTCACGACCAGATGATCCCAGACAGAGCTCACGACCAGATGATCCCAGAGAGAGCTCACGACCAGATGAGCCCAGACAGAGCTCACTACCAGATGATCCCAGACAGAGCTCTCGACCAGATGATCCCAGACACAGCTCACGACCAGATGAGCCCAGACAGAGCTCACGACCAGATGATCCCAGACAGAGCTCTCGACCAGATGATCCCAGACACAGCTCACGACCAGATGATCCCAGACACAGCTCACGACCAGATGAGCCCAGACAGAGCTCACGACCAGATGATCCCAGACAGAGCTCTCGACCAGATGATCCCAGACACAGCTCACGACCAGATGAGCCCAGACAGAGCTCACGACCAGATGATCCCAGACAGAGCTCTCGACCAGATGATCCCAGACAGAGCTCACGACCAGATGATCCCAGACAGAGCTCACGACCAATGAGCCCATACAGAGCTCACGACCAGATGATCCCAGACAGAGCTCTCGACCAGATGATCCCAGACACAGCTCACGACCAGATGATCCCAGACACAGCTCACGACCAGATGAGCCCAGACAGAGCTCACGACCATATGATCCCAGACAGAGCTCACGACCAGATGATCCCACACAGAGCTCACGACCAGATGATCCCAGACACAGCTCACGACCAAGATCCCAGACAGAGCTCACCACCAGATGATCCCAGACACAGCTCACGACCAGATGATCCCAGACACAGCTCACCACCAGATGATCCCAGACACAGCTCACCACCAGATGATCCCAGACACAGCTCACGACCAGATGATCCCAGACACAGCTCACGACCAGATATGATCCCAGACACAGCTCACGACCAGATGATCCCAGAGATAATGAGCATAATGACCACGTCTCCAGTTAATATTCTGAGCTTCCTCTCCCACTTCCAGACACGCCAGCTGGCTGCTGGTGGCGCCCCGGGGGGGGGGAGTAGGCTGTGGGACGGTGGGTGAAGATGGAGATGGAATGGATGGATGGAGAAATCGAAGAGTTGCGGAAGGGAGATGGATAGGAAATAGTGGATAAAGATAATGTAGAAGAGACGTTAAGGGGAAGAAAGAAACAAAATATAAATAAGAGAAGGGGGAACAGAAGGAGAGGAGTTAGGTTTAGCAACATAGAGAACACGGCGCAAAGCGAAGAGAAAGAGGAACTAGGACGGTGCAAGGATACAAGGCGGATGAAGAGAGAGAGAGAGATGAGCAGAGAGAAGTGAGAGGAAGAAAATAAGAGGACGAACGAGTGGAAGGGAAAAGTTGAGGCTAAATAAAGAAGGGAAAGAAAGGAGATAGGGCTTATGGAGAGGTAACAGAAAGAGAGGAGACAGAAGGAATTGGGCATAGTGAAGAGTAAAAGTACAGGTTGAGGTAAGAGGAAGAGAGCAGGCTTGGAGCTGAGAGAGGAAGAGAGCAGGCTTGGAGCTGAGAGAGGAAGAGAGCAGGCTTGGAGCTGAGAGAGGAAATACCAGAATCAGTTAATGTGCGCCATGTACCCATATAACATAAAATGCACATACAAGTGACAAACCAAGTTTCTTCACCCCTCTTCTCGCCTTGTGTCTGTTAGCATCCTGAGGCCGGTAATCTCATCTGCACATGTGTAAATTTAATTCCTCTAGCTATAAGTTCCCCAGGATACGTTTCCGAATATAGCATGACTTGAAATCACTCTAGAAAATAGTCATGAGGAGCAACGGTAGACACAGCAAGAACTAATATGAGTACACCTGCACTCACGCCAATTCGCAGTGTGGTACGGGTACAAATAATACACATGGAATATCTGGCAAAGAGTACCATTAAATGAATACACACACTATTTGAATAGCTTGTAACGCTCTAATGTTTCGTTTACACTAAATAAGGATCACACGTTTGATGGGTCCCCTCTACGGTAGTGGTTTGTCAAATGTCTGTGACAAACTGCACATACACCTTACACTACATCACCTTACACACACACACACACACACACACACACACACACACACACACACACACACACACACACACACACACAGGTGACACAGTATGTCGTTGTTTGTATACGACGATGCCTGTTCTGTTACACGATATGAGTGACATTTGTTACAAGGGAAGTAAGAGCAAAGTTCCCCAGTATTTTTATCTATTTTCTATTCTCTCTCTACTCACTTCAAGAACAACAGCTCTAAGTTATGGTCTGAAATCTAATCCTTGCAGCTCAAGGCTGTTTAACTATTTATACACTGTTACTGTGTCTCTAAATGAGTGCATATAACACTTTAAGTATAAGTTGCCTTGACGTGTCTGAAATCTAATTCCTGCAGCTCAAAGGCTGTTTAACTATTTATAAACTGTTACGAGGTGTTCAAATGATTGATAGAACACTTTAAGTATAAGTTGCCTTGACCACACATTCCGATACTTGACAAAACTGACAAATCTACTGACAAAACTCATGCAATAGTAGAATTATTAATAATCCAATTTGATTAATAATCAACGCATTGCATAACGTATACCTTGACGTGCACCACCCTACAATTACGATAGCTTATCACGCAACTCAAAAGTCCTCAGTTCAATTGTTTATCAACCAATTTATCTTTTGAGAGTTGGTTGTTATGGTTGAATAATTTATATTCAAGATTTGAATATTTTAACTTTTGCTATATCTATAATGCACACAATTTTCTGTTAATCATTAAACTATATTTCAGTAAACGGTTCTTTATTCTTTTTTAATAGTGTATACTTATTATATATGACAATATTATGCAGAAGCTCTTAGCAGCATTTCCATCAGATTTAAATAAACATGTAAACCTGATGTAAACGTTAGAGCGATAGCGGTTACACTTTTTTGTCAAAGTGGCCTAATTGCTGGTGAAGTGCTATTGGAACAGTGTACCAAAGTACGATGTGAGCCATGGTTGGATCAGTAGGAGAGAGAGAGAGAGGATAGAGAGAGAGAGAGAGAGAGAGAGAGAGAGAGGAGAGAGAGGAAGAGAGATAGAGAGAGAGAATCAGAGACGGAGAGAGAGAGAGAGATAGAGCAGAGAGAGAGACTAGGCATGTAGGAGGAGAGCAGAGAGAGAGAGATAGAAAGAGAGAGAGAGAGGAGAGAGAGAGAGAG
>WNGS01169498.1:54557556-54593590 GCA_020271785.1 Procambarus virginalis
TTGATGGTACGCTGGTGATCATACCAGTTGTGGTGGTGGGAGAGGCTTATGGTAGTGGGGATGATGGTGGAAACGATGGTAAACGGCCATGGCTGTGAGGTTGAAGTGTGGCTTGGCAGGTCAGTGTAGCTGGAGAGGCGGTGAATGAGGTAGTATAATGGTCCTAGTCAATATGACAAAAGATGGGAACAATACAACGTAGATATGGTGGGAATTATGGTGTACTCACTATTGGATGTGGTACCTATATATATTGGTGCAATTGGTGTTGTAGTGATGGTGATGCTGATAGTTATGGATGGGAATGATGACAAAGGTGGTAGTGGCGAGGGCCGAGGTGGTTATCATTGCAGTGCTGACAGTGTTAGAGGTGAAGACAGTGTTCTGGG
This sequence comes from Procambarus virginalis, assembly GCA_020271785.1. NCBI lineage: Eukaryota > Metazoa > Arthropoda > Malacostraca > Decapoda > Cambaridae > Procambarus > Procambarus virginalis. Next base: position 54,557,946 of record WNGS01169498.1, read on the forward strand.
GGTTGGTGGAGGTGAAGGCAGTGGTTCTAGGGTTATAGGATGTGATGGTAGTGGTTGTGATGTTGGTGGAAGTAAAGGTAGTGGTCGTGAAGCTGAGGAGGTTACAGTGATATGATCAATTATGATTACAACAGCCTTAGTGATGACTTACTGATGTCAAGGTCTTAAAAGTTTAATTACAAATACAGGATGCAGCAAGGACAGTGCTCTTGACCTTATAAACGCAGTCCTCAATTGAACGGTACACTGATCTTAGGCTCTAACTGGAGCGGGATGGGCAATGGGTCACCACCTACCCAAGTGTTGTGAAAACCACGACCCTCACTATAACTGTGAGAGCCTTTACACTACCCCACACTGTGTACGTGTCACCCCCTAACACTACCCCACTGTGTTTGAACCCTAACATGACCACTACTGTGTCTGCGTGAGCCCAAACACGAATCCATTTTGTCTGAGCCCTAACATGATTCCCAATGTATGTGTCCTCTAACACGACCCTACTGTATGCGTCAACTAACTTACATAGACTGCACAATGTTCGTCTCTACTTCCATCACAGAATGACCAACGACTGCCGCGTTATTGTTGCTCAATAGGTTGTATCAATACCTGTGTTCTTAGTGTCTATCCACCATCCTATATCTTGAAGAACTTTATTTATAATTCTTTGCTTGTTTTTAAAAGTAAAAGATTCAAGTGATATATATAATTTGTGAGGTTGCAACCAAAAGAGGGTAAGATTCTTGGTAAGATGTCGCTAAGAATGTTGGTGTATGATTAATAACGATCTCGCCCCTTATATGACGTCAGGGATACTTGTTAAACATTCAACAATCTTAACTATAACACTGATAGATTGTTATATCATGACCCTTAACGTTAGGGTCACTGATGGATGAATATGGCACCCATTCCTTGACCTTAAGCACCAGTAATTCATATACCAATTTTGATATAAAAATCAGACAATAGTTTTCAAGGACTCCTTGCTCAAGAGCACTGCCCTGTAAACTGTAGAAAAACAATTTTAGTTTAACAGTGAATGAAGAATGAGGTCTGTAGTCTCAAGGGTGACAGGGCATTATGAAACAAATAAATCTAATAAAAATTTAAAAATGTAAGTATTGAACATAGAATGAAAGAATGTGTATATATCTAGGGAACTTTTATAAATATACATCTGATTAATCTGACTGAAAAACACAGCAGCATATATATATATATATATATATATATATATATATATATATATATATATATATATATATATATATATATATATATATATATATATATATATATATATATATATAGTTACATGTTCAAATAAATGGAAATACAATATCCACATGCGAAACTGGAGGTTTTCATGACCCATAAAGTGAGGGCAGCTATTTGTGACAAAAGAAAAAAGCTATAAGGGTTAACGAGAGGGTTATGCATACAACAGCAGGGATTTTATATAGGAAATATAGTTAATACATAACTCATAATAGTCTGCACTAGTCATGTGACATTGTCTTTATATACAACAGGGATCATTACATGAAGACTGAAGTACTTTTACCTTAGTAGTATAGACAGCACCGTGCAGGACTCATCAAGAATTTTCACAACCACTTACGAAACCTGAACATCTTTGTGGTTTTGTTTACAAGGTTTTGTCTATATTTATTTAATAATTTACAAGCTTTGAAACTTCCCAGCCTAAAGGTATTATTGATATAAATAACCTCGTACCAGTTCAGAGCCCATAAACTGTTTAATAACTGTGAAAAAAGCCGCCATGATTGAGGGGAAGATGTAAAGGTTTCGTAAGTGGTTGTATAAATGCTTACTGAATCCTGGCTCAGTATATTAACACACGAGTGTGTAATGAAGGAAATATGCAGTGATGGCACAGCATTTTAACAGTGCTTAAAGGGGTTACTTTCAGCCAACCTTTGTGTATTTAGTTGCCAATGGAATTTAATGTACACCAAAGAAGATTTGAAGTAACATATGTTAACATACATATATTTGTAGACTTTATGTGTAATTCATTGAAATTACTGTTCATGTATTTTTAGGGACGCATTCTTCTGATTCTGATGTGAATGAAGTATGAATGAAAAGTGTATGCTTGCATTTTGCATGTATGCACCCTTATTTTGCTTGAAACAGCTGCCTGTACTTTAGCGGTGTAGTGTACATGTAATGGGCCCAGAAATATGTATACAGTTACTACTATATAAGCAGGATTTTGCCATACTATTTCAGTATATTAGTGCTGCATATGCATAATAAATGTAGTTACATGTATACTATGGAAGCCTTACATATATTGAACCTTAAAAATATACTAAATAAACTTATAACTAATCTACACTTACACAACTACATCATGGATATAATATATTTTATCACTAATTTAATGCCAATGATACATTTTGCCCAAATTGTGTGTTAATTATAGAACTATCATAATTATAGAACTATTATACTTATATAATTATTATAATTAAAGATCAAATTAATTGTAATTATAGAACTATATATTTTGGCAAGATCTGGGAGGCAAGTTTGCGCTAACACTAACTTACACTATGATAAATATTAAAATAAAAATACCTGTTTGCCCAATAAAGAAATACAACAAAGTAATGTAAATTATTGTTCAAAATTACTGAGATCCTACTTGTAAACAAACAGTGGGGCGGGAGCAGTGAGGTGAGGATGGCAGGTTGGCGGGGATAGTAAGATGAGGATGGCAGGGGACACGAGGACTTGTCAGGTTAGGATGAGAGGTGGATGGGACTCGCCAGGTGGGAATGGCAGGTGGAGGCGGGGCTAGAAGCGGTTATGCAGCATAATAAACACATCATTTGTGTATTTTGAGAATAATTGGATGTGAATGTAAACAGGCGTTAAAGTGACGGTCTGGTATTTTAGCTTTCCGGAAACTGAATCTATATTACAAATGGACGTGAAGTTTGAGGAACAGTGTTTCACAGATCATTCATAATGATTATGGTCACTTAACTAGCCTGATTTCTTAGCTGGGTAAATTAAATTTTCCATCTTGTCAGACGGTAGCACTAAGTTGTGGACACAAGTTTTTTTTTTACTTTATACAAGAATGTAGAGGATCAGATGACGTCTGACTCTTGTTAGCAAGCCGGGAGCGTTACCCCATTATTTACCCCTGGAAAACGACCCGCCACTCGGTTAACAACCAGGTAACTAATCACTGGTGGGTGAACAGTTAAGGATTGGCGCCCAGTCAAACTTCCCTGGCCAGGACTGGAACCCGGATCAAATCGCTTGCAAGGCGCGGGGAAAGTGTGTTACTGCTACCCCAGGCGACTCTCATTAAATCCAATATTTTAATGCCCGTCACATAAGTTTATTCCTCCTTCCCTTCATAGGCTAGTGCCCCCTTCCCTCCTCCTCATAGACCAGCCTTACATCATAGGCCAGCCTCCCCTCAGACCAGCCTCGCTTCATAGACCATCCTCCTTTCATAGCTCCAGTTCATAAATCCACCCACCTGCCCCTCATCCATCTCTATATCCCGTCATCCGTTTCTCATTCTCTTCATCTCTTCCTTCTATCCAGACAATGCTGTTGATCCAAGCGTAAAGCTTTCATGTTGATTGCTGACTGTTTTGGCAGAGGTGCCTTTAAAGATAGGATGTATCATTTACAGACTATTTGTGTTAAGCGCTGGTGCCATCGCTGGTGCCATACACATGTTGAGCGCTGGTGCCATACACAAGTTTTGTTGAGCGCTAGTGCTATATACATGTTGAGCACCGGTGCCATACACACGTTATGTTGAGCGCTGGTGCCATACACACGATATGTTGAGCGCTGGTGCCATATACACGTTATATTGAGCGCTGGTGCCATACACACGTTATGTTGAGCGCTGGTACCGTACACACGTTATGTTGAGCGCTGGTGCCATACACACGTTATGTTGAGCGCTGGTACCATACACACGTTATGTTGAGCGCTGGTGCCATACACACGATATGTTGATCACTGGTGCCATACACACGATATGTTGAGCGCTGGTGCCATACACACGATATGTTGATCACTGGTGCCATACACACGATATGTTGAGCGCTGGTGCCATACACACGATATGTTGATCACTGGTGCCATATACACGATATGTTGAGCGCTGGTACCATACACACGTTATGTTGAGCGCTGGTGCCATACACACGATATGTTGAGCGCTGGTGCCATACACACGATATGTTGAGCGCTGGTGCCATACACACGTTATATTGAGCGATGGTGCCATACACACGTTATGTTGAGCGCTGGTGCCATACACATGTTGAGCGCTGGTGCCATACACACGTTATGTTGAAGATTGGTGCCTCATACATTAGTCTTTTGGAACAAATGATGAATGTGCTTTTGTGGTTGGTAGTCGTTTGTACGCGCATAGGCTGCAGATGTTTTGATAAATGTACGCATTCATATATCATATTAATTATAACATCACTTTGCAGGATAAATTGACAACAATGACAATATTAATCTAATGAATATCTGAATGTAGGATTGCACTACTTTTTCAATTTACAGATTAAACACTACATAATTTTGCAAATCTGGTTTTAAAATATTATAATTAACATTTTAATTCAGGTTACTTAAATGTTAATTGTATATATATACAATATATAAATTGTATATATAATAGTTAATATACTTGACAAATTTAATATTGCAGTCTTACATTAAGGAGTGCGTCCTGAAATCTCCTGGGTGCTGTGTTACAGGAAGAAGTACGCCCTGCAGGCAATTTTGTGTTACAGTAAGTAGTAGTGCGTCCTGTGGGTAGTCACCTAGATGCCAGGCCTCGCGGGAAGGAGGAATGCGCCCTGTAGATAGACTCTTGAATGGCTCCACGGTAACCACAGCATCTCCTCTTAAGTGATTTTGTATCGATGAGGAAACGTTAATTTATTCGAGGCCACGATCGGCACATAGAGCAGCAGAGGCTGGCTCTCTCACTTCGTGTGTTTGGATCACGCGTCCGAGAGGCTGTCTTCTATACTACATCTCATTTTTCCAAAATTGCCTTTGACATCTCTATACCATAACCTGGTTGATACCTGGTTGATGGGGTTCTGGGAGTTCTTCTACTCCCCAAACCCGGCCCGAGGCCAGGCTTGACTTGTGAGAGTTTGGTCCACCAGGCTGTTGCTTGGAGCGGCCCGCAGGCCCACATACCCACCACAGCCCGGTTGGTCCGGCACTCCTTGAAGGAAACAATCTAGTTTCCTCTTGAAGATGTCCACGGTTGTTCCTGTAATATTTCTGATGCTCGCTGGTAGGACGTTGAACAACCGTGGACCTCTAATGTTCATACAGTGTTCTCTGATTGTGCCCATGGCACCTCTGCTCTTCACTGGTTCTATTCTGCATTTTCTTCCATGTCGTTCACTCCAGTACGTTGTTATTTTACTGTGCAGATTTGGGACCTGTCCCTCCAGTATTTTCCATGTGTATATTATTGGTATCTCTCTCGTCTCCTTTCTAGTGAGTACATTTGGAGAGCTTTGAGACGATCCCAATAATTTAGGTGCTTTATCTCGTCTATGCGTGCCGTATATGTTCTCTGTATTCCCTCTATTTCAGCAATCTCTCCTGCTCTGAAGGGGAAGTGAGTACTGAGCAGTACTCAAGACGGGACAACACAAGTGATTTGAAGAGTACAACCATTGTGATGGGATCTCTGGACTTGAAGGTTCTCGTAATCCATCCTATCATTTTTCTGGCTGACGCAATACTTGCTTGGTTATGCTCCCTAAACGTTAGGTCGTCGGACATCATTATTCCCAAATCCTTGACATGCTGTTTTCCTACTATGGGCAGATTCGATTGTGTTTTGTACCCTGTATTATGTTTAAGATCCTCATTTTTGCCGTATCTGAGTACCTGGAATTTATCACCGTTAAACATCATGTTATTTTCTGCTGCCCAATCGAAAACTTTGTTAATATCTGTTTGTAGTTTATCAATGTCTTCAGCAGAGGTAATTTTCATGCTGATTTTTGTATCATCTGCAAAGGATGACACGAAGCTGTGACTTGTGTTTTTGTCTATATCTGATATGAGAATAAGGAACAGCAGTGGTGCAAGGACTGTACCTTGAGGTACAGAGCTTTTAACTGCGCTCGGACTCGATTTTACTTGATTGACTGTTACTCTTTGTGTTCTGTTCGACAGGAAATTGAGTATCCAGCGTCCTACTTTACCAGTTATACCCATTGACCTCATTTTGTGTGCAATCACTCCATGGTCACATTTGTCGAATGCCTTTGCAAAATCTGTGTATACGACATCTGCATTATGTTTTTCTTCTAATGCCTCAGTGATTTTGTCATAGTGGTCAAGTAGCTGTGAGAGGCATGATCTTCCTGCTCTAAATCCATGTTGGCCTGGATTGTGGAGGTCATTGGTTTCCATGAATCTAGTGACCTGACTCCTGATCACTCTCTCAAATACTTTTATTATGTGGGACGTTAGTGCAACTGGTCTATAATTCTTTGCCAATGCTTTGCTACCACCCTTGTGTAGAGGGGCAATGTCTGCTGCTTTAAGCGCATCTGGTATCTCCCCTGTGTCCAAGCTCTTCCTCCACACTATACTGAGTGCCTGTGCTACTGGCACTTTGCATTTCTTTATAAATATTGAATTCCATGAGTCTGGACCCGGGGCTGAGTGCATGGGCATATTGTCAATTTCTCTTTCAAAATCTGCCACGCTCGTGTTGATATCAGTTATATTTACAGGTGTTTGAGTATCATTCATAAAGAAATTGTCCGAATCTTCCACTTTCATGCTGAGTATCGGAGTGCTAAACATGTCCTCATACTGCTTTTTTAGGATTTCACTAATTTCTTTGTCATCCTCAGTGTATGAACCTTCACTAATACGAATAGGTCCAATACTGGCAGTGGTTTTCGCTTTTGATTTAGCATATGTGAAGAAATATTTTGGGTTTTTCTTTATTTCTTGAATTGCTTTCTGTTCTAGTTGCCTTTCTTCAGTCTGATAGGAATGCTTCAGTCTCTGTTCGATTTCTTCAATCTCCCTGTTTAAATTATTTCTTCTTTGTATGGAGAGTCGTGTCTGCTTAAGCATTTCCGTTAATTTCTTCCTTCTTTTGTAATGTCGTCTGCGTTCTCTTTCTACATTTGACCTCTTTCTGGCTTTCCTCAAAGGAACATGTTTCAGACAGACTTCATATGCTTCAGAAGTCAGTTTTTCTATTCCTTGTGTAGGATTTTTATTTCTTAGAACATTTTCCCATTGAATGTTTGTAAGTTCCCTGTTTATTTTCTCCCAGTCTATCCTCTTATTATTAAAATTGAATTTATTGAATAACCCTTCTCGCTTGTTGTTTCTCTTGGGCCTACTACCGTTATTAATGTTAGTTTGCACTTCAATGAGCTTGTGGTCCGAGTACGTAGTGTCTGAGACAGTAATGTCTGATTAGCTCCTCATTGTTCGTGAATATCAGGTCCAGCGTGTTTTCGTTCCTAGTTGGTTCTGTAATCTGCTGACTGAGCGAGAATTTGTCACAGAATCTCAGTAGTTCTCTGACCTGTGGTTGGTTATTTCCAGGTTGACTTCCTGCTATAATGTTATTGTTTACTATTCTCCATTTTAAACTGGGTAGATTGAAGTCTCCAAGGAAGATGATATCTGGTACTGGGTTTGCTAGGTTATCAAGGATATTCTCTATTTTGTGGATCTGTTCAGTGAATTCCTCAACTGTTGCATCTGGCGGTTTGTATATTAAAATAATAAGTAGATTCATAATTTCTACCTTGATTCCTCTACCACCTCATTGGACGAGTTCAGGAGCTCTGTGCATGCCAGCTCCTCTTTAATATACAGACCTACTCCTCCACTTGACCTAATTACTCTGTCACATCTATATAGATTATAATTCGGAATCCAGATTTCACTATCCATGTGGTCTTTTGTGTGGGTTTCTGTAAATGCACCAAATATTGAGTTCGATTCTATTAGGAGGCCATTTATGAACTTAACTTTATTTCTTGATTTTGGTTTCAAGCCTTGTATGTTTGCAAATATGAATGATTTCCCACATTGCGTGTCACTTCTGGTGGGCTTTGGTAGTTCTCCCCCCACTCTACCCAGGTCCAGGGTGTGTTGTTTTGGAAGTGATTCGTCCAGTTTTGGTAGTAGGACGGGTGTTGTGTGGTGTAGTACCTGTGTGTTTGTTGATAATTTGTATTCCAGTCTTGTGGGTATCTCCCTTCCCCTCTGTAATCCTGTAGTGGTTCCATCTGACTGTTCCTCTCTCTTATATTTTCTACTGTTTCTGCCTTCCTCTAAAAAATTTCCAGTAGTGTCATATTGATCTTCCCGTCTATAACGCTGTGTACCTCTCACGTGGAATTCCGGACACTGAAGATTGTAGCATTTTTTGTCCCTAATTGAAAATTGACATAATTTAGGGTGAAAGTATCTACACCCTGTTCCAAAACGGCATGTACCCCTCGCCAACATGTTCCTGCATTTTCGAGGATGCAGAAAATTGCATTTTGCTCCTAATTTTCCATATTTGCATATTCCTTTAGCGTAGAATTTGCAAATATGTTCAGTTTTTGCGTTTTTCAAGGTATTTATACCTGTGTATGTCTTGTCTGCCTCTTTATTGGAGCCATCTCCGTCTTTCGTCCCAATTCCTTCATTTATGCACTCTGTCTCACTGTTGCTCTCATTGTTTATATTACCTGGCTCTGCAATATTGCTGTTATTTTGTACTACAATACCCTCTTCCTCCACACCATTGCTACGGTTCTCTAAACTACCTGTTCCTGAGTTTTGGTCGTTATCTAGTGTTTACTTTTCCCAGTCCGCATATATCACTTGTAGCTTTTCTGTGAATGATAATCTCTGTGACTCGGGAATGTTTTTCATCAGTTTAGTTATGTTCTCTCACATTAACCTGTCCCACATAAGCACTGCAAGAGTGTACAAACTACNCAGGCTGCAGGCGCTTAACAGGAGTCTTGGGGGATTGGAGTAGGGGCCGCAGCATACCTAAAAAAAATCTTTCCGACTTTCTAATTTCCCTAGACACACTCCAGGGTAATCACGAGGACCCCCAAGTTCTTGCAACTTAAGCGAATTCTTAAACTGGACGGAATTGAAGACAAACAAGCTACCCGCATGGCACTCCTTCCAGTTCTGAATGCCAATTTGGGAATGTTCTAGGCGGCAGGGGTTCGAATCCTTGTCGCGTCAAAAAGAGTTCTAAGTGATTGCTGGCTAGCGCTTTCATGCAGCCTTTGTGTCACACACACATCTGATAAGAGCCTAATGAGCTGTAGAATTTGTACACCGGTTCATTGACAGTTGAGAGGCGGGACCAAAGAGCCAAAGCTCAACCTTTGCAAGCACAACTAGGTGAGTACACACACACACACAGATAGACAGAGACTACAGGTCTACGACTTAGCACGATAGAGAGAGACTACAGGACGACCTGGACAAACTGGAGGAATGGTCTAGAAAATGGCTACTAAAGTTTAACTCAGGAAAGTGTAAAATAATGAAATTAGGCGAAGGGAGCAGGAGGCTGAACACAAGGTACCATCTGGGAGGTGAAATCCTTCAACAGTCAAATAGAAAGAAAGATCTGGGGTTGATATCACACCAAACCTGTCCCCAGAGGCCCACATCAAATGGATATTATCAGCGGCATATGATAGATTGGCCAACATAATAACTGCCTTTAGAAACTTGTGTAAGGAATCGTTCAGGACCTCGTATACCACTTATGTCAGACAAATCCTAGAATATGTAGATTCAGCCTGGAGTCCATACCTAGTTAAACACAAGACAAAGTTAGAGATTCAGCGGTATGCCACCAGACTTGTCCCGGAACTGAGAGGTATGAGCTACGAGGAAAGGCTGAAGGAGCTGAACTTCACGTCTCTGGAAAACTGATGAATAAGGGGAGATATGATAACCACCTACAAAATTCTCAGGGGAATTGACAGGGTGAACAAACTCTTTAGCACGGGTGGAACACGAACCAGGGGGCACAGATGGAAACTTAGTACCCAAATGAGCCACAGAGACACTTGAAAGATTTTTTTTCAGTGTTAGAGTAGTTACCAGATGGAATGCATTAGGCAGTGATGTGGTGGAGGCAGATTCCATGCACAGTTTCAAATGTAGATATGATAGAGCCCAGTAGGCTCAGGAATCTGTACACCAGTTGAATGACGGTTAAGAGGTGGGACCAAAGAGCCAAAGCTCAACCCCCGCAACACAACTAGGTGAGTACACACACAGTTGAGTTTGCCTGACAGCTGAGTGGACAGCGCTCTGGATTCGTAGTCCTAATGGCCTGGGTTTAATCCCCAGCGGAAACGAAACAAATAGGCAAAGTTTCTTTCACCCGATGAAAGAAGTTGAGATGCGGGCCCAAAGAGCCAGAACTCAACCCCCGCAAGCACAACTAGCTGAGTACACACACACACACACACACACACACACACACACACACACACACACACACACACACACACACACACACACACACACACACAAAACTCTCACTCTCTCTCTCTCTCTCTCTCTCTCTATATATATATATATATATATATATATATATATGCTAGTCGACTGGCTTAGAGGCCAGTCGACTCCAAGTTGGGTGAGGGGCTAGCCTCACCCAACTTTCCACTCTAATTCCTGTGAGGTACATGCCCAACATGGTCGGGTTGGGGTCACCAAAATTCAAAAGGGAACAGCATGCCATGGTCATATACCTACCCTACCCTCAAACTGGCGCAGGCTCACATTTCCTTCCGTTGCCGGTTTTCTAAATACTTAAGACAAAAATATACAAAATTTGTTTTCTTATAGTATTATGAAATATTATACACTGATCTCGGGAAAATTGCAAGAAAGTTTCCAATCATCATTCATTGGGTGTAAGGAACAAAATCACGGAACTTAATAACCGACCACGATCATCTCTCAAATGTCCCTGCCAATGACCAATAGTCAGATTGGTCAAATGAACCAATATGTAGTGAAGGATCTCCAAAAAGTTATTTTTTTGTACCTTTAACTTTATAAAAGTACAAAAAATACAGCAAAACCCAAACTTAAACATTCCTAGGCCAAGCATTGCACATATATGTACTATCATTAGGCCTAAGATAGCCTGTATTAGATTTAGACTTGCTAGGTTGCTATGAGAAGTTAAGTTAAATTTGGTTCTATATTGATATTGCTGTTAAAAAAGTTTCTCATTTGGCTATTTTCAATAATACAAAACGTCAACTTTTTGGTGGTCCATCACAACATATTCAACACGGTAATTTAGACTAAACAGATACTATAAGTACTATAATTTTAGGAGGATGCGCTGGGTATTTGGACTCCGCTGAGGCGTCTCATCCAGTGTAATGCTCCTAATGTTTCACATGTGTTAACACCAGCATTTTATAGAATTACTATGACACAGAAATACATATACATATCCGCAACTTTTATATCGTGATATCTCCAAATCTACAAAACCAGTGCGATATCGCCACAGATTCTCCCCTGAGGTTAAAGTACACCAGTAAAAACAGCCAATTCGTATACCAACCGGCGTCGTATCCTGCCCGGGCACTAGGACCATCTCTTTAACCCAATCTCCTGACTTTCAATCCTTCAAATGCAAAATGATATGGCAGAGGCGGAATATAATCTGAGAAATCCTTTTTCCTATTTCTATTGGACGTGACTTCTGAGAGTGAATTGATGAGTCTCTGGAGACATTTTTCCTTTCCCCTTCCTGCCTACATGAACTCCAGAGCTCAATAATAAATGCCATGGAGCGTTTGTCATGCCTCTTGTATTACTTTTTTTACTTGGTATTAATGTTGTTTCTCATGGCGCTGACACGCCCGATATGTTTCCAGTTGAGTCTCTCCAAGGTTTTCCCTTCAACCTCCCACACTCCCTCCCTTCCCTCACGCAGCCTCCCTCCCTCCTTCACTCTCGCACGGGCACTCCCTCCCTCTCTAAACTACGGGCTCACCATAGCCCGTGCTATTTGGAACTTTTTGTTCCAGGTAGTGAATCTTAAACAACAACATTCCTCTCTACACTAACAACCACTACAATCCTCTCTCTCTCTCTCTCTCTCATTTAGAACTTGATTAGCATTCTAGTCACATGGAGCTAAAGAAGGAAACTTAAGTTGTCGTAGCATGCAAGTTCCGCCACTTGTCAACACGAGGCAGGAGTACAAAAACTTACAAATAATGACAACCTCCATTGTTTTAGTCGGTGTTTCGAGAGTGCTACGGGCTTTCCGCAACATTCCATATAAACAAAGACATTAACGTCAAGCAAGAATTCCAGGCGGACGCGGATATGCCCGTGAGAATGCTTGACAGCACAGGATAGAATCGAGAAGCACTCTGCATAGAACAGAGTAAACAAACTACCATAATATATAAAATCGACGCAAAAGGAAGAGTGAAGTTAAATTATGAGGTGGTAGTAAAGTATAAAAGGTCTGAAAGAATATATCTGAGGGACACGACAGAAGGAGGACACATTTCAGCTTAACTAAGATATTCTGAGAAATGTTTGCATAGGTCCGCCAGCCAACAGCGCAAGGAGAGCTGTAGAAACTCCTGCCCTTCTTGGCGTTCATTCATATACATACGAATAGTGTGCATACTGCATGTATTATATACCCTTAGAATGTTATTTATATCTGTGGATCAGGACGTTCCTGGACGTATCACGATCTCAGAAAATAGTGAGGAATGCTGGTGCTCCGAGTTCCAGCCTTACGGAGCTACGTGTCCAGCTCCTCTGCTCAGAGTACCAGCCTTAAGTAGCTACGTGACCAGCTGCTCTGCTCATAGTACCAGCTGCTCTGCTCAGAGTTCCAGCCTTACGGAGCTACGTGACCAGCTGCTCTGCTCATAGTACCAGCCTTACGGAGCTACGTGACCAGCTGCTCTGCTCAGAGTTCCAGCCTTACGGAACTACGTGACCAGCTGCTCTGCTCATAGTACCAGCCTAACGGAGCTACGTGACCAGCTGCTCTGCTCAGAGTTCCAGCCTTACGGAGCTACGTGACCAGCTGCTCTGCTCAGAGTTCCAGCCTTACGGAACTACGTGACCAGCTGCTCTGCTCATAGTACCAGCCTTACGGAGCTACGTGACCAGCTGCTCTGCTCATAGTACCAGCCTTACGGAGCTACGTGACCAGCTGCTCTGCTCATAGTACCAGCCTTACGGAGCTACGTGACCAGCTGCTCTGCTCATAGTACCAGCCTTACGGAGCTACGTGACCAGCTGCTCTGCTCATAGTACCAGCCTTACGGAGCTACGTGACCAGCTGCTCTGCTCATAGTACCAGCCTTACGGAGCTACGTGACCAGCTGCTCTGCTCAGAGTACCAGCCTTAAGTAGCTACGTGACCAGCTGCTCTGCTCAGAGTACCAGCCTTAAGTAGCTACGTGACCAGCTCCTCTGCTCAGAGCACCAGCCTTACTCAGCATAACTTCCTTATCTTTCACTGATCATAACTCCCTTATCTTTCAGTCAACACAACTTTCTTGTAATTCATGTAACATAACTTCCCTATCTTTCACTCAGCATAACTTCCTTGTCTTACAATTAATATAACTTGCCTACCTTTCACTCGGTATAACTTCTTTATGTTTTACTTAACATAACTTATTTTTCACTCAACTAAACTTCCCTAACTTTCACTAAACATATTTGCTCCATCTTTCAATATAACTTGGAAGTTTTAAATGTTAATACCGAATCCACAAATATGGAGAAAAAAGAAGAAAAATAAGAACGTTTCGCTCCGTCATGGACCCATACATATATATCATATATATATATATATATATATATATATAATATATATATATATATATATATATATATAATATAATAAAATATATATATATATATATATATATATAAAATATATAAAAAATATATAAAATATATAAAATATATATATATATATATATATATATATATATATATATATATATATATATATATATATATATATATATATATATATGTCGTACCTAGTAGCCAGATCGCACTTCTCAGCCTACTATGCAAGACCCGATTTGCCTAATAGGCCAAGTTTTCATGAATTAATATATTTCCTCTAATTTTTTTCTTATGAAATGATAAAGCTACCCATTTCATTATGTATGAGGTCAATTTTTTTTATTAGAGTTAAAATTTACGTAGATATATGACCGAACCTAACCTACCCTACCTAACCTAACCTAACCTATCTTTATAGGTTAGGTTAGGTTAGGTAGCCGAAAAAGTTAGGTTAGGTTAGGTTAGGTAGGTTAGGTAGTCGAAAAATAACTAATTCATGAAAACTTGGCCTATTAGGCAAATCGGGCCTTGCATAGTAGGCTGACAAGTGAGTTCTGGCTACTAGGTACGACATAATATATATAATAAAATGTCGTACCTAGTAGCCAGAACACACTTCTCAGCCTACTATGCAAGGCCCGATTTGCCTAATAAGCCAAGTTTTCATGAATTAATATATTTTCTCTAATTTTTTCTTATGAAATGATAAAGCTACCCATTTCTTTATGTATGAGGTCAATTTTTATTTATTGGAGTTAAAATTAACGTAGTTATATGACCGAACCTAACCAACCCTACCTAACCTAACCTAACCTATCTTTCTAGGTTAGGTTAGGTTAGGTATCCGAAAAAGTTAGGTTAGGTTAGGTTAGGTAGGTTAGGTAGTCGAAAAACAATTAATTCATGAAAACTGGCTTATTAGGCAAATCGGGCCTTGCATAGAAGGCTGAGGAGTGCGTTCTGGCTACTAGGTACGACAAATATATATATATATATATATATATATATATATATATATATATATATATATATATATATATATTTTATTATATATATATATAATATATATATATTATTTATTATATAATATACATATATATGTATATATTTTTTATATATAATATATATATATTATATATATATAATAATAAAAAAAAATATATATATATATATATATATATATATATATATATATATATTATATATATATATGTATATATATATATATATATATATATTATAATATATATATATATATTATATATATATATATATATATATTAATATATATATATATATATATATGTCGTACCTAGTAGCCAGAACGCACTTCTCAGCCTACTATGCAAGGCTCGATTTGCCTAATAAGCCAAGTTTTCATGAATTAATATATTTTCACTAATTTTTTTCTTATGAAATGACAAAGCTACCCATTTTATGATGTATGAAGTCAATTTTCTTTTTGGAGTTAAAATAACGTAGATATATGACCGAACCTAACCAACCCTACCTAACCTAACCTAACCTACTTTATAGGTTAGGTTAATTTAGAGAGCCGAAAAAGTTAGGTTAGGTTAGGTAGGTTAGGTAGTCGAAAAACAATTAATTCATGAAAACTTGGCTTATTAGGCAAATCGGGCTTGCATAGTAGGCTGAGAAGTGCGTTCTGGCTACTAGGTACGACATATATATATATATATATATATATATATATATATATATATAATATATATATATATATATATATATATATATTATCGTACCTAGTAGCCAGAATACACTTCTCGGCCTACTATACAAGGCCCGATTTGCCTAATAGGCCGAGTGATTTTCTTTAATTCAATAAATTGTTTGCAATTAGTTTATTTGAATTATTATTATTTATTATATTATGAACATAAATTATTGACTTAGTTGTGTTAGTTTAGGTTAGGATAAGATAGGTTAGGTAGGGTTGGTTAGGTTCGGTATATCTATGTTAATTTTAACTCAAATTTAAACAAATTAACTCATACTTACTGAAATGGGTAGCTTTATCATTTCATAAAAAAAAAATAGAAAAAATATACAAATTCAGGAAAACTTGGCTTATTTGGCAAATCGGGCCTTGCATAGTAGGCGAGTACGACGTTCTGGCTACTAGGTACAACATATACAGTATAATATAATATATATATATTATATATTATATATATATATATATATATATACATATATCTTATATATATATAGATATATATATATATATATATATATATATATATATAGGGGGGTACCACCTCTGGTGCAATTATAGGGACCCCAGCCTCAGAGAAGGGAACACAGAGCATTCAGGGAAAAAACTTGCCATTTAACTCTGAATACATGAGGGTGTTCGCTTCTCCTACCACCCCCTTTTTTATGGGTACACTTATTAAGCAAGGTTATTACAGTTACTGTATATATATATATATATATATATATATATAGTATATAATATATATATATTATATATATATAATATATATAATATATATATCATATATATATATATATATGATCTATATATATTATGATATATATATATATCATATATATGATATATGATATATATATATGATATATATATATATTCACCTTTATCAATGATACTTAATGAGAGTCCAAGACTTACATAAACGTTCTCACTTCCCTCTTAGGTGGGGCTTGAGGATTAATTAAATGTTTTAATCGTCGTTTTTCTGGCACTTGAACATCTGACTTGGATCTCTGGAAAATCTTACCGGAAGTTAAGTCAACCTGTTTCTCCCCTAAATACCAGCGTTTATTACCACTATATATTTATATATATATTACCGTTATTATTTATTACCAGCGGCAATAGAAAGGGTTTCCCTAAATACCAGCGGCAATAGAAAGGGTTTCCCTAAATACCAGCGGCAATAGAAAGGGTTTCCCTAAATACCAGCGGCAATAGAAAGGGTTTCCCTAAATACCAGCGGCAATAGAAAGAAAGTACAATATACTCCTCAACTTGTGTGTCTGACTCTCAATTTCTGGTCCTCTCCCCCCTCATCAAACTACACGATAGGGGCAGCTCTCCACTACTGTGGTCTCAACTTTGTGCTGTTACAGCAATTGCGAGTGTGTAAGTTGGTGGAGTGTCTCACAACTCTGATCGAGCAGCAGCTGTTGCCAGATAACACCCGGACCTTTGCTCAACCTTTAAGTGGTGAAGGCCTGTGAGGAATACTAATCTTTATGAGAATTACATAAGGCGGAACTCAATGAGAATGACAAGTCAATCTTCTCCACCTTTCTTCCAACCTGTTCTCCTAAATTAATATTACTTATAGCAACTATTTGCTCGAACGTTCAAAACTTGACTGTTGCAGCCGACAATGTTCACAAATTGTATTATTAATTTGAAGAGGGCACGAAAAAATACAAAAAAGGACTTTAAACATATATATATATATATATATATATATATATATATATATATATATATATATGTATATATATATATATATATATATATATATATATATATATATATATATATATGTCGTACCTAGTAGCCAGAACGAACCTCTCGGCCTACCATGCAAGGCCCGATTTGCCTAATAGGCCGAGTAATTTTCTTTATATTCAATAAATTGTTTCTAATTAGTTTATTTGAATTATTATTATTATATTATATTAAGAAAATAATTTATTGACATAGTTGTGTTAGTTTAGGTTCGGTCATATATCTACGTTAGTTTTAACTCAAATTTAAACAAATTCACTTATACAAAATGAAAGGGACAGATTTATCATTTCATAAGAAAAAAAATAAGAAAAATATATAAATTCAGGGAAACTTGGCTTATTAGGCAAATCGGGCCTTGCATAGTAGGCCGAGTACGACGTTATGGCTACTAGGTACAATATATATATATATATATATATATATATATATATATATATATATATATATATATATATATATGCTACGTGTGTATGTGTACGATATTAGGCCTAAGATAACGTATATTAGGCCTAGGGTTGCTTGGGCAAGTTTGATTAGTTACCACTTTTATAAGACATTTGGGTTGACTCAGTTATACACACAGTGACGTTTTGGGTCCTACAATCATATCGTGCAACTGACCAAATAGTTTTAAAGTACTGTAGTATCATTACTGGAGGATGGACTGCTCTCTTCTAGTCTGATCTTCTGTACCTTTCTAATAGAGGCTGTCTTCCTCCTGCTTTGCCTCTGACTCCTTTTCTCGTCGCTTACTGGTCTCCCTATCCAATTCTAACAAATGGTAGACATTCTTCTGGACTAAGCAGCATCGTTCTCAACCCTAAGCACCTCAATTAGACATTACACAGAAATAATTACACAGTCGATTAAGGTAGCGTCTGGGATGTTCTCGGACGTAGGTTCGAATCCTCGTCACGGCCCTTGTGGATTTGTTCAGCTCAACTAGTCTCGGCATTCATAAATTCGGAGGGAAATGAGTCTTAGTCGGCAGTATCGAGATCCTAATGTCATGCTTGATTGCTTGAGATCATATTTAGCTCTCTGTCCTTCACGTACCTTAGAAATAAACCCTTATACAGAACGAGCAATGCAAAGCAAATCAAAAGGAGAGAGAAAAGAATAGGATGAACAGGAAAGGGCAGTAAGAGGATACAGATGTACTGGACACATTTAAATTCTACCGTGGCACTATAATGGCACTATTACCCGGTCCTAGTGCCATCCCTGCCTATCCCATTAGTGTGGAGACTGGCGCTCCATCTTCCAGCATACATCAGTCAAGCTCAAATTTTGTTCGCTTATCCGAAGAAATTTAACAGAAAAATATATAAATTAATATATACTCAATATAATTGAATATATATTGTATTTGAATAAAGACTGCACAAAACGTTCAAACTGAATATGCAAATAAACTTTGAAAGTTATTAAGAAAACGAAATATGCATAATTCAAAGATGTTAAGACTGCAATACGATAAATGGGTCTTGATAATATACATATTATTCACAAACAAAATAACAAGGTCGATTTGCTACGTGTAAACAAATTTGATAACGAACAACATGTTTCGTTCAGACTCGATCAAGGAAGGGGGGAGAGGGCGGGGTTCTTGGCGCTCATGTCCACCATATCGGGCAACACAAGTAATGTGTTTGGAAAACGTGAGTGGGTGTGCGTAGTTTGGCCATAGGGTGGTAGCGGGATTGGCCATAGGGTGGTAGCGGGATTGGCCATAGGGTGGTAGCGGGATTGGCCATAGGGTGGTAGCGGGTGGGACGTATGGTTGGAAAGTGTAAGTGGGATGACTAGGTGGTGCATGCTTGGACCTCAGTGTGTGTGTTTACCTATTTGTGTCTGCAGGATCGAGCTGTAACCTCTTGGTCCCCACCTTTCTGACAGTCAAATGTTTAATGTAGTGACTCCCAATCAGTTACAAAAACGTGGTTATTATGAATCACATCATGACCAAACCACACATCAGAAAATGAAGAAACAACGATGTTTCAGTTTGACTTGATAATGGTCCCAGACGGACCGAAACGTCGTCGTTTCGTCACTTTCTGACGTGTGTTTGGTCATCATACCCGCGTGTACTAGAATCCTTCAATACAGAAAAAGATATGATTAGAAAAACTTTAAAAATCCTTAAATCGTAGGCGCTATAGACAACCCTGGAACAACTAGAGTCCTCGCTGACCGCAGGTCCCGAAGGCTCAGTTTGATATCAGTCACTGACCAAAAAAGGTGAAGCAAAGTATAGTTAAGGCTCATCCAGCGTGTTAAAAATAACCATAAAAAACTCATACGTTAAAAAATTCATAGGCAGTTTGGAGGATAGATGGTCGTTAACTCGGTAATTGGCGAACCTGATTAATGTAAAAGTTCGTCGGTTCCTTCACACTAAACAAGATTGCTGAAGGAGTTCATCAAGAGGGGAGCAGAGATGCTGCGAATACCATTGCTGCACAAGCTGTTGCACCTCTAGCTCCTGCTGCACCATATATCCCAATGCAACTGGACATGAAGCTCTTGCTGCATTAAGTATGTGTTCTCAAGCACAGTGATCAGCGTCCTTGACTTACACTCGAGGGGCAATATGTGTTCAATACTAGGGCGAGACCAACGCGGTTGGGCCCGTTTCCTTTCACCTGATGCCAATGTTCATCTAACAGTAAACATGTACTCTGGGGTTAGGCAACTGTTGTGGGCTGCATCTGAGGGAAGGTCAGTAGGGTGACAATAATAAGTCCAAGTATAGGCTTCCTGAAGGCACTAATGTTGCTTATGTTTCTGGTGGTAATGTTGTTTACGTCAATAATGCGGGTCTAACTTCTAGACATGCGGTCACGGTCCGTTGTTGATCATAAACGTTTTGTCCTTGGCAGCTTTATCGATTCATCTATGAATCCCGTGTCTGGATGTCTCCTGTACCTCTCATTGTGTGGTGCGACGCGAAGCTCCACCGCTCTCGCTGGCCACTCCTCAACATTCTTGGTAAAATGTTATAGGAAATCTTGTAAGTTTTGAAGTGAGGATCCACGGGACATAACTTACTCCAACATTGGTCAGAAAGTATCCTTGTCTAGATTCCTGGAGTTTCAAGATATTCGCCAGCTTATCATATGCTGTTGATGTGATTCTACTTATGTTTTCCTCTACAGTAATTTTCCTCTTAATTGTTTATGATTTTGCCATTTTTGTCATTAAGTTGTAAATACTAATTGTCTCCAACTGTTAATTGTTAAATACTCTTAGAGTGAAGGCATAATTATATATCCAAGTAACGCATCTGGGTCTTAAACTTCCATCCACAGTATCATATTTTGATTCTCTTTACACAGAACAGTCTTATCACTGTCAACGGCTTACATTATTACTATTATTTCGTAAAAATAAAATGTTCTCAAGTTGTTCTCTTTTCCAGTGTTTGTAGTTCTAGTGCTAGATCAACGAAGCAGTTACGCAAGTACTTTCGAACGTGTACATCTTTCCTCAATCTTTGACGGCTTTGGTTACATTTATTAAACAGTTTATAAGCGTGAAAACTTCCCAATCAACTGTTGTTATTGTTATAAACAGCCTCCTGGTGCTTCGGAGCTCATTAACTGTTTAATAATTATAAACAAAGCCGCGAAAGATTGAGAAAAGATGTACAGGTTCGTAAGTTCTTGCGTAACTGCTTTGTGAATCTGACCCCTGGTTTTTGCAGTCTGTCGTCACATCTCAGATGTCGAGGTCCTGAGAAGAGTGCCGTTGCGGGTTCCCAAGGTGATGGTTCCATGCTGATCTTGTATGTCCCAGTACTGATCATACACAGTATAGGTTTTATACAGAGCTCTCAGGAATTCTTTGTTGAGGGTCCTAAAAACTAGCCTTAAACCTGTCTTAGTTTTGCATATGCTGCTGATATTAACATATTAATGTGTACTTACCTAAGTGTGTGTGTGTGTGTGTGTGTATTCACCTAGTTGTGCTTGCGGGGGTTGAGCTCTGCTCTTTCGGCCCGCCTCTCAACTGTCAATCGGTCAACTGCAACTAACTACTATTCTTTTTTTCCCCCCCCCCCAACACACACACCCAGGAAGCAGCTCCGTAACAGCTGTCTAAATTCCAAGTACCTATTTACTGCTAGGTAACAGGGGAGCATCAGGGTAAATGAAACTTTGCCCATTTGTTTCTGCCTGGTTTGGTAATCAAACCTGGGCCACAGAATTACGAGTCCTGCGCGCTGTCCGCTCCGCTACCAGACCCCCCCCCCCCTGTGTGTGTGGGGGGGGGGTGTGAGTGTGTGAAAGAGTTTTTAAAATGCATTTTTTTATGTAAATACAAAACGTAAGTAGCCTGCAATCATATTATAGCGATACTAAATAAATTATTAATTACTATTAAAACAATTAACTTATAGAGGAAGAACACAAATATTAAAATGATTAAATAACTATATACTCATATACGCATTTATAGAAAGCAATATCAATCTGAAAAAGTCAAATATGTATAATATGTATATATATTGCATGTCGTTGAATGGCAGGCTGGCACAGTACGGACACAGGCTTGACAATCACCAAAAACTAAAATTAAAAACTGTCCCTAAACCTACCACAAAAATATATGCATTACACTAGAACAGAAACAAAAAGTTCAGTGGATTCTCGCACGAGTTCCATAAATCTCTGTTTTATTACAGGACATACAAGGCTGTACAGATTGCTTACTACGGTACAGATTACTCTGTGAATATGTGCTTAATGCTTCCATATGCACTGAGTATGTGTTGGAGAGAGCAGAAACAATATCTCACGTCCACGGGCATGCTAGAAGATTGAATGGTCACGTTTCCACCAAGCGTATGAAACCTATAGGAAGATTGAGTCTCGTCTGAGGAGAACCAAAAAGTATTGATTCACAACTGTCGGGCGTCATAAAACTTCAGTGTGGTGTTAATTCAAACTTTGTAATGCTTCGACAGCCTGGCGTTGTTAACTATTTGAAAGCAATGGCGACTTTCATTTACAATTCTATATGAATCAATTCTAATAACCCCGAACCAACATAGAAGCAGCAAGAGCAATATAGCAATATATAGCAATATAGAAGCAGCAAATATGCAATATATCTACTGATTAGTGTTCTGTCTTTTGTCACCTCCAAAAACATTTGTCATATCACCTCACCAAAAAACGAATATAAGCATGAAATGATGTGTGTAAAAATATGTCTTTGAAAATGTGAGAAGTCCTTGCAAAATGCTTTTAGGGGTCAGACCATAAATAAAAATGTGAAAATTAACTTTGGAGAGTTAATTTTTCAATTACCCCCGACAGTGAAAAAAGTAAGAAATATTGAGAAGATTCGTGTTAGAATCATTAATCTTACCCTTTCGGTCATATTCAACAACATATGTTTACAAGAAAGACTGCTACCAAAAATTACACACACACCCCATATATATATATATATATATATATATATATATATATATATATATATATATATATATATATATTAGTATATAGTCCTGTAGACATATGTTATTAAATATGACCGAAAAAGTAAGATTAATAATTCTAACACGAATTTTCTCGATTTTCCTTATGTTTCTTTTTACTGGTGACGGTAAATGAAAAATCAATTCTCCAAAATTCATTTTTTATTTCTAGTCTGACGCGACACTTGAGCGCGTTTCGTAAAACTTATTACATTTTCAAAGACTTCAGTTTATCCACACACAACTTTATGACTGAAACAGCATTTTGGCTCTTATACCTGCATTTGGGTGAGGTGATGTAATACAATAGTGGGGTGAAAAAACAAACTTTCAACAAAACATAGAACACGAAACAATGGGTAGTTGGGTAACAGATAGAAGTTGGGTAACAGAACTGCAGAAGGCCTATTATCCCATATTTCCTGATGTTTCTATATTGGAGCGGAGTCTTGAAGTGGGTAGAATATAGTTGTGCGTTAATTGGCTGTTGATTGCTGGTGTTGACTTCTTGATGTGTAGTGCCTCGCAGATGTCAAGCCGCCTGCTGTCGCTGTATCTATCAATGATTTCTGTGTTGTTTGCTAACAACACAGGGTGTGTGTGTGTGTGCGTGTGCGTACGTGTGTGCGTGAATATGCCTACGGAAGAATGTTTCCGAGGATTTACAGTTATCCCAGAAACAGAATTCTTCGGCGAATGAAAATGGAAGCCGAAAATCTTGGGGCAAAACTCTTCCCTGAGAAGAAGTGCAGTGTACCTCCTCCTGCCTCATAGTTTAAAGAAAATTAGAACACTTCTATCTAAAGCGAAAATACTGGACATTTGCTCCGTTATAATATCACGAATGCTCTTAAAGATTGAAATGTTCATTAAATACTTTTCATAATATATCTGTTGAACAAATTACCAGGTAACATGACTGTGATATAGCTTAATTATTTAAGCGTTGGTAAGACATGTATATAAATGATTTTGGAAGGATATAAATAGGACCTTCCTCGCATATGATTCAAAAGATTATCTGGAGTTTCCTTTGGTCCTATAATTGTTTATACAAACTTCAAATTTGTTTTATGCTAACGTTTCATACCTTGCATCTTTTGACTGCTTAATTTATCTTCTCTATCTGTTCTCTCTCTCTCTCAGCCTCCGGTTCACCCATCACCCATCCTGTTCATCCTCACATCCATTCTCGTGCAAACTTTCTTATCTTGTTCAGTATCTGACACAATATGAATGTGTAACCTATACTATAGCTTCTTAAACGGTTACAATAGTAACCGTTTTGCTACAATAGTAGCAAAATGCTACTATTGTAATAGTAGTATATTGTAAATAGTACAATTGCTACAATAGTAACAATCTCAGGAAGCTTCAGGGCGTTCTACGGAAAATTGAGGCCATCACTCCAATATGCACCACTGGGATGGAAGCCTCACCTTGTCGAACACAATATACCAACTCAAATAAGAAATGTTAATAATGAGTCACTCGGGATCATGTGATCATGTTAATTCATGTGTCAGATCAATTATGAAATATGCGGCAAACACAAATTATATGTTTTAAACACAACACGGAGTTGGAAAAATACCAGATGTATAAGAACAAAACTAGTTCCATAGCTAAGAAATATAAATTGCAAATATAAGCCAGAAAGGGAAAACAAGCTTCAAAGATTTGATCACCACATTCAAAGTACTCAGGAAAACAGACAAGAACAAACTACAGACTTATGAATGGAAAATACACGAAGAAGATACAAGATGAAAACTAAGTACCCGAATAAGCCAGAAATAAAAACGAATTAGTTATATGTTAAAATAGCGCGTATTGGAGGCACATTCACAGCTTCTTATGTATATGAGACAAAATGGCATGGAAGCTTGTACAACAGTCGAGTGATGATTGACAGGCGGGATACAAGCGCTGAAGATCAATCCGCCTCAAACATAGCTAAAACTCGGTGAAAACAAATATACTCCCATCAGGAAATGAGAACTATTTAAAGCTTAGGGTCACCCACTATCACTAACCATCTGTATACCAGTCCGTACGTTCTCTCTCTCTCTCTCTCTCCCCGTTCATCTTTCTCTGTCTCTAAGCTGAATTACCGTGTTTTATTTACTTTTCTTTGCATCCTGTACGGCTCCCATCACTCCGCCAGTTCCCTAGACTGGAGCGTATTACCCAACTCCGACTTTTTTATGGAGTCTCCCATAGCCCTCTCCTCCACATCTCAACTTTCTACCAGCAATTTCGTCCTCGAAACCTACCGATCCCTCCCAACCACCCTTCAGCACGCCACACACTGCACCCCTCCCTCGCCAGCACCGTGCCACACGCCACGCCACGCACGCCAACCATCTCCTTCACAACCTTCCTTCAGAATAAAATACAATGCTAAAAATATTACTGTGAACAAAGGTCTGGCTGGAAAGATAATAGAAAACGAGTTATATAAGCCGAGGGCAGCAAGATCACTGGTACACTACTCTTATAAGTATATCCTACTTATGATACCATTCACATGGACGCTAGAAAACTCGAACCGCAGACCCCACGAGTGAGAGGCGGAAGCTCTATCGACCGAGCTATTGAGACTATGAGACTTTATTATCCTACTTATGAACATGTGTCTAAATGCTTCAGGACACCGTGGGACGAGGTGCCAATCTCCGACCTTCCACTGGTTGAACCTGGCGGGCAGGTAAGTAGGTCAATATGAGGAGAAAGCCCTAAGCTGGTGTAACTATGAAGGTCTTGGAAGGTATATGAAGACTGGAAATATTTGTATTGATACAAGACGCTCTCCTTACATCTTCAACCCAAGACGCTGTCACCACCTGATCAACTCACGATGCTGTTCTCACTTTGTCAACCTGAGACTCTTAAGACTCTGACCTCGTCTTATCAGGCCAAGTCACTGTCCTCACCTGGTCAACCCCTAGGTGCTCTCCTCACCTGGTCAACCCTAGGTGTTCTCCTCACCTGCTCAACCCTAGGTGTTTCTCACCTAGTCAACCCCTAGGTGTTCTCCTCACCTGGTCAACCCCTAGGTGTTCTCCTCACCTAGTCAACCCCTAGGTGTTCTCCTCACCTAGTCAACCCCTAGGTGTTCTCCTCACCTAGTCAACCCCTAGGTGTTCTCCTCACCTGGTCAACCCCTAGGTGCTCTCCTCACCTCATTAACAGAGACGCTGCCCAATCTTAATCAACCCTACGTAATCTATTCACCTCAACAATCTCAGCTACTATCATCCACCTCTTCAACACTTTAACAGACGATTTTTTTCATTGCCAGTTTACGCCAATATTCCTCTTTATCTCCGCGGCACCTTTCTCTTTGTATTACATCTCAGCTCAATTAAGTTTACATACTTTCAATATTTTTCACATTATTTCCTTTGGATTTACCTCATCTCCTTCATCATCGTAAATGTTCGTCAATCTCCCTTACATGCAGGAGTTACAGCCCCGCTCCTGTGCCAGGTAAGTCCACTACGGGCTCACCATAGCCGGTGCTACTCGGAACTTACGTTTCGGGGAGCTAAATCTAAAACAACAACAACAACTCTTACCTCTTACATGATTCAGTTGATTTTTAACCATTTATATTGACATTCGCAGCTTTAAACGTACAGTTAAAGGCAGGTCCCTCCAAGTACCGTATATGTCTTCATTCCTCTCAATCGTCCCTCCAATCCATTAGCACCTCCAGCTTCCTTCTCCATTGATCTTTAAGAACATTAACGTAAAATGGCCCATACGAGGCAGTTCCCTATTTAAATCTACATAAACGTATTTCTATATATATGCCTAACCTACGCCTGAAGCAAATCATGTGATTAAAAGAAGCTTTAAGGGATCCAGAGGGTACAACTTGTGCTTATACGTCTATGTGTAAACCGGTAATTTGTTCCATAGGTTACAGGGTAACCTAATAGACGTGGGATCACTTGATTGTTTGAAGCGTAAGTTAGACATATATATGAATGAGTCTCGGTGGGTATAAATAAGATTTATCGCGTATGAGGCAAAAGGCCATGTCCTTTACTCTTATGATCATTATTTCAACCACTTGGGCTGAACGGTAGAGCAACGGTCTCGCTTCATGCAGGTCGGCGTTCCATCCCCGACCGTCTAAGCGGTTGGGCACCATTCATTTCCCCCCGTTCTATCCCTTATCCTCATCCCGTGCAAGTGCTATATAGTCATAATGGTTTGGTGCTTTCCCCCGGATAGTTCACTCCCTCCTCCTACTTTCTTCCATTTTTTACTCACTTCCCTAAACGCTCCGTTGTAACCTGTCAACACCGATTCATAATATTTTTCCCGGCACTTGGTTTTTATAAAGGTCGGAAATATGAAAGAGTAACTCAGGCGACGGGTCTCGAACTTATTGATAGAAACGGCACTTTTTCTGGTAACTTTTGCTTCAAAATGTGACAAAATAGAGACACAAGTTAGTGAGGAAGGTGGTCTAGTGTGTAAAGTTTTCTCATGAGCGTCACTCATGGCATAAAACTCTACAATTGCGTTTGCTTCAGAGCCCAAGTAACAAGTGGCAGAAGTTAATATTCAGGTCGAAACTTACATTTCCCCTTAAAATCAATAAAACATATTTAACATATAATAATGATGATAAAAACAGCTGAATCAAATTAGACCTTTAAGAATATATTCGGCAGATTTTCATTCAACGGTTATGAGCAGGAATACTTTTATATACGTGTTTTATATTACTGCCTTGTCAGTTGAGGAAAACAACACATGACATAGTGTGTAAAGCAGTAGTGTATCTGCAGTCACTGAACTTGCACATCACCGATGAAGAAATCGAGGAGCATATTAAGCTCTAAAGCTTAAAGCCCTCGTCCTCAGGTTCAGAAATATAAAGTTTAATTTCAAACAAGCAAGTACAATACAATAATATTACCAAACGAACTGCAGCAACAAGAGGTTCAGCATCCACAGTAAACCCCTTTAAATTAAGAGCACGAAAAACTAATTTATTCCTGCTAAAATTAGTGTTGAGCAAATGTCCTGACCAAAATTGCACACGCTTCTCCACCATCACAATCACCACCACCTACACCACAAGCCGACACCATCACTACCCACACCATTACAAATACCACCACCCGCATCCATTACCACCTTCACCCCCAAATGAACAACTAACACACAAGCACCACTCACATCACAACATCCACTACCACCATTACCACAACAACTATCACTGTTACCACCATCCCCCCCCTCTCACCATCTACTGCGCTAAATCCACCATCATATACACCATACTTACCCCTCCCCACATCATCAACCATACTACCCCCCCCCCCTACAACCATCAATAAAAAATTCATGAAGATAATGGTAGACTGCAGTAACCTACAGGATGGCCTGGAGGTATACTTCAAGTATAGCTTTAAATACAGATATGACAACCCAATTGAGAGTTGAGGCCGGAGACCCGAAGCTCATCCTCCGCAAGCACATCGAGGCGATTACAACTAATTGAATGGCCACGTCGACCTGCACCCGCTCCATCCTTCACCATCGACCTTCTTCAGGAACACGTCCCCCGTAGAGGACGCCTCGAGGTGTCCACCTGTGCCCTGTCGTCTTAGCATCTTTGGCAGCAATTGTCTCATCTGTCGTCGGAGGCTGGGGCCCAGTTATTGATCAGACACCTTCACCACTACCATAACAACACCTTCACCACTACCATAACAACACCTTCACCACTACCATAACAACACCTTCACCACTACCATAACAACACCTTCACCACTACCATAACACTTCACCACTACCATAACAACCATCTTGAGCAGACGAAGATCTCGTAAATCGTATGCTAGTTATCTGTGATGTTCTTACGTTGTTCATCAAAGTTATTTTATACATAAAATAAAAAGAATCATCGAGCAGATTAAGAATTAAGAGTTGACGCGTTTAAGACGTGTTTTAATAATAATAATATTAATAATAATAATAATAATAATAATAATAATAATAATAATAATAATAATAATAATAATACGCAGAGAAATCACATTAACGTGATATATCAATGAACAAATTCAACAGGAGCCGTGATAAGGGTTCGAACTTGTGAGCTGGGTGTTCCCAGGCGCGCTCTGATCAACTGCACCACATGGTTAGCGCTGGAACCTATACACTGGAACACCCAGCACATAGGTTCGAACTCCCTCATCAACGCTCCTGTTAGATTTGTTCAATAATAATAATAATAATAATAATAATAATAATAATAATAATAATAATAATAATAATACAATTAAAAATATGTAACGCCTAACAGACTGAATACGTATAAAACCCAGCAAACAGTCTAAAAAAGAATACTGTAATTCTAAAACATAGTCAACTATTATAGCAAATTATTTTTATGCTCATAATATATTACAATAATCGAACGCAAAATGCCATTACCACATTAACTGAAGTAGGACCATAATAAACTCTTAAGATAAATTTGACGTCGTCTGCACTGATTTTTTCTTGGAATAGTTAAACAAGCATCTACAGCTATCATGGTAGTTGTAACACGAGGAACTTACTATGGTGTGATATATCAATGAGAAAAACAATTGGTGCAAGGCCTGCAACCAGCGTCGTAGTTAAGGCCCGCGTCTGGTACACACTAGAACGCTCATTCAAACCTCGTTGCTTCAACTGATTTTTCTCATTGTGTTTATACATTTAATAATTTACATTAGAGTTATATGTGATAAACTGTAACCTTCACATTCATATTAGTGACCGTAAAATATTTTAAGACACCTTGTTTCAAAAAAGTAATTTCTATGACGAAATTAAAATATGAATATTTCCCAATTTGCCATGGAAAAGTCCACGGATTTAACTGCTTTGATAAAGGGGCATTTCATATCACTCTCTTCGCTTATGAACGGCAACGAGAAAGATTTGTATTTCCTTAATATCAAGACAAAAAACAACACTGAAAAACACTTCAAAAACCTGCTGAAAATGCAAATTTGTTGCAAGAAAGGCGTCTCAAAGAAACACAAAACTCCTACAAGCACGTCGTTTACGAAACGAGAAAGAAATAAAAAGCCTGTGTGCCCTTCATAACAAGATGAACCAAGTGGGAAATGAAGAGCGTCCTGCAAGAACTAACGAAGGAGGAAGGTACTGACGTTAAGGAGAGCGTCCTGCAGGAACTAACGAAGAGGCAAGGTAATCACGTTAAGGAGAGCGTCCTGCACGAACTAACGAAGAAGCAAGGTACTGACGTTAAGGAAAGCGTCCTGCAGGAACTAACGAAGAGGCAAGGTAATCACGTTAAGGAGAGCGTCCTGCACGAACTAACGAAGAAGCAAGGTACTCACGTTAAGGAGAGCATCCTGCAAGAACTAACGTAGAAGCAAGGTACTCACGTTAAGGAGAGCGTCCTGCAAGAACTAACGAAGAAGTAAGGTACTCACGTTAAGGAGAGCGTCCTGCAAGAACTAACGAAGAAGTAAGGTACTCACGTTAAGGAGAGCATCCTGCAGCAACTAACGGAGCTGCATGGAACACACGTCGAGGCTAGAGATGAAGAGCCTCATGCAGGAGCTAAGGAAAAAGGAGAGGGTAGGTACTTACGTCTAGGAGGGCGTGGAGCTGTGTATCTTCCAGGACGGAGAGGAGGAAGTCCCGGTCCTTGACGGGACACTCCTGGAGGCACTGGATGTCGTCCAGGGAGTCCAGCACCACGCTTACTGCTCCTGGGGGCACATCCAGCCACTTATGATTCTTACCGTAAACTCTAGACATAATTAACAGTTGACTTTTAGCATTA
Source organism: Procambarus virginalis (assembly GCA_020271785.1). Classification (NCBI taxonomy): domain Eukaryota; kingdom Metazoa; phylum Arthropoda; class Malacostraca; order Decapoda; family Cambaridae; genus Procambarus; species Procambarus virginalis. The sequence continues at coordinate 54,588,735 of WNGS01169498.1, forward strand.
CATATTCTGGCAAACTTTAACTCATTGATCACTATGAGACTCAAATTAATGTAATTACTTTTACGAGTTAATTCCTCGTTACTATTACATAACTGCATTTCTTTTACTGTGTAACTCAACTTGTTACTACGAGTTAACTAAATTTGTTATTATGATCAAAATTAGCATTCAAAATACTTGTTATAACAAAATAAACAAATACGTTCTCTAAATCATTTTATCATTTTGAAGATACTTTTTATATAAAATGTTGTTATCGGAAGGCTGATCAGCATTGAAGTTTACTGCCATATTATTGTCATATAAGAAATTAAATATTGTATGTTAACCCCGATCGTTAATCTTATCTATGTCCAGAGTGCGTCGTTATACGCCAGACAGCGACTGCCGGATGTAAACACAAAGCCGGATTATCGTACAGCATTCCAAGAACACAAGCGATATTAAAAGTTCACGACACACTCCTTGAGACGTGTTTTATTCTTATTCGTTTGATTATAAGCTGTAATTACAACGATGAAAGCCAGCATCTCTTAAAATACAATTAGAGCAATTGTGTAGATTGAATTTATATAGCTATTAGGAGGTAATCAGTAGAGTTATCTATTGTTGCAATAATTATTTGTAATTCTAATTGTACTCAAACTTCTCCATGTATTTGCTGAATAAATGTTTTTTTATCATATATTCCTAGGTCTATAAAATAACAAACATAATTCACCTATTTATATATTCATGCAGTGAAAATATGATAGTGACGGTTGTGATGATGGTGGTGGTGATGTTAATGAAGGTGGTGTTAATGCGAAGCAATGATTGTGACCTGATGATGCCAATTATGTTGTTAACGACTGTGAGAGGGAGAAATGTTAGGGGTGGTGATGCTGGCAACAGCGCGAGAGATGACGGTCTTGTTTATGATAATGGTAGTCTTAACAGTGATAGGTGGAATGATGTTAGGTATGATGACATTTTGTCAATGGTGATTATTGTAACCACAGTACTATTAGTTACGGTGATGGTGTTAGTCATAGTCAAACAAAAGGCTATGACTGCTAATTGAAAATAAAATGCCTGACATTTGTCCACTTATACATATATTTAATGTGTGTGGTGACCTGAGGACAATACATACTGAGCAGACACGAAGCACACCAGAAGCCTCGCTAAGTTTCCTGAGAAAGATGATGGTGATATTTGGTGCGCTAATGGTAATACAAGTAAGAAAGATGCTCGAGTTACGGGCAATAATGACAATACTGATGAGAAGCCTCGTAGTGTTAAGAGCGATACTGGCAATACTAGTGAGTTAGGGGCGATAAGTGATGAGAAAGATGATGGTGTTAGGAGACGATAAGGGTAATGCTAGTGAGAAAAGTGATGATGGTACTGGAGTAGCGACTGACCGGTGCTGCAGACATCATCGTCGGCAGGAAGCTCAGGATACGGGTCGAGGGTCGGGTCGCTATAAAAGCTGGTCCAGCGGGGAGAGGAGACCGCCGCCAGCACCGCTCCCTTCAGTTTCCGTCGGGCGTTCATTTTCCGCATCTCTTCCACGGTCGAGTGCAAGTGTGACCGCGAAGCGTACTTATCGCGGTCCTGCGGGCACACAAACGCTATCAACCATCAGTGTCGGAAATGTTGTATATTGGGAGGAAATATTAAAAGAGATTTTGGTTATAAATAAACGTATTTTACACTCGGCAAACTTCTTGGACTCCTAACAAATATATTGAACCCGTTTGTGGTCATATGTGTCTTAACCTGTAAATTATAGAAGACGTGAGTTATTCACGTGTAAAACTCAACTGTGCAATAAAACTGTTTTAAAAGACGCTTTTATTGAGCATAATTTACCCAAATTCTTGTTCAGGTTATGATTTACTGCACAAGTCTGTGCTCCACTTGGTCAGCCTATACTACGCCAGTCTGTGTTACACTACGTTGTCTGTGTAACACTTAGTCAGTATCTTCTATATACAAGATCATACAACAATACCTCAGGTTGTCAGGCCCAAGAATACGGAATGTAGTTTTCACAGGTGTATAAGAAAACAAAGAAAAGCTTAATCTACCTTAATCAAGAATATTCAGTAAATCATTATAATGCAGAGAGTAAGTCACATTAACGTGGCTGAAAATTATCACACCCGTCCCAGACATTTGAAAATAAAGGCAGGAAAATAAAAGCAGAACGGACGAGGTTTCGGTCCGTTCTGGACCATTATCACGTGGTGACACCGGTATACGACGGACCGTACGACGGACCGGTCCGTCCTGGGTCATTATCACGTGGAGGCAACGGAACACGACGGACCGGTCCATCCTCGACCATTATCACGTGGAGGTAATGGAACACGACGGACCGGTTCGTCCTGGACCATTATCACGTGGTGACAACGGAACATTTTCACTTTCTTTATATTCAGATGCTTCTAAGTTTAGTGTTGGGCGCTGTATCACAATGTTGAAGGTGTGACTACCGGAAGTCCAACAGTATTAAACTATCGTTTACAAATGTGATAATAACTTAAGAGATAATATCAATCGCCATTTGGTACATGAAATATTAATGTTTTATTATTCAATAAATAATTTAGAATTACATTTATCAGCGTTGATCTATTAATATCATATTTTCCTTGTATAAATTAATAATGAATTTATTTGTTAAAACAAGTCATTATAATTATACAGTTTATAAATTAAATTTATTGAATTTGATTTATGTAAACACTTGTATATTTACGAATTATGATTTGAAATTCCAATTTTATCACCAGTGTGGTGGTGCTCTAACATCAGAGGCAACATCACCAGTGTGGTGGTGCTCTAACATCAGAGGCAACATCACCAGTGTGGTGGTGCTCTAACATCAGAGGCAGCATCACCAGTGTGGTGGTGCTCTAACATCAGAGGCTGCATCACCAGTGTGGTGGTGCTCTAACATCAGAGGCAACATCACCAGTGTGGTGGTGCTCTAACATCAGAGGCAGCATCACCAGTGTGGTGGTGCTCTAACATCAGAGGCAGCATCACCAGTGTGGTGGTGCTCTAACATCAGAGGCAGCATCACCAGTGTGGTGGTGCTCTAACATCAGAGGCTGCATCACCAGTGTGGTGGTGCTCTAACATCAGAGGCAGCATCTCCAGTGTGGTGGTGCTCTAACATCAGAGGCAGCATCTCCAGTGTGGTGGTGCTCTAACATCAGAGGCAGCATCTCCAGTGTGGTGGTGCTCTAACATCAGAGGCAGCATCTCCAGTGTGGTGGTGCTCTAACATCAGAGGCAGCATCTCCAGTGTGGTGGTGCTCTAACATCAGAGGCAGCATCTCCAGTGTGGTGGTGCTCTAACATCAGAGGCAGCATCTCCAGTGTGGTGGTGCTCTAACATCAGAGGCAGCATCACCAGTGTGGTGGTGCTCTAACATCAGAGGCAGCATCACCAGTGTGGTGGTGCTCTAACATCAGAGGCAGCATCTCCAGTGTGGTGGTGCTCTAACATCAGAGGCAGCATCTCAACAGCCGCCATACTCCGGATAAAGCAGAAGCCGTAAAAAGCCGATCACCACTCAGGTTTCCCGATAATGTCATGGGTCCCCTTTGGCTTGGTCGATTTCCATGTATTGGGTGCACACACACACACAAGATCATCACACGCTGCGGCCTCTCAGCTTTGTAACGGGAATATTATGTAACGGGCAAGCGGGATGGGGCACAACACACCTCAATATGGAAGAGGCTCGTTTCTTAGTGAAGAGGGGAGGGGAGGGCGGCACTGTTAATATGGTGTTTCTTAGCGAGTAGGACACTGTTAATGAAGTCACCGTTCATTTTTCAAGTGATAAATGATTGTTCGGTTTCATAACATATCAACATTAATGTTTAAACTTATGATAAAGGTGGGGGAGTATTAAGTCCGGAAAGTGAACAGGGCCAAATGGACCCATAGAGAAAGTGAACAGGGGCAAGCAGGCAGATGGAATGAAAGGGAATAGGGGGTAAGCAGATACTTGGAAAACAATCAGCTGTAAGTAGACAAGGGCAAACAGATACAAAACCTCCACTGCTTGACCCAAAATTGTGTCACAGTTAAAAGTGGTTATTAAATAAAAATATGTTTACCACCTCATTAAATTACTCCACATAATGAGTTCTTGAAAGGACGCGAGGAAACAAAAACACTCTAAACCGAAATAAGAATTGAAGAAGTGGAGAAAACTGCGCAAGAGAACATCTACAAGACATTATAAATATGTACAGAATAATAAACCGAACATTGTCTGAGTTAGGAAAATACTATTTGTAAAATATAGATAATGTTCTTAAAAGATTTCCCCATTTTGCACCCGCAAGATAACGTAAGATTTCAAGGGTTGACAGATGTTAATCTTCTTGTTTGATAAGCTGTTCACTTGTGACAGTTAAGCAAGTCCCAGCTGTATCTGGGTACAAGTGACAGGATAAACACCCAGCGGGTTTTCTTCCTATTGGGGAGTGTGGTACATGCTGCTATGGCGGTACGTCCACTCACAGGATGAGTGGCGCTGCCCAATAATCTCGCCCTCGGGGCAAAATAACAAAACAATGCAAAATAAAACAAGAGGATGGAAAGTGAAAATAAGTGAGAGGAGAAAGGAAGACGAAGAGCCAGGCTTGAGAGGGCACAAAACTACCTGGGTGATGGATCAGGCGAGGACAGACAGGGGTAGCCGGCGCGGCGGAGGCCGTGATGGACTCAATATTTCTCTCTCCCGCCTTCCTCTCTTTCATTCCTTGGTGATAACTCCTGATCACTGATGAATTTATGTTACCTCAATAATTCTCATGACTCCTGAGAATTTATTTTACCTCAA
>WNGS01169498.1:54603866-54618861 GCA_020271785.1 Procambarus virginalis
AGTCTCTGATGATGTGTTGAAGAACACGAAAGATCTCAAACATATTCCCTTTTATTTCTACTTTGTGTTTTCTGAAGGTTTTAAAACACGTTTAGCAACAAACTTTTAAAAGGCTCATTAGGTGATCTGCGTGAAAGTATACCACTTTCTAAGAGGCCATTGTGACCAAGGTGGTGATTCTCTGAGGGATTATTATATCCAAGAATGATATCATCAGTGGGAAATTATCTTGAAAACATGATGCTAAACCCTATTCGTGGTCATAATACCCAAATTAAGGTAGTCTCTTAAGCTTAATAACGCTTTAGCATTCGCATTCTGAGTCTCGCTTTCTCACAGCCACTCTGCAGCCTCCATCAGCGTTAACACAAAGCTCTGAAGAGAACATTTTCCGTCTGAATGGCACAGCGTCTGATGGACTGCTCAGTGTCCATGTCAGAGGCTTTCTTGAGTGTCTGATATACTTGTCATCATCCACACGTTTCTATAGTTACGATATTGTTAGTATCCTTATACGTCTCTGTTTACCTACAAATATACCTTTTTTCAATTCTAAATCTACTAACATTAGCTTAAAGTAAATTCTCTGTTGATATAACGACCTCAGCAAAAATATCCCTTTATATTCTCTGTAGATCTCATCCCCGTTTCCCGATTTGTGTTATTAGTCAATATTTGTAATTAGTTATGTTGGATTAGTTATGCTGGATTAATTATGCGGATTTATCTTTATCCCACAGTTATCATTACATATTTCTGTTCTATATTTACCTCTTGTCATAATGTATCTGAGCTTGCGTCCATGTTACTAGTGCGTATATAACCATATAATATAAATATGCACCTGTCCTCTAAGTGATTATCAGTTACCTTCCTTAATCTCTGTGGCCTTCTTCTATCGGCATACCAGTACAGGTATATCCATACAACTGTACATACGTATATATTTTCATAAATTTGTACAGGTAAGTTGGTACACGTCTTTGGTAATATTGGCACACCTGTATATCAACAGGTGTGTATGATTACACCTGTTGATATAACCCACGCCCGAAAAATGCTCTCTTTTCAAAATGAAGACGAAAAACACAGCGTTATCGAAAGCCTAAAAATTTGGTTGACAAAAGTTTAAATTACATGGCGATTTTATTGTTTAAAAATAAAAATGTGTAAAAAACTGTATTCACAAATTTACTTTCAATATAAATACCTTTGAATTATTTCGCGAGGCAGTTAATGGCTATGGTTGTCAACCCCCTAAAGCACAAACAGAGAACCACAGGCCTATCTCAAGTCTAGAAACTTGAGAAACAGGTCAAACGTTGAGGTACATACAGACACCCACTGTATAAGAATTACTAAGAAAATGGTTAATCTCAGCTTCCTGAGTATTATATGAACAACCAAATAATAATATTTTTATAAAAAAGAATTAAGTACCAATTAATCCAGCTATATTAAATAAAAGACAAAAACAAAAAATAATTTTTACATATACACAAAAATTTGGGTTTCTCATGTCTGCTACTTGTTTACACTATCGTCATTGTGTATGGTTTTAGCCAGAGGATGGGTTGAAATATTACAGTTAATGCTACAACATAATGTCTGAGGCCACAAGAGGAAATGTTGCTATTTTAAAGTTTATCTGGAAACCACAGAGCGCTGCCAGACGGACTGGCTCTCACACTCTTTCAAACTCTCTTCCACTCTTTAACTCTCCCACTTTTTCATACTTTAGTCCTGTTTCAAACACTCTCCCACTGTTTCACACTCTTCCTCGCTTTCATACTTTCTCCTATTGTTTCAAACTCTCTCCCACTGTTTCACACTCTTCCTCGCTTTCATACTTTCTCCTACTGTTTCAAACTCTCTCCCAGTTTCACACTCTTTCACGCTGTGACCCACTGTTTCTTAATGCTTTCGAACATTACCCAATTTAAGAAATAGTTTATGACTTTCTGGTTTCAAACAGTTTACGATTGTTTCAAACTACTTTCCACTACTTCAAATAATTTCAGAAGTTTCAAACTGTTTCCGGCAGCTTCCAATTGTTATTGTTTCAAACTTTACAAACCCATTTTCCTTTTCTTTTTAATGGGGGGGGGGGAGCAAGGGTAATGTATACTTTATAATATTTCGCCACCTTCTTCATCTATATGCAGCATTTACAAATTATTTTAAGCATAATATGTAATATGAAGCATTATTTGAAGCATATTATTTGAAGCATATTATTTGAAGCATATTATTTGAAGCATATTATTTGAAGCATATTATTTGAAGCATATTATTTGAAGCATATTATTTGAAGCATATTATTTGAAGCATATTATTTGAAGCAAAATTTTGTTATTATTAATATAAAATGCCTGTTTTGAAGGGAAGGGAAATAACAGTAAATATGTACTTATAACACCTATTGATTTGGTGGTCTGCCTAAAGCCGAGACATCACCAGCACAATTGTAACTGCAGACGTCTTTATTCAATGATATAATCTGAATTGTTATTGAATTAAATTCGAAATACCTGAACAAATCGGAAATTCTAGATGAAAATCTACTAGAATATGTTCATTGGAATTTATATGCTATATGTGTGAGATCAGAATGACCATTATAGAAAATTATCTCTTACGTCGAAACCTCGAGTAATGGGTACTCAAACTCATAAAATTGATTCAATAATTGGTAATGGTAGACCCTAAGTTACCGTTTGTGAGCACACATTGAAATACTGGAATTCTTACGCTTTTCTTAGAATCGAAAAATTAATTCTCGAACGTATTCTCTTCTGTTGGAATCTCACATAATTTGAAATCGCGACAGCATTATTGGAAACCGAATTCCAGTCATGGATTCCAGAAACAGCGAGGATGGACTCAGTGTACCAGTAATGGAATGCGAATACCATTGCTGGAATTCAAACCCCCTGACCAAGGCTCCAAAATGCAAATCAAAAGACAACTGAGATCTTAGGTGTGTTCCATCACTGATACACCTGAGATGTGTCTCATGATAGACACACCTGGGAGCTGAACTTACTTCACCTCGATTGTTAATGGCTGCGTCAAGGTGTACCTTCAAAAGATTAACAGGCTCTGGTCATGCTTTCAGACGTGCACACTGAATGACCACAAATGGTGCTCAATGTATGGCTAATATATGTGTACAATTCTCAGCCAAAGACGTGAACAATGTATGGCCACAGAGATGAACACACCATGGCCACAGATGTGAACACATGGCCACAGACGTGAACACACCATGGCCACAGACGTGAACACACCATGGCCACAGATGTGAACACATGGCCACAGACGTGAACACACCATGGCCACAGATGTGAACACATGGCCACAGACGTGAACACACCATGGCTACAGACGTGAACACACCATGGCCATAGATGTGAACACACCATGGCCACAGACGTGAACACACCATGGCCACAGATGTGAACACACCATGGCCACAGATGTGAACACACCATGACCACAGACGTGAACACACCATGGCCACAGACGTGAACACACCATGGCCACAGACGTGAACACACCATGGCCACAGACGTGAACACACCATGGCCACAGACGTGAACACACCATGGCCACAGATGTGAACACACCATGGCCACAGACGTGAACACATGGCCACAGACGTGAACACACCATGGCCACAGATGTGAACACATGGCCACCGATGTGAACACACCCTGGCCAGAGACGTGAACACACCATGGCCACTGATGTGAACACACCATGGCCATTGATGTGAACACACCATGGCCACAGATGTGAACACATGGCCACCGATGTGAACACACCCTGGCCACAGATGTGAACACATGGCCACAGACGTGAACACACCATGGCCACAGACATGAACACGCCATGGCCAGAGATCTGAGCACACCATGGCCACAGACGTGAACACACCATGGCCACAGACGTGAACACACCATGGGCACAGACGTGAACACACCATGGCCACAGACATGAGCACAACATGACCACAGACGTGAACACACCATGACCACAGACATGAGCACAGCATGACCACAGACGTGAACACACCATGACCACAGACATGAACACACCATGGCCACAGACGTGAACACAGACATGAACACACCATGGCCACAGACGTGAACACTAAATGACCACTATTCCTCTTGCAGGACTACAGTATAACTAAATATATATTTACACACATGTGCAAACATCACACACTTGTAAATACACTGTCAATAAATGCTAAGTTATAGTGACACGTTTCATGATTACTTGCAAGTGTTTTTCCTACTCATGTGTCACTAGTAATATATTGTATTTTGTTTAACAGACACCCTTCATGGTCTGGGAGTGCCGTAAGATTTATGTTATCAAAACAATATCAACGCCAGAATGTAGCTCAAACTATGTTATCTACTCACTTTGAATTCATATACAGGAAAAATCCCTGCAAGGCTTCTCAAGAATTATGTTGTCATTTTTATCCTTCGCATTGAATCAAGCTTTCTACAAACCACGTATCATATTTGAACCTTAAACTAGGGTCTTAGTACACCTTTCCACTAAGTTACGTCATTGAATCCCAGTCTAAAATAGGGAACTGAACCCTTTCCCTCACAAGCCATTCTGTCGGTAATTTCAAAGATAATCTTTTTACTAACCATCTAGTTCATATGGCTCCTCGATATGTGGTTGCGGGAACATTTTCTACTCATCAACTAATCCCGTTTCGTGGTCTTCGTCTTCCGGCCCAGACAACGCTTTCTCCTTCCCCCCGCTTCCCGTCTCCCTTTTGGAAGAACCGACACAAGCAGGGGGAGAGGGCGGAGAACGCAGGGCAGTGGGTGGAAGGGTGACTTCTACTACTCAAGCTTTGCCTTTGATCTTCCAGCTGACAATGTTCTAAGCGCACCTTCCACTAGAGAGTTACTCCTTATCACTCTCTTCCTCTCTATTGCACCTCCACACGCTAGACACAGCGGAGACACGCTAGACACAGGCTCGCTAATAACGCATTCGCCGTTGAGGATTACAGCCATGGACTAGTATCCGAAAGGTGAGGAATGGCCATTTGGACGCGCCGCGGCCGAGCGGGAAGTCACACCATCAAACAACGACTCGCGCGGGAAACTAACCGACCTGGCTTCAACGGCGGCCGTGTTGCCAGCTCCGCTCCGGCGGAGGAGGAGGAGGTGGTGCGCGCGCCCGCCGTGCCCTGAGGCCCTCACAGGTGTTGGTAACGGTGATGTGAGGTCGGAGAGAGAGAGAGTGAGTGAGGAGAGAAAGAGGAAAGGTAAGCGCAAGAAGGGCAAGAGAAGAGGTAAAGGCCGGTAAATTAAGGCAACAAAGGTAAAAGCCAATGTTGTTATAAATCCATCTAAGCATTAAAAAAATTATGAAGAGTTAATTTTCGTCATTAAAAACGCCCATAACGGGGATAGATAACGAGCCAGGGCCGTTGACAGCCTCACACCCTCATAATATACCAACGATAAAAATTATGGTTTTAAACTTATTATGAAACTTGTAATAACGCTGTTGAAGGGCGACCATACACATTGGTGACCGTGTTGAAGGTCGACCATACACATTGGTGACCTTGTTGAGGGACGACCATACACATTGGTGACCATGTTGAAGGTCGACCATACACATTAGTGACCATGTTGAAGGTCGACCATACACATTGGTGACCATGTTGAAGGGCGACCATACACATTACTGACCATGTTGAAGGTCGACCATACACATTAGTGACCGTGTTGAAGGTCGACCATACACATTAGTGACCATGTTGAAGGTCGACCATACACATTGGTGACCTTGTTGAGGGACGACCATACACATTACTGACCATGTTGAAGGTCGACCATACACATTAGTGACCGTGTTGAAGGTCGACCATACACATTGGTGACCATGTTGAAGGGCGACCATACACATTGGTGACCATGTTGAAGGTCGACCATACACATTGGTGACCATGTTGAAGGTCGACCATACACATTAGTGACCATGTTGAAGGTCGACCATACACATTAGTGACCATGTTGAAGGTCGACCATACACATTAGTGACCATGTTGAAGGGCGACCATACACATTAGTGACCATGTTGAAGGGCGACCATACACATTAGTGACCGTGTTGAAGGTCGACCATACACATTAGTGACCATGTTGAAGGTCGACCATACACATTAGTGACCATGTTGAAGGGCGACCATACACATTAGTGACCGTGTTGAAGGACAACCATACACATTAGTGACCGTGTTGAAGGTCGACCATACACATTAGTGACCATGTTGAAGGGCGACCATACACATTAGTGACCATGTTGAAGGCGACCATACACATTAGTGACCGTGTTGAAGGTCGACCATACACATTAGTGACCATGTTGAAGGTCGACCATACACATTAGTGACCATGTTGAAGGGCGACCATACACATTAGTGACGTGTTGAAGGACAACCATACACATTAGTGACCGTGTTGAAGGGCGACCATACACATTAGTGACCGTGTTGAAGGTCGACCATACACATTAGTGACCATGTTGAAGGGCGACCATACACATTAGTGACCATGTTGAAGGGCGACCATACACATTAGTGACCGTGTTGAAGCACGACCATACACATTAGTGACCATGTTGAAGGTCGACCATACACATTAGTGACCGTGTTGAAGCACGACCATACACATTAGTGACCGTGTTGAAGCACGACCATACACATTAGTGACCGTGTTGAAGGGCGACCATACACATTAGTGACCGTGTTGAAGCACGACCATCCACAAAGTCAAACATGCAGCACAACCAACCAAGTTAGAATCCAACATCAATAACGTGACTTCGAGGATAACTCAAGGAAGATCTATACAAACCTTTGGCTGTAAGTCAAACATAGTTCCTTTGGTCATTAAGACAAGACGAACCGTAGTTCCTTAAGCTCTTAATACTTAATCTGAAAGCTTATCACAAAACCTTGGGTCCAGCTATAATACCAACCAAGGCCACATTCACGAAGCAGTTACGCAAGTACTTACGAACTAGTCCATCTTTTCTCAATCTACGGCGGCTTTGTTTACAATTATTAAACAGTTAATGAGCTCCGAAGCACCAGGAGGCTGTTTATAACAATAACAACAGTTGATTGGCAAGTTTTCATGCTTGTAACTGTTTAATAAATGTAACCAAAGCCGTCAAAGATTGAAAAAAGATGTAACGTTCGTAAGCACTTGGTAACTGCTTCGTGAATCAGGCCCCAGTACGTTTATGTATACAATGAAGCGGAAACAATACCACATTGCTATCTGTCACACTGTCCAAAATACATTGGGTCAACGCAAAAAAAGGGACGTAATACCTAATTTGTAGTAATTCTGGATATTAAACCAAATTCAAGGGCAGGAAGTCTATGCTTGGAAACCACTGAATTACCTGCAGACCAATCATATTACGTGGAGGAGGGCCATATTACCCGGAGGGCTTCACTCTGGGTAACATCAGACGCGGGAAGAGTCATCAGCCACGGCTCTCCAGCCCGACATCTCAATACAAGTGAAACGTTACAACCTCCTTTGAGTTCCTTCCTCATAATCTTCACACAAAGGTATGCGGATAGTCATTTAGTAATTAGCAGCAACTTGGTAATTACGGCATAAGCTGGAACTATTATTTACATCGTAACGAGCCCACATACTTATATTTATACATCTCTGAATACATAGACCAACATACAAGCACACACNTAAGAGGGAAGATATCTAATCACTAATGACGTAAGTTTCCGAAGCCCGAGAACAATTTAACACTTTTCTTGTTTCTCTTGGGTGTAGAACATAAGTCAGAGTATGTGGTTTACAACCCAAAGGTACCGAGTTCTTACTCTTAACGCTCGAGTGCAACACATTCGCCTCCTCTAAAGGCTGGAGTGTAAGTCATGCGTCCACTAGATGCTCGAGTGTAAGTCATGCCTCCACTTTATGTTGGAGTGTAAGTCATGCCTCCACTTTATGTTGGAGTGTAAGTCATGCCTCCACTTTATGCTGGAGTGTAAGACATGCCTCCACTTTATGCTGGAGTGTAAGTCATGCCTCCACTTTATGTTGGAGTGTAAGTCATGCCTCCACTTTATGCTGGAGTGTAAGACATGCCTCCACTTTATGCTGGAGTGTAAGTCATGCCTCCACTTTATGCTGGAGTGTAAGTCATGCCTCCACTTTATGCTGGAGTGTAAGACATGCCTCCACTTTATGCTGGAGTGTAAGACATGCCTCCACTTTATGCTGGAGTGTAAGTCATGCCTCCACTTTATGCTGGAGTTCGACTTCCCGCAGACTCCATACTGTGTGGCGAGACGCCCCGTGAGAATTATTGGATCATAGCTCTTCTGTTCACCCTTCATGGACACAATATACTGCTAGGATGGTAAAGGCTATTTATCATTCACAAAAATAATTTTAAACAACGTAGGAGAAAGGAATTCACCAATCAGCATGCCAAGAGGAGCCATTGACAACCTGCAAGCAATTCAACGAGCAGACACAAAGGAAAATTTTATCATTGAACTGAGCAGTGTAGTGTACTTCAGAATGAATAAAAGATTATATATAATGATAATGTCTTGTAGAATTAAGGATAAAGTCCGTAGGAGCCGTGATGAAAGAGCCAGAGTGCATGGGGGGATTGAGTGAAACTCTGGTTCGGCTTCAGTGGAAGCCTCGGGAATCCTCGTGGCTCAGTAGAACCCCAGGTTGCAATCCTTTTGACCATATCGTGGTCTGGTTGTGTGGGGCGTGTGCCTGGGAATACTTAGCACTCCAACGGATTTTCTCATTGATGCAGTCACGTTAGTGTGATTGTTCTCTGTGTATTGTAGAATTAACCTTACTGGACAATACCTCAGACATATTTTGTCATCAACTCCAGTAAATCACAATTATAAACTGAAGTGAAGATACAGACCATGGAGATATTACACCCACAACCAAATGGTCATCTTCAGTAGCCCTCGCACCATAACGTTCATTAAGCCACTTCTTCCGTTATGTAACAAAACAGACGTATGTCACTCGAGGACGTATGGTCCGTCGTGACAGCAATAAGTCACTAAGTTTCAAATCTGAGAAATAAATTAACCCAATTAGAGTGTCTACCGCGACCCTGTGTGCTGGAGGCAACGGTTAACAAGCTGTTATTGACGTTCGATTGAAGTGCCTGTGCTTTACCCCTTCCCACCGCTGCCCTCGACCCTCTCCTGCGTCTGCCTGGCGCGATGGGTGCTTTCACGAAGCACCTTTTTGTTCTTTTTAATGTTTCTGTAAGTACTGTGTTTATTTTGTTTCTCGCTTCTTTTCCCTGAGGCCTATAGACCATTGTATATAGTAGATAGTATAGACCATTTTTACCAGTTCTAAGAGCACATCTGCTCACACATATGTCGGGTAAAACGCTGTTCACAGATGTGCTTTTAGTGTCAGACTTCTGGTACGACAAAACACCAAGGGTATGTTTGATAAAACTCACACCTAGCCACACGTGACTTGGAAATCAAGAATAGTCCCTGAATCTTGATTTTATCCATATTTGATTTATGTAATTAGTAATCTGTACCTATAATTGTTGTTTCTTTTTCAACACTGGGAAATTACCATAATTAGGATGTCCCTGAATTGGGTCAACAGACTTTACCTTAATTTTGATATGCTTAAACCCCTAATGAACGAAAACTTTGTTTCTCTGCCTCACATTCAACTTTCCAAGTCTTGCACACACACACACACACACACACACACACACACACACACACACACACACACACACACATATATATATATATATATATATATATATATATATATGTGTGTGTGTGTGTGGTGTGTGTGTGTTGTACCTAGCAGCCAGAACGTCGTACTCGGCCTACTATGCAAGGCCCAATTTGCCTAATAAGCCAAGTTTTCCTGAATTTATATATTTTTCTCATTTTTTTCTTATGAAATAATAAATCTGTCCATTTCATAAATTATAAGTTAATTTGTTGAAATTTGAGTTAAAACTAACGTAGATATATAACCGAACCTAACCAACCTTACCTAACCTAACCTATCTAAACCTAACCTAAACTAGCATAACTAAGTCAATAATTTATGTTCCTAATATAATATAATAATAATATTCAAATAAACTAATGGGAAACAATTTATTGAAAATAAAAAAATCACTCGGCCTATTAGGCAAATTGGGCCTTGCATAATAGGCCAAGAAGTGCGTTCTGGCTACTAGGTACGACATATATATATATATATATATATATATATATATATATATATATATATATATATATATATATATATATATATATGAGTGTCAGACCACAGAGGAGGTCTGACACTGACACTGTCATATTTTAATCAAGTGTTTATTTTTCGTGATTTACACACACACACACACACACACACACACACACACACACACACACACACACACACACACACATATATATATATATATATATATATATATATATATATATATATATATATGCGTATATACATATGATATGATATATATATATATATATATATATATATATATATATATATATATATATATATATATATATATATATCATGATCAGTGTTTCGTGATCGTCAATTGCATATATATATACGCACATACACACATGAACTTGCCTAAACACGCAAGTGAGGTAAACACAACTTAAGACACCACCCTGCAGGTAGACTCGAACCAAGAGAGCACAGTTGTTCACACAACTGGCATAACTAGTACGTGCTAACCGATTACACCGACTCAGACCCTTCAAAAGGAATGGAAATTTCGGAGTATTTACCCAACATCTCCACTCGCCGAGGGCACCAGAGAGGTGTTCGGCCACAAATACGTTTTTCATCAAGCCACTGCTTTATAGGGAGAACTCGTGTCTACCTGCAGGGTGGTGCCTAAGTTGTGAATAAATAAATATATATATATATATATATATATATATATATATTATATATATGTGTGTGTGTGTGTGTGTGTGTGTGTGTGTGTGTGTGTGTGTGTGTGTGTGTGTGTGTGTGTGTGTGTGTGTGTGAGCACTATGCACCTTAGCGTTTCTGGTACGCCAATCAGCCAATATGCAACTGAAAACTCCACACCCCAGAAGGATTTGAACCCACACAGCCAGGAGCTGTGTGGGTTCCATATTGGCTTGGGGACTATTCAAGCTTGTTCGCATTTGTGTTGCTCACGTGGCCCCACCAAGTGAGGTGATTCGATGAAATATCTATGCCCAAGTTGCGACTATAAAGATTTTCGTACAGTGGTTACGGTATCAGGTACGGCAAGGTGCATAGTGCTCCTGGCTGTCTGGGTTCGAATCCTTCTGGGGTGTGGAGTTTTCAGTTTATTCAGTATATATATAAGTTGTTTCTGCAGAAGGTGTCCAGCAGGGAGACCCGCTTGCCCCTTTTCTTTTTTGCATGGCTGTTAAGAGGTCACAAGCAGGTTGACCAGCGAACTCAACATCTGATTCCTGGACGATGGCACCCTGGCAGGGACACAGGAGTCCCTGCTAGAAGATCTACAGCTGGTGAAATCTAAGGGAGAGGAGTTAGGACTCACCCTAAACCCATCAAAGTGTGAAATCATCTCATCTAGCCAACCAACCATAGATGCAGTGCGAATCATATTGCCTGGAGCCCAAGTGATCGCTCCCACCGACAGTGTGCTGCTAGGGGCACCTCTGGGCTCGAGCGCCATTGAGGTAGTCCTCGAAGAAAAGCTGAACGACCTGAGGAGGATGGAGGGAATAAAGGGGATTTGGATGCTCACGATGCTTTGTACCTTCTCACAAGGTGCCTGGCTTTGCCCAGACTGACCTATTTCCTAAGGTGTGCTCCCTCCTTCGACAGCCCAAAATTAACAGAATATGACTCACTCCTAAGGTCAATAACCGTGAAAGTGTTAAATTAAAAGTGTCTTACCCTAGACCATGTCTTACCCTTGTCTTACCCTAACACTCTCCCTGCAAGATGACCAGTGGGACCAAGCAACGCTCCCAGTTAGATTCGAGGGAATAGGTATTCGCAAGGCGACACAGTTAGCATTGCCGGCATTCTTATCCTCGACCAGTGCTACAGGTGAATTAGTTAAGGAAATACTACCGGAATACCTAAGAGATTCCATTGGGACTAATGATCCCAAATTCGCGGAAGGAGCCAGTCAGTGGGATACTCTTGTCAACTCTCACCCTCGACCGACTTTTCCAAATGACTGCAAACAGTCCAAATGGGATAGCCCCATAGTGGAAAACATTGCCACATCATTGCTGGAGACAGCTTCCAGGAAGGACAAAGCGCGTCTTCTAGCTGTGCAAGCCCCCCATGCTGGGGACTTCCTGTTGGCAGCCCCTAATTCCGCCTTGGGCACCCGCCTGGACCATCGGACCCTAAGTATTGGTGTTGCTCTGCGCCTTGCCGCCCCTATCTCCACCGAGCACCGGTGAATTTGCGGCCATGCACGGGCAGACCAATACGGCAGCCATGGCCTCATCTGTCGTAAGACACAGGGAAAGATTGCCAGACAATGAAGCAGTCAATGACATCATCAAGAGAAGTTTGGCTACAGCTAGGTGCCCAGCACAAAGGGAACCTCAGTTGTGCAGGCCTGACAACAGCCAAAAACGCCCAGATGGAGTCACCCTACAGCCATGGAGGGAAGGTAAACAGGTCGTATTGGACTACACGTGTGCATCTACATTGGCTGATACCTATGTACCTTACAGCACAGCTGAGGGAGGCGGGGCGGCCACCTTCAGGGAGAACCAGAAAACTAACAAGTACAGGGACCTAGAATGTTGTTACAGGTTCGTGCCGATAGGCTCTGAGACTCTGGGCGCCTGGGTAAATGTGCACTTAAGTTCCTGTAGGAGGTGGGCGAGGAACTCATCGGGAAACTAGAGACCCAAGAGCGGCCAATTTCATGTTCCATCGCCTCAGTGTCGCTGTTCAGAGGGGAAATGTGTGCTGTATCTTGGGTACGCACCCGACCCCCGAAGAGCTGGACGAGGTCTTCGAACACTGATTGGTATATTGTTATATAAGTGTGTTTTTTCTGTAAACTGTAGCATTGCAATAAATCAAATAAAAAATATTAAAAAAAAATAGAGGGGTGGTAGGAGAGGAAAAGATTAAGTATTCAGTGAGAATCCACAAGTCTTCTCTGAACACTATTTATTTTCTTCTTCGAGGATGTGGGTCCCTTTAATTAACCAGTGGTGGTACCCATATAAATATATATATATAATATATATATATATATATAATATATATATATATATATATAATATATATATATATATATATATATATATTTAAGTAATTTACAATCAAATTTTTTATCCCACTCATTTTGAATAAAAGCACCTAAATACATCTCAAATGTAATAAAAAACTTACTTGTGAAAAAAAATTATGTTTTAGAAGGACAGTCCTCAAGCGAGCTTCAGAAAGTTGGTTCAACTGAATCTTTAGGAGTAATTACGAGAACTTTCCATCCGGTCTTCCCTTATTTCCCTCCCCTTCCATCGCACATTCTCCCCCCTTCCTCCCCGACGGACACCGCTCTCGTTGTGTCTTAAACACGTAAGAGTTACCATCTCCGTAAACGTTTCTGGTATGGGTATAACAATCAAGTTTCCTTCTATAGTTACCAGTCTTAAAAGTGTGGATAACGAGAATGGAAAATGGGGGATATCAATAACAGATTTACTGCGCTCTCTCCCTCCTGTATTCTTTGCCCAGCCTATTCTCGCGCGCTTTCCCAACGTCCACAAACTGTCGTACTTAGGTGTCCTACCCTAACCCGCTTGAAGACCCCGAACAGAAAGCGGAACATGTCAATGTCAAGATTCGAGCCACTACTATTATTTTCTCTTCAACATCAGTTTTTGGCCTTAGGTAAATATACGTCAAAATTCGACGTGCTATAATAAAAACAGGTTGCCCTCCCTCCCTCCCGTTCTCTCTCTCTCCCCAGTGGGCAAAGGACGCTCGAGTAACACTAAAGTTATTGACATTGAATCCACGTCGAATCAACTTTCTGGACGTTGATAACAACCGTAAATTCTGTTTTAATACACTATGGACAATCAAATCCACATTTCATAACTTTGTGAGACTAGCCCCAAACGTCTGCCACCAACCTAAAACAGACTATTTGATATATATATATATAATCTCATAGATATGTAACTTTCTTGGGAAGCTGGGAAACATAAGAACAGCATATAACAACTGTATCAAGATTGATTTTAGACAACTTACATAGCCTACGTTGGATCAGTACTAGAATATGCAACATCGGCCTGATATCTACACCTTGTGAAGCACAGATTTTTTTTAAGTATAAAGTTTTGCAACAGGGACAGAACCATTAGTGTGTGACATGCAGGCAAATTGAAGGTTTAGAGGCGGGACCCCCGAGGTGACGCTCTGCCCAGTAAGCACAGCTAGGTGAGTACACAAACACAGGTATACGGCCTCTTCCGCCACTCACGACACTTTGCCAGTATTGACCAGCAAGTCTTAGTTTTGGAAAGTGCTTTGTTTTTTGTCCGGTTGCGCCCACAGTCCTTCCTCTTGCCTCTCCACATTTCCGATAACTTCTGCAACTGCAAGCCGTTCTCTGAGACATGCAACTCTACCACTTTTTGGTTCTCGATTCAATTTCGACAATAACCTAAATGGTAGTATCGAGTATTTCAAAAATATACATGAGAAAACACCAGCAATAAGAACAAATATATCGTCACAACAGCCATTCCCATTACCATCCTTGTTTGTTTGTTTGTCTGTCTGTCTGTCTGTCTGTCTGTCTGTCTGTCTGTCTGTCTGTCTCTCTCTCTCTCCTCTCTCTCTCTCTCCTCTCTCTCTCTCTCTCTCTCTATATATATATATATATAT
>WNGS01169498.1:54652550-54673000 GCA_020271785.1 Procambarus virginalis
CCCTCGTCAATTATTTACCCGGAAATTTATTACATATTCAGCAAACCTATTTCCAAAAACAGTGCTTTCCAATCTTTTCATAATCTAAACTTAGCTTTCCCCTGATAGTTTTTCCTGCTGACATATTTAACATCTTGTTAATATCCATGTTAGTATACACCTATGCATTTTTATTTTCCTGTAAAACACGAAGATTTGTTCACTATTAATTACTGAAACTTTAATTAAATTCACGCATCGATATGCAAAGGAAGTTTAGCATCATAATTAATGAGGCTTTGAAATGAGCCAGCTAATTTATTAATATATTATAACCATCGTTAAGGCGCTCAATCTGGGGGGGGGAGGGAGAGGAGAGGGAGAGGGAGAGGGAGAGGAGAGAGAGAGAGAGAGATAGAGAGAGAGAGAGAGCGAGAGAGAGAGAAGAGGAGAGACGAGAGAGAGAGAGACAGAGAGAGACAGAGAGAGACCGAGAGAGACAGAGAGAGAGAGAGAGAGAGAGAGAGAGAGAAGAGAGAGAGAGAGAGAGAGAGAGAGAGAGAGAGAGAGAGAAGAGAGAGAGAGCGAGAGGGGAGAGAGAGAGATCAGCAGAAATAGTCAGCAAAACAACAATAATAAATCAGTAATGCTATCGGACAACCACAACAAATATTGGTAAAGTAACTAGCTTTGGTTTATTTGAATAGATAATGATATCAATAACTGTAACAGACGCTATAAGATATCAGATCTTACATATTGTATTGATCTTTCCGATATAAGATCAATACAATATGTGGGTGTTGGGGTAATCTTTTAAAGTGCTAGCAGAGTCTTATTAGTTCTGAAATATTTAGGTGCTATTAATAACTTGGATATCACCCGCCTCTTGGCTTTACGGGGACCCTTAGCTTTACAGGGACCCCACATCCTCTAGCTCTACAGGCATCCCACCCCTTTACCCCTAAGGAACGCAACCCCCTCTCTTAGCTCTTCAGGAATGCAACCCCTCTAGCTCTACAGGATGCTATCTCCCTTAACTCTACTAGGATGTCACATCTCCCACTAGTTGGTAAGGGTGCCAGGCCCCCCCCCTCTAATTATACAAGATGTCTTCCCTAACGGCTACATGAGAACACGGTTTAGATTGCAACATTTTTAGGTAACTATTTAAATTAAGACACAAAACACAAGAGCGTGCGAGACTGCAGGAGGATAGTGAGCGTGCAATACGCTGAACCCGTCCTCTCGTTTTCTACGCCATGGACCCCAGCGTACAAAATATAAGTACTGTGAAATGTAGCGGCTTACAAATATCGACTTTTTCAATGCTATGGTTTGGTTAAGTGGCTTGTTTTCGGAAGTTTCTGGTTAGTGTAGCGCTTGGAATTTTGTACGTTATGGCTAATCACGAGAACGGGCTGGTAGGTTACAAGTGGAGGGAGAGGAGAGTAGTGCTAAAGAGTGTGTTAGAGGGGAATATAATGTGAGGGTAGTGGGAGCGACGTGCTTTGAACGGTATGTGTTTGAGGCACGGTGAAGGCTTGGGAGACTGCAACATGTGAAAATGATCAAGCAACGGACTGGAAGAAACACATGAAGGACCGCAAGGAATAAGCCAAGGACTGGAAGGAACAAGCCAAGGACTGAAACACATGAAGGACTGGAATGAACAAGGCAATTACTGGAAGAAATAACGCTTGTTTTGTGTCTATCAATAACCAATACCCCTTGTTGGATATGAAAGGTTTCTCCTGGAAGAAACAAGCGGAGGACTGAAACACATGAAGGCTGGAAGGAACACGAGGAGTGCTTGTAGTAACACAGAATACTAAGAGAGGTAAAACACGTGTTGAGGTACAGGAGAGTGCAGGAAGCTGCACAAAAGGCAAAAACGTGCATCAAAGCATTTAATAACCCGCAGGTTGTATTTTTTGATGATAATGCTAACCAACTCAATGTTATAAGATTTCCTTATGGAAGGTTATCTTCCAGATAACCTGATGATGTGATGGCGTCTTATGGACGGAATGTGTAAGTTGACACTATATAACGAGGTACGCCCGATAAAATTGTTTCGTTCAGTCACTACCTTGAAACATTTTCGTATCACCCAAAATAATCTATTCACATCCCACTGCCAGCTCTCTCGCCTCAATGCTTCAATCCATGTATTATTCACCTTCGTAAGATTCAAAATGTTTCATTAAGCATCTTCGTAGATGCTTAATGAAACATGAAGAAACTATCTTCTTTTTAGATGAATAGCCAGTCTTCGCACACATCGTTAACGTAAACGTTCCAGTCGACGCACGACGTCAAGAGACTTGCACTGATGTCTTGACCTTGACATCAGCACGGGAAAGGAGTCAATCAATCAATGAACGTTTTTGCCACCGTGAGTGTTCCAGCCTTAACTTTGTAGTTTACACTGTTGGTGAGTGTATCTTCTAATGCAGCGAACTGCGCAAGTTCGTTTTACAAAAAGCAGGAAGTACTAGAGTGAGGCTCCTGGGCCCCGCTGCCCTGTGCAGGTGCCCAGAGCGACATGCCTCATATGTCCTGACTGCCTAATGATTTCTCGCCCAGAAATTTCGGACAATCAGATATTGCCACGTGGCGTTTACGTTCTGATTGGTCGGGCAAACACGTTACGAGAAACTGAAAGATTCTGGAGAATCTTTCAGCTTCTCGTATAGTATAGTGTCGTGGAGTATAGAGTCGTGGTGTATAGTGTATTTAATTTCTGAGAACCATCACATTTACCCCAAAAAATTACACATGAAATAAAATACAAAACATTGTTTTCCTAACTTAATATGATTGTGGTCAAATCAACAGTTTATAAGATGGTAGTTAGAATACCGTGTGGCTGCGAGGCCAGCAAAGATGAGCACAGATGGTTGTTATGTCCTCCAACAGCCTTGTTAACAACAGGAGGCGGACACAGACATTAAGATAAGCATGTACTTATACCAACAATATTTACATTGACACCAACACTGACTCAAACACAAACACACTCACGTTGCAAAATATATATTAAACTATATATTAAATATATATACTACACTAAAGGATTCCAAAACAAAGCTATACTTTTAAAACAAGCCCCATACACAGTATATCTTGAGGTTATCTTGAGATGATTTCGGGGCTTAACGTCCCCGCGGCCCGGTCCTCGACCAGGCCTCCTTTTTGTTACACATCCCCCAGGAAGCAGCCCGTAGCAGCTATCTAACTCCCAGGTACCTATTTACTGCTAGGTGAACAGACGCATCAGGGTGAAAGAAACTGCCCATTTGTTTCCGCCTCCACCGGGGATCGAACCCAGAACCTCAGGACTATGAATCCGTAGCGCTGTCCACTCAGCTCTCAGGCGCCAGTCATACAGTTTAACCAGCTATACACACTAGCACCACCATACATAGAGTCTAAACTTGCCACATATACGGTCTACATACCGATAATCTGGCCACATACTTCTGACCCAACTCACCTGAAACACATATAAATTTATAATTAATAATATAATTAGTTAAAACACGTAAAGCATAATTATAATTCTTAATAAATCACACACAATTATATATTTTTAAATATAAATTTAATTACAATTTATCTCATATTGGAAATAACCCTTTAGAATACCACTCACTATTTAAGTATGAAAGAAAATATGTTTATTTATGATAGAAGTAGCTTCAAGCGAAACGTTCTCAGTTTACCTGTAAAACAGATGTACCCATTTTCTATGATAACACACGTTTTCTTTCTCACTTACTCGGGAAACCATGCCAATTCTTTTAAATCGCTTCTAACCGTTTACCTAATTATTTGATATATAACCATAACTATCCTTCCCTGTTGTTAATATAAATACAATACAATTTGAAGGGCGACAGGGTGTGTGTGGAGAGAGACGGGTTAAATAAAAAGTAATTATACGAGTTATTAACATACATTCATAAGAGTTATAACATTGCACCACATGCTGGACGAGGCGCAGATTAGTATTGGTAAAGTTGCCAAGAATTAACTAGTATGAGGCATGATACAGTCTCCTGCCTGAAGACACGCCTGGTCACCACCCCAGTAAAATAGCTGAGCTTTGTATTTACAAACTTAGTTTGGTTTCCCATTATCGAAGACAGAGCCTGTTAGGCTTCTTAATATCCCTATAACCAATAGCGAAGGTGTCCTTGTGATAACCCAACCAGGTTCTAGCCAGAGCCAAAGGTGTTTAACACACTGGCCGAGTGACCATATACTGCGTTACGCAATTGAGTATGTGTAATTAAGAGACATATGTAAACAAGTATTCTCTAAAATTATTCAAATCTCTAATTACAATATTGACGATTTTTTTTTTCAGGCAAGTACATGACAACTACGGCCTGCTGTGTACTTTATGACCTAGTGCCTCCTTAATTTTTTTTTATTATTTATTTTTTTTTGCAGGGATATTCCTGCGCGGGCCCTAAGCCTCTGGCTGGCCCACTAAGTGTCGCTCGTTTCCAGTTTACTTGGGCGGAGTATGAGTATTTATTACTCGTATGGTCGCTTTAGTAAGATGTTGCCATATGTGTTTAACAACTTCTTCTGCACTGTTAAATTGAAGTTGAAATCTTAATGGGTTTGTAACTGTGCACTGTGTTAGATAATGTTCCAGAGGTCTGTCGGGCATGCCTCCTTAATTGTTGGCTGGACAGTTGTTTACTGGCTGTTAACGTTCTTACTAAGACACCTTACCTGATCTTGGAGAGACATACATGGCGCAGTACTTTACCTAAACAATTTTTAATAAAATAACCCAAATATTTTATATGAAAATCCTGATCACAGGCGACTTTTTACTCAATTTAATGTTACGACAGATGTATGAAATATAAATGTGTCTACTCAACTAAATATTGGAATATCAGTTACTAAAAAATCATGAGTGAAATTTGTATTCGAAAACTAATAAAATTAAGTGATTCCTGTGAAATGTCAATATAAAAATACACTAAACATTTTAGTATTATACAACGTTTAAATTACACCACATAAGTAGACGATAAGTCACAACAATATGATGAGTCACAGCTGAAGATATGATGACTAAACCACTCATCAGAAAGTGAACAAACGACGACGATTTAGTCCGTCCTGGACCATTAACAAGTAGTGTAACGACGACTTGATTAGTCATCACACCACATAAAATACACTATTAAAGACCTTCTCTTAATCCATTATACAATGCTCTTGTTCGTTTTGAACGATATAAGACTTACAAAGCTCAGATCTGCAATATCAGTCATGACTACAAAACAGGGATTATACTTACCCCGTCGGCATAAAAATATTCAGAGACTTTTAACATTAAATAATATGCTGAACTTTGGAATACAAGAGGAGCAGGACACCTGATACAAGGTATCATTTGGGAGATGAAATCCTGCAAGTCAGAGAGAGAGAAAGACCTGGGGGTTGACATTACGCCAGACCTGTCCCCTGAAGCTCATATCAGGAGGATAACATCAGCGGCATATGCCAGGTTGGCTAACATAAGAACGGTCTTTAGAAACTTGTGTAAGGAATCTTTCAGAACATTATATAACACATATGTCAGACCAATTCTGGAGTATGCGGCTCCAGCATGGAGTCCCTATCTAGTCAAGCATAAGACTAAACTGGAAAAGGTTCAAAGGTGTTGCCACCAGACTAGTACCAGAACTGAGGAGTATGAGCTACGAGGAGAGACTACGAGAATTAAACCTCACGTCACTGGGAGACAGAAGAGTTAGAGAGGACATGATCACCACATACAAGATTCTCAGAGGAATTGATAGGGTAGATAAAGACAGACTATTTAACACAAGGGGCACACGCACTAGGGGACACAGGTGGAAACTGAGTGCACAAATGAGCCATAGAAACGTTAGAAAGAATTTTTTCAGTGTCAGAGTAGTAGACAAATGGAATGCATTAGGAAGTGATGTGGTGGAGGCTGACTCCATACACAGCTTCAAGTGTAGATATGATAGAGCCCAATAGGCTCAGGAACCTATACACCTGTTGACTGACGGTTGAGAGGCGGGACCAAAGAGCCAGAGCTCACCCCCCACAAGCATAATTAGGTAAGTACAATTAGGTAAGGACTTGCAGTGTACTTACCCTTCTGTGCATGTATCTGCAGATATAGAGCCCAGCGACGGTCCACTCCATCGCTAGCGTTGTGTTACATAGCTGGACTCTCTGGCTCTTGTTGAGGTTTGGCCACATCGCAAGGTTTTGACTTCGTTTTCCAAAAGATATTGAAGTCAAGAGGGGAGCATGTCTCTTGCTGTCTTCCGTTAGGTTCTGGGTAGAGACATGGTTCTTCAGGAGCCTTCTATGGCAAGGGCAAATGTTCTCTTTGTCCAAGGCTGTCTGGTCAGCGTGGATATCTATGCCACCAGAGAAGCTCCAGTTTATTTTGTTTTTATCTCGTAATGATTCAATATTATTATTGTTGTTGTTGTTGTTATTACAGAACATACCGGTGAGTAATTTATGCCAAATGCAAGTCAGATCGTCCAGAATGTGACACAACATTTCCACGACTTCTGGCCAACCATTAGACTATTTTCTGACACGGCGACGACAACAACGAAACAAGTTCACTTTGAATTATATGGTGAAACTCATCATCATCATCATCACAGTATTTTTACAATGAAATTCCCCTGAATACGTTCTCTGAAAATAAAAGTCACTGACGTAATGACAATTGTAGATGATAAAACATGAACTGATTAGCTGTGGAGTAGCCTGAACTACCACCCCTTCCTTCTGTGTTGTGTTTCGCCCAAGTGTTTCGCCCAAGTGTTTCGCCCTAGTGTTTCGCCCTAGTGTTTCGCCCTAGTGTTTCGCCCTAGTGTTTCGCCCAAGTGTTTCGCCCTAGTGTTTCGCCCTAGTGTTTCGCCCTAGTGTTTCTACTACCCGGTACACCTGAAAATCGCGAAGGCAATA
The DNA here is from genome assembly GCA_020271785.1 of Procambarus virginalis. NCBI lineage: Eukaryota > Metazoa > Arthropoda > Malacostraca > Decapoda > Cambaridae > Procambarus > Procambarus virginalis. The sequence continues at coordinate 54,659,529 of WNGS01169498.1, forward strand.
CCAAAGATTGTAGATATATTTAGGAATTCTTAAAGTCATAAGGTAAAAAATGAACATAGAGTTCTCACTTGGAGAATGATAGCAGAAAAGTTTGCTCACATTGAAACAACAGTCTACAGAATCGGAAATAGTCCTAAACAGGAAGAACAGTTCACAGGAGCAACAACAGTTTACACGAACAGTTATAGAAAACAATACCCAACACTCATTATAAAGCTAACTCAGAATAAACAAACCGACTCCAATTCCTAACCCGAGATCTATATCCCAACATTAAAAACATTCAATACATGTAACAAAACTAACTACAGAATGAGGATAATCTGGTAGAACGACTGCCATAGACCGAGCAATCGGGTTGAACGAGAAATTGCAAACCAAGACGAGAAGATAGGGTAATTATCAGGGGAAAGCGCTAAGCCATTAGGAATATATAGCACTTGGAAGGGTCAGGATAAGGGTTTGGGATGGGACGGTGGGGGTGGGGGAGGGGGAGGAATGGTGCCCAACCACTTATGGACGGTCGGGGATTGAACGCCGACCTGCATGAAGCGAGAACGTCGCTCTACCGTCCAGCCCAAGTGGGCAACAAGGACGAGAGTGCGAAGACTAGTGGAGACAAACAGGCCGGTGCAGGTGTCTGGGATCACAGCATCCATCTTTAAACCGCCGGAGGACGCAGGACTCAACAGGGCAGCCAGGAATCTTTATATGCGATGAATCAGTAATTACTGGAATGCAAATTACATGCTAATTATGTCTCTGCATCACTAGCATTTGGGAACAGTTCTGATGGTTCACTTCACTACTGGTATTATGGACTCATGATGAGTGGTGTTTGTAAGTGATGGGTGGTGTGTGGGGTGATGGGTGGTGTGTGAGGGTGGTGGGTGGTGTGTGGGGTGATGGGTGGTGTGTGAGGGTGGTGGGTGGTGTGTGGGGGAGTGATGGAGGTGGTGTGTGAGGGTGGTGGGTGGTGTGTGGGGGAGTGATGGAGGTGGTGTGGAGTGGTGGGTGTGGTGGGGGAGTGATGGAGGTGGTGTGTGAGGGTGGTGGGTGGTGTGTGGGGGAGTGATGGAGGTGGGTGTGAGGGTGGTGGGTGGTATGTGGGGGAGTGATGGAGGTGGTGTGTGAGGGTGGTGGGTGGTGTGTGGGGGAGTGATGGAGGTGGTGTGTGAGGGTGGTGGGTGGTGTGTGGGGGAGTGATGGAGGTGGTGTGTGGGGGGGTGATTGGGTGGTGTGAGGGGGGTGATTGGGTGGTGTGAGGGGGGTGATGAAGGGAGGTGTGTGGGGGGGGGAGTGTTGGGGGGGTAATGAAGGGTTATAGAGCCTGTGTTGAACTATAGGTGGAATCAACTTTCTATTGAGACCTTAGTTATGCTATCTGGTGTGCTTAAAAACCACTTTAGGGCCTATGATGTAATACTGGTGCACTATACAACCTATTTAGGTCTGTTATACTAGTGAAAGACCCAGCAATCTATTTATTCCTGTATTATACTAGTGGTGCAGCTGAATTACTATTGAAGCCCATTTGTATTACCGATGATACAACTCACTATTAGGGCTTTACAGAAACAAATTCCACTACCATACCAAATCTAAAACCTAATTTGACACTGCTTTTGGAGCAAAATCTCAGCCCCTTTTAGTCTCTTGTGGTCAATAATGTNGTTTGTGTAAGATGACACCAAGAACCAGATTGAAGGTAGACTCCACGCACACCTTCAAATGTAGACATGACAAAGCTGAAAGTGTTAAAGAACCTGAACGCCAATCCATTGAAGTTTGAGAGGCGGGTACCCAGAGATGAAGCCCAACAGTAATAAAAGCACACAATTCACAACTACCTCCCTTCCATCCTCTATCTGACTTCTGCTCTCCACCTCGCTAAGTCCCACCATCTCGCCACCTGCCTCTTCCGTTTTCACATGACTTGCAAGGCATATATACCTTGGGTCCTTCGCCCTTAATATCTACTGATTTCTAAACTCAACAATATATACACACTGAAATATATAAGTTCTATAACCCAACATCATGTGCAACACATGCAGCACCTCTACGGTCCACACAATGGGACAGTTGAGTCTTACGTAAATTAAACAATACTAATTAACCTTGAAATACAGTTTCGTGAAAGGAATCAACGTTCTTTAATGATGGCAACATGAAGACTTACGAGGCTGTCTCGGAAACTCACATTCCGATGGCGAGTGTAAGCTTCAAGTGTATTACTGCGAAGGCTCTAATGGATCTACGCTCCGGTGGGGACTCATCTATAACCCACGCAACCACTCGACCCACAAATCAGAGGAATTCCCTTCTAATTACTGATTTGGGCCACGGGAATCGCATCCTTCATAGGAAACTCTGCGATCGATGAGGCAGTGTGGGTCATCTGGACTCCTGCAGTCCCTCGAGATGGAAACTTCATAGGAACCCTTCAGCGTCGTTGCATATAACTTTAGAGATAGTGGTTATATAATTACGTGTTATAGTTCCTAACTCAGTCCAGACAATTCATGTTGCATGTTGAGTCGTCTGTACTTCATATGCATGATTAAGACCCAGCATATGTCGACATGCCGACGTGTAGACATGTCGGCATATTCGCATGTGTTGATGGCGATAATATGTTGGAAAGGTTTCGTAGTCTCTTTAAGAAATCTTGTGATCGGTGCATATGTAGGTCGCGCAATTTGTACCTGCTCTTCAGTTTGTACCTCAGAGACACGCACGGCAGACACCGCGTGTGTCTACCAAATAACAGTAAATAATAATTAATACCTACTTCGACAGTAATACCTACTTCGACGAAGTTCCTAGTAAGTTCCTAGTTCCTCAAGGCAAAGATATTGTCGTGTACTATATGAATTCACTTACCCAGGCCTATACAAAGACTGAAAAAAACAATACGGGATATCCGACAGGAACTGCAAACATTCGTCTTATAATTTACTGTAACAACTTTCGTACAGTTTTCCAGAGTATGGAACAACATATCCGCCTCCTCTGACAAGCTGCTGTAGTATACTAATGAAGTTTACGGACATAAATGCAACACTGGAGACTGCGGCTGGACATATTACTAACACTCTGAGTGGGCGTGTTACACTTCATTTACAGCATGGTGTAAAATACCACCTCACCATCCACAATACCGTCCTGATTCGTCACGACGTAGATAAAATAACCCTAATATCACATGAAACAGAAACCATAGCTAACGAACACTTGAAACCATTATTATTCGCAAGCTTACTCCATTGATAAGCAAGTAAATGATTTTGATATAGACTAATATATATATATATATATATATATATAATATATATATATATATATATATATATATATATATATATTATATATATCTATATATATCTATATATATATATATATATATATATATGCTAACAAGCCTGAATGGTCCCCAGGACTATATGCAACTGAAAACTCAAACCCCAGGAGTGACTCGAACCCATACTGCCAGGAGCAACGCAACTGGTATGTACAGGACGCCTTAATCCGCTTGACCATCACGACCGGACATATGGAGGTGATAGCCGAAGCTATTTGAACCCCCCCCCTCCCCGCCGGCACCCGGATGGTAATCTTGGGCATATTATTTTATCAAATCACCTCATTCTTTGGGGCACACGTGAGGAACACAAATGCGAACAAGCCAGATATATATATATATATATATATATATAGATATATATAATATATATATATATATATATATATATATATATATATATATAGTATATATATAGGTTGTGAGGGTACCCCTTGGTGGTACCCCAATGTGGGGACCCAATGTGGACCAAGCCTCGGAGAAGAAAATAAAACGTATTCAGAGGAGACCTTGTGGTTTCTCACTGAACAATAATATTTTTTTCTCCTACCACCCCCATTCTTTTGTATGTACACATATATATTTGCTTTATTTGAACTTCGTTACAAAAAAGGAGTTTCATATAGTTACAAAGATGGTTATCATAGGTTGTCGAGTTCCTCCAGCTCCTCAGATGGCGGGCAGGAACCCTGGATGCAGTGCGCATTTCCCCTCTGTATCGCCACGCTGAGGCGCCTCTCGTGCAGGCCCATCACCTCAACCCCATCCCCAAAAGCCCACAAGCAATCCAGCTGGGATGGCCCCATTGTAGACAATTGCTGCAGAGTGCCTGGGTGCTGCAACAACACAACACGACATTGCTCGCCTTACAGCAGTAGCAGCCCCACATGCAGGGGATTTCCTGTTAGCAACCCCAATGTCGGCAACTGGCACGCGTCTCACACCACACGCCCTCCGAATTGCTGTGGCCCTCCGCCTTGCTGCCCAATCCACACCAGATATAGGTGTATTTGCGGCGGGGGGGCTGACCGGCCACCATGGCCTACTCTGCCAAAGCACAGGAGGATGGCACTCGAGGCACAGTGAAGTTAACGACATCATCAAGAGGAGCCTCACCACAGCTGGATGCCCAGCTGAAAGAGAGCCCCGTTACCTAACGCCCCGTAACTCTGATGCTCTTATTGTCGCCCGGATGGTATCACAGTGAACCCTGGAAGAATGGCAAGCAGTTGGTATGGGACTACACGTGCGTATCAACCCTGGCTAACACATACATTGACCTCAGTGTTGCACAACCAGGTGGCGCTGCCACCCACAGGGAAGCAGCCAAATCCCGTAAGTATAGAGAACTGGATCACCACTACAATTTTGTCCCCATTGCTTCTGAGACACTCGGCGCCTGGGGTAAAGTGCTACCAGTTTTTTGAAGGAACTGGTTCTAGGCTGGAACTGGGTTTATATTATATATATATATATATATATTATATATATATATATATATATATATATATATATAAACATTTACTGATATTTGGTACACAATGGCTTCGATAGGTTAGGTAGATTGCGTGGATTCATTAATTTCTGGTTTGCAAAACAGTTATATTTTTTAAGTGGCAAATTGAGAGAATGGACTCGTGTATGGCCTTGTATGGCATAGGATACCTGATCAACCAGGCTGTGACTTATACGTCAGGCTGCGAGCAGCCGCGTCCAACAGCCTGGTTGATCAGCAACCAGGAGGCCTGGTCGATGACCGGGCCGCGGGACGATAAGCCCCGGAAGCACCTCAAGGTATCCTCAAGGTATGGCCTCTTACCTATTCATGTTTACCTATTTTCTAAAATCAGATATTATGTACCTCACTGTGCCCTGGTAATGCTTTATTACTCTCTTATCTATTCTTATCTCACATATGGTATTTCTGCCTGAGGTTCTACTACCCAAAATTATCAATGACATATAATTACTCAACATAAATCAGCAATTAGCACAATAACAAACTCAAGTCCCAGACAGCACTTGGCCCTTATTTTAACCTTTGAATATGCTAGATATTAAGCCGCTGCAGATCTTCTCAAGTGTACTAATTATAAACAAATCCACAAGGGCCGTAACGAGGATTCGAACCTACGTCTGTGAGCATCGCAGACGCTGCCTTAATCGACTGAGCTACGACATGGTTCGTAGCTCAGGGTGCTACGAACAAATGGGGGGTTGGGTGGAACAAATCCACCCTTGAGGATTTGTTCATTGATACATCACGTTATTGTGATCTCTGTGTGTACTATATATATATATATATATATATATATATATATATATATATATATATATATATATATATATATATATATATATATTCACTTTACAATCTTACTTGTAAAATGTGTTCACCAAAGGTTTCGTATTCATAAGATTTATAAATATTCATATTCAATCTTTTCGGCGCCCATAATGAGATGGCTGGTGCTCGGGATAACGACATGGAACGGAGGTTATCATGATGATAATGACCACATCTGAAGAAATAGTTTGGAAAAATTCTCAAAGAATCCGGAAATAGATACAGATTTTGGCAAACAGGAATACAGATCATATCCACTCGTTGCTCGGATGCTGGGAGAAGACCTAAAGGCGATAGATACTGCATCTCATGACATGAAATTGTTTGCTCGATCTCTGAATGCCGGCGTTGTTGGGGCAGGAAGGCATGAACTTATTGGGGAAGGTTGAGGGAGGGGGAAGAAGAGAGGAAGGTTTGGGTCGAGCGGGGTCGGTTGGAAGAAGAATATTACTTCACTGTAGAGCGTATCAGAGGTAACTTTTTTCCAAGCATTTGCTTGCACAAGTGCACAAGCAAACACACGTCCCTCTCCCAGAAGACGTAGGTTGCCAGATTCTCCGCTCAGTTAGGAGGCCTCAGGCCCTGAGAACCCCCTACAGTTAATCCCATAAAACTTGGGTTGCTCAGCAAAATGTCGGTCATGCTTTTTTTCGAAGGCCGGACCCCAGTTTTTTTTAATTTGATATTAAGTTAATGGGTATTTAAAAAAGCTGAATGAGCTGCAGTATTCAATGAGCGATTTGAATTGGAATGACAATTATGAAAAACAAGTTCTAAGAAAATATATGTATATAAAATATCTAAATTTCAAAGTATGTTAAAGAATATATAAAGTGAAGTATATTGCGTATGATTAACGGTATATTGGGTGAGTGTGCATGTGTGTATTTACTCTTTACATTTACTATTTGTACCTACAGGATCGAGCTATTAGTTGTTGGACCCCGTTCTACTAACCGTCCGGTACCTAATGCACTGACTGCCGACCTGTTTTCATTATCATATCTACTACATATTTTTATCTTTCTCTACTACATATTTTTCTCCTTCTCATACACACACATCCCCAGAATGCAGCCCATATCAGCCAACACCAGGTACCTATTTAATGCTAGTTGAACAGGAGTACCAGGTGAAACTCTGCACTTTTATTTGTGCCTCGACCGGGAATCGAACCCTGGCCTATAGGACCTACGGACCTGTGTGTGTACTCACCTAGTTGTGTTTGCGGGGGTTGAGCTCTGCTCTCTCGGCCCGCCTCTCAACTGTCAATCAACTGTGTCTACTACTACTTTTTTCCACACCACACGCACCCCCTCCCCCTCCCAGTCAGCAGCCTGTGACAGCTGACTAACTCCCAGGTACCCATTTACTGCTAGGTAACAGGGGCATAGGGTGAAAGAAACTCTGCCCATCGTTTCTCGCCGGCGCCCGGGACCACAGGATCACGTGTCCAGCATGCTGTCCGCTCCGCCACCGGCTCTGTGTGTGCGTGTGTGTGTGTTTCACCTAGTTGTTTTCACCTAGTTGTGCTCGCGGGGGTTGAGCTTTTACTCTTTCGGCCCGCCTCTCAACTGTCAATCAACTGTTACTAACTACTAATTATTTTTTTTCTCCCACACACACACATCCAGGAAGTAGCTCCGTAACAGTTGTCTAACTCCCAGGTACCTATTTACTGCTAGGTAACAGGGGCATTCAGGGTGAAAGAAACTTTGCCCATTTTTTTCTGCCTGGTCCGGGAATCGAACCCGGGCCACAGAATTTCGAGTGCTGCCCGCTGTCCACTCAGTTACCAGACCCCCAGGTGTGTGTGTGAATTAGGAAAACCGCAGTCAGGTCTATAAGGACTTCCTCTACAGATGGTATACACTAAGACAACAAAATAATAAAAATAAAAATGGGAGTGCACCAAGGTAAGAAGACTTCTCCAAAGCTGTTCACAACTGTGTTGAAGTCATCTAAAGGAAACTAGTTAAAAGAAATTGAAAGTGCCAAATTAGATTGGAATATGTTTTGAAACCAAAATAATGAAATGTGAATTTCTGACTGAAATGAAAAGCATTTTAGTGAGTAATATTGTAAGTACTTATACAAATAAGCTAAACATGGAGTCTGAATACAAAAGTACATACACATTAAAACACGGAAAGGTGTATGCCGAGCATAAAATAATCTTTCAGGATATGATCAATACCATCCCTCAGTACGGGACAGACAACATTACATGAGAGAAAATGAACGAAGTAGCAAGAGATCAGAAACCATGACTAATAAAACACCATAAACGAAGGAATAAAAAGAGAGCATGAGCGAAAACCAACAAGATACAATGAACGACGATCATCAACAAGAGTTCAAGACCAAGGATTTAAAAAAAGATATTATGAATGAAGATCAACTATGACTGTAGACCAACATCAAGACGGATATACGATATCAGAAAGGCGGGAATTGAGAAGTAAATGTTCACAACAAGATATATCGGAGAAGGCAGCAGCCAGACCCCCATACACAGTTTCAACGGTAGATATGATAGAGCCCAGTAGGTTCAGGAACCTGTACACCAGTTGACTGACAGTTGAGAGGCGGGACCAAAGAGCCAGAGCTCAACCCCCGCAAGCACTACTAGGTAAGTATGAGGGGGCGAAAGGATTGGTAAAACTGTGCGGAGAACCAATACGAAGAGCAGTTTAGCTGACGTCTAAAGTGAGAGCTACGCTTATCATATATGTGATCCAATAAAACGGGTCACTATTTTTCACACGTCAAAATATTTGTATATTTATTTTATTAACATGGGTACATCTGCAGTTATGCAGAAACCCAAGAGTATATGAAGGGTTACATAATGTGTGTACAGAGCTAGCTGTGTGTCATGTTAAAAAAATCCTCATCTCGTATGATGGTTACATACAAGGATATTTGATCAGTAGTTTGCACTGAAGGCATATTGCCTGCACTGGCAAACTTTGGACCCATTACGAGAATATCCTCAAGAACACGAGAGTGAATAAAGTAATTGCAAAACTCCAGGTACCTCATATCGGTAGGCCAGAAGGATCCAGTGACTGGACATTCAATAATGCCCTGTGTGAGATCATGACCCAGTTTTTTTCTCACAGAGTTTCACGTGGAAAGCTCTGGGTTGAAAGATTCGTCACCTGTAACCACCTGCACCTGTCTTGTGAATGTTTTGTACTGCGTATACATATAATATATATATTGTTACGATAATCTCCCACTTAGGCAAGGAGATCCTGCCTATTCCTTTACCGCCTATTCAACAACATATCTGCATACTCAAGAGTAAGAGGTTAACATCAAGAACAACAACAATACGTGCTCAGAAGCCGTGTCTAGACAGACACCCCCTCCACCCCCCCCCCCTCAAGTACCCGACACACCTGCACACCTGCTGTCTGGCGGACCAGCTCCACTTGCTGGTCAACAAGCCTACTGCTCGTTTGAGACTGACGGCTGGGAATTACCTGCACATCTGCACCACCTACACGGACTCGACCATGTATATAAGCAGCTCACCACCAGCCAGACCTCAAGAAGGAATACGGGCTCACCATAGCCCGTGCTACTTGGAACTTATCGTTTCAGGTAGCGAATCTTTAACAACAAACAACAACAGCCAGACCTCAGAATACTCTTCAGTGCTCCAAGATGCAAGATCTACTCTCGCTCCCCTGGGTGTTGGTAGTGTCTAGCAGCTATTGTATATATTTATTGTGCACCTTCAATTTTGCTATTAATGTAACAGTCACATCTTTATATTTCTTTTGCTCTGTTCTAGCCAAGTATCGTAGGGGATTTGTTTTATTGTTAAAGTAATTTTTTGTTACATCAAATATTTGAGATTTTCCATTCTTTGGATATTATCCCGCAATTTTCACACCGTAGAGAGATTTATAAGCAGAAGCAGTTTTATTTACTTTGTTATAGTTTTTTTTATTTAATGTTATTGGCATTCCACGAGCCAGAATAGCCACTGCTCTATTCATCCACTTTTCCGTAACATTAAAATTGGGAAGGGCCTGTCCGGAAGTCTTGCTCAGGTAATACTCCTAGATCCTTTACTTAAAGTTGTGTTAGTTGTACTTGGCTTTAACACATGTTTGTTTTTTCAGAACTCCTATTTGAGTGTTTTTGGTCCCTAATACTTTATACATTCCAGGTGTAGCAATTTATGACTGTTGGATTGACTTTGGATTATGTAGGTGTTTTGTGGCCAAATTCATACTCATAATTGGTTGTCTAATAATCTTTGCTATATCCTGTGATTTCCACCTTATTCTCGTCCCTACAGGAGAGTTTCTCACTCAGGCAGATCACCCCCTTGGGTATTCTGGTACTTTGGTCTGTCTCTGGGCTATTACACCTACTCTTTACAATCATAACCTAGGAGGAAGTACTGCATTTAGGATTTCGCCTAAATCCTAATCCTCGCATTTAGGATTTCGCTGTACGACAGCGCTGAAGGTTGACTGAGTCATCGGACAGAGACAGCAGATGACTCAGCAGGTGGCAGAGACAGCAGATGACTCAGCAGGTGACAGAGACAGCAAATGACTCAGCAGGTGGCAGAGACAGCAGGTGACAGAGACAGCAGATGATTCAGCAGGTGAGAGACGCACCAAGTAAAAGTTACATTAGGTAAGGGTCACCTGCCTCAGGCAAGGGTCATCAGAAGGGCGGATGAGGTCTGGCTCCGTTATGGTCAATAAGCCCAAAAATATGTTGGCGTTTGTGAGGATCAGACGGTGTCCGCTAAAAGGGTAGAGGCAGCTTGGGAGGTAGGAAGGCAAGGAAGGGATGGTGAGGTAAAGTGGGCAAGAGAAGATGAGGAGGTAGATTGCAAGGAGAGAGGGATAGATATATTGGACACGGATGGATAGGTAGACTTGGCAAGAAGTGTTAGTGGTACACTGCAAAGAGGAGGAGGAGGAGGAAGAGGATAAAGAGTAGAATGAAGAGGAGGTGGAGTAAAATGATGAGTAAATAAAACAGAGAGAGAGAGAAGGGGGAAGAGAAGTAGGTGGACAAGGTTGACTGACTGATTGGTAAATAACCTTCAGGCACAAGACGAGGAATAATAAATTTAAGTGAATACAGAGTCAAAAGGCGATAACGGAGAAAATGGGAATATGGTAAAAATTAAGAGGACAAAAAGGGCGACTGCAAGAGAAGTGTGGTGACGTGGAGAACATGAAGTAAAGAACAAGAAGAGGTAGGGACAAGAGGTAGGAAACACAGAGACATAGGGACAAACGTAGAGAACAGAAACGTAGAGTAAACATAGACATAGGAAACAGGGTGACGAAGGGATCATAAGAATAAAGCAGCAACATGGCACCCGAAGACTTTTTACTGGGAAGTACTACAGACAGATTCGCCGAATATAAATAAATTTATCTTGAAAAAAGTGATCACTGGTAATTAATAAATTTATAAATTAATAATTCAGAATATCAAATGGAGCCCAAACACAGGTGGGCAAGCCTGAGGAGGAAGAGCCTCGTGGCGTAGCAGAACCCTATAGCATAGCATCGAGCATAAGAAATATTGCCGGAACAACCGTGGACATCTTCAAGAGGAAACTAGATTGTTTCCTCCAAGGAGCGCCGGACCAGCCGGGCTGTGGTGGGTATGTGGACCTGCGGGCCGCTCCAAGCAACAGCCTGGTGGACCAAACTCTCACAAGTCAAACCTGGCCTCAAGCCGGGCTTGGGAGTAGAAGAACTCCCAGAACCCCATCAAGCAGGTATCAACCAGGTATAGATTATTCTTAACAGGATCTAAAAAATCCATACTGTCACAAAGCTGGAAGATACCTAGTCTTCAGGCAGTCTCGCTTGAGTGTCTGATCCTCAGCTGGTGTGAGGCAAACATCGGAGCTTCAGCCAGCATGTCGTGCCACTCAGATCTTGAAGCGGTGGTATGTATTACCTATGATCTAGGCAGAGCCGACCTCTCGACTCCGGGAATGGTCAGGAAAATGATCGTCCCACCATTTCAGAGTGCTTCTTCCCAGATAAACATGCACTAAATACACGAAGGGAAAAAGACTGTACATAGACAAATTTGAACGAGCCAGAGTAAAAAGGCAATAAACATTTTATATATAACTTGTAAATCGCTATAAAGAGGGCGCGAGTATTTTGGCAAAAATATCCAGGGGGTGATCGAGACCTCTTTTACTGAAGGTCGGAATGTAATTTGAAAGTTAAATCTAGGAGAACGATCTCTGTTCCGGTAGCCTGAACCTCTGACCAATCTCGCTCAAAAATCATTGCCGTCCAGAGATGCTGCTGACATACGATAAAAGTCATGGAAGTTTCAGGCAGAAACAGGAATCGCTCAAAAGTTTGAGTGCTAAAAGAATAAAAAACAAAGACAAACAGGCAAGTAACAAGATATCAACAAACAAGAAATCAACTTGGGAGTTTACGCTTTAAAAGTGGACTTTAAAGAAATGGATGAAATATATATTTTATCAAAACAGGGATTACTAGCCATAGGCTTATGAACTTAGAACGATAAGCCTATTAGTTCTAGGTCTATGTTCATTAGTCCGATAACGCGTCCAAATTGAGTCGCAAATACGACACTAACGCACCTAATCTAGAACCTGTCTAAAGCCTAACAACTGAGCTGTATTAAATGCGAAAACAGGTTGCATCAACTAGGAGTTATAAGCACGTGTTCTGTAGTTTGTATATACACGAAATTGGTTGTGATATTCGGCCCAAAAAGTCTAGTTATATTAAAAGTTATTAGAAACCAATATTTCTGTTTAAGTCGCTAATACAATCATTGGTAATCTTTACAATTATTTGTGTATGTATATATTTACTATCGGAAGATGTATAAATATACACATTAAGCGGAAATATCAATGATTTAAACTGAAATGTTTTAAACAAGCTTATGGAATGCTTTAATATAAGTGAAATGATAGATATCATTTCGCCAGCCCTCAAAGGATCAAGCCATGACCGCAATACTGTGCGAACGTTGACTTCTGGACACCCACTTTGACATCTGGACACCCACTTTGACTTCTGGACACCCACTTTGACTTCTGGACACCCACTTTGACTTCTGGACACCCACTTTGACTTCTGGACACCCACTTTGACATCTGGACACCCACTTTGACTTCTGGACACCACTTTGACTTCTGGACACCCACTTTGACATCTCGACACCCACTTTGCTTTGACATCTTGGACCACCCACTTTGACATCTGGACACCCACTTTGAATTCTGGACACCCACTTTGACTCTGGACACCCACTTTGACATCTGGACACCCACTTTGACATCTGGACACCCACTTTGACATCTGGACACCCACCTTGACTTCTGGACACCCACTTTGACATCTGGACACCCACTTTGACATCTGGACACCCACCTTGACTTCTGGACACCCACTTTGACATCTGGACACCCACTTTGACATCTGGACACCCACTTTGACATCTGGACACCCACCTTGACTTCTGGACACCCATTTTGACATCTGGACACCCACTTTGACTCCTGGACACCCACTTTGACATCTGGACACCCACTTTGACTCCTGGACACCCACTTTGACTTCTGGACACCCACTTTGACTTCTGGACACCCACTTTGACTTCTGGACATCCACTTTGACACCTGGACACCCACTTTGACATCTGGACACCCACTTTGACATCTGGACACCCACTTTGACATCTGGACACCCACTTTGATATCTG
>WNGS01169498.1:54686918-54703845 GCA_020271785.1 Procambarus virginalis
TCGCATTCTGGGTACAAGAGACTTCAGGGAACACGGCTTAGCTTATCTTATTGTTTCGGACAATGGTCATATTGGCCCGAAACGCTATGCGTACCAGTGGCTTTAGGTATTGTATGTACTATCTTTATCTTTAAATCCATCATTATGTATGTAACTCAATGGATGTACCTTTACCTGAATAAAGAATCTGAATATTCTGAGAAAAATGGATTGTGATTGTACCTGGCTGCAGTGGGAAGGTAACATTCTCCATATAATGGTAAAGAGTGTCACCCACGAGGGACCGAGGAGGTCGGATCAACACTTACACAATGTAGTTAAATTGAGAATATTCATGAATAAAAACATTATTCAGGGACATGGAACAACGAAGGAAAATACACATCTTAGATAGTGAAAATAAACATAATAAAAATCAAATGTTCCTTCACAAGTTAACTTATTTTATTATGGGCGTTCTTAATGTGGTAAAGAAAAGGTCCTCGACTATCGTGCATTAACCAACATGTTGCCTATCATCTAGCGTAGATACTTGTTTGAAAAAGAAAATACGATCGACTCTGATATCCAAAAGATACGCCTTTAAATAACTTTAAAGATGCGCTGCGGAGTGACGTAACTATTGATACTTGTTAGTTCACTGTTTAAAGGCAAAATATTTCACATCTTAGGTGGATGGATCTTCTCACATATACCTCGTATGCATGTGGATCAACACACATAAACTGGAGATATAAATGAACACATTCCTCGCGCACAAGGATGCGCATACACACCCCTCGAACACATGGATCCAAGTGTACAAACAGGTCAACTCACACATCATTCGTGCACATGAATATATGTGTGCGTATCGATCAATACACAACCGCCGCGCACAGATCCACCGCCCTCCTCGTCCTACCCTCCTGTCTGACGCTGCTCTAAATGTGTTCGAATTTTGTTGTTGTTAACCTGCCAGTCACCAGGGTCAAGTACGAATAAATGAGTCTCAAATACCCCCCCCCCCTTGATGTCATAATGCTTTACCGCGTAACACTAAACCAGTTACAATCGTTAAGTCACTTCAATATCATAATATATAAATTCTTATAAAATGAAGGTAAAGAACATGAGAACAATAGAGCAATTACATAAATGGTTTGAGAACAACAGAACTCTTGCATTCAGGAGAACATAGGAACAAAAGGTTGCGGATAAAGGCCATTGGGGCTATGCGAGGCAGAGTCATATTTGTATACAAACAATTTCATTCACGTAGTTTCAAATCTAAGCTTTAAAGCTTTAAACACTGTAGTGAGTTTGCTTCAATAACACTACTTAGTAACATGTTCCAGTGATCAGCAACCATATTTTCGAACTAGTGAATACATTATTTTCTAAATCTACACTGTCTCAATTTGAATTTATTATTTGGTGTTATTAGACTTCCATTGTGTCTGTTCTGTTTCTGTTCTATATCCCCAGTTTGAACAAAACACAGCTCTTCGGTAAATTGTAACAGAATAACAGAGGATTTACTTATATAGTAAGAGAAAGTAGTTATCTGTACACTGCAGGAGTATACAGAGCGGTTTGTAAACGGAGAATGACGAGCACAACTGTCAACGACACACATGCCACTTTTACAGCCGCTGTTAAGTAAGACGACGACTGTAAAAGCTGGCGCCACAAGTCAATAAAAGTGGGTCTTAGCCTGTTGCTTGTGTCCAGTTATATTCACTCAACTTGTGAGAATGATTTAGTATAAGCTGAAGCTGTTGGACGCAAGCTTAAATATTACGAAACATACGGACGTACAGTATATGTTGAGGCCAGCGCCACACACAGCATGGTTCAGTGAGGATTGTCTTTACATGCTCCACTCGGCTCCATTGTGGCTCCATGGGCCAGTGTGACCAGATTTAACCTGCCTCACGCGGGGCCCACTATGGCACTACACGGGGCCCACTATGGCACTACACGGGGCCCACTATGGCACTACACGGGGCCCACTATGGCACTACACGGGGCCCACTATGGCAGTACACGGGACCCACTATGGCACTACACGGGGCCCACTATGGCACTGCACGGGACCCACTATGGCACTACACGGGGCCCACTATGGCACTACACGGGGCCCACTATGGCACTACACGGGGCCCACTATGGCACTACACGGGGCCCACTATGGCACTACACGGGGCCCACTATGGCACTACACGGGGCCCACTATGGCACTACACGGGGCCCACTATGGCACTACACGAGGCCCACTATGGCACTACACGGGACCCACTATGGCACTACACGGGGCCCACTATGGCACTGCACGGGGCCCACTATGGCACTACACGGGGCCCACTATGGCACTACACGGGGCCCACTATGGTACAACACGGGACCCACTATGGCACTACACGGGGCTCACTATGGCACTACACGGGGCCCACTATGGCACTACACGGGGCTCACTATGGCACTACACGAGGCTCACTATGGCACTCTCAAACAATCGCTCATCAGTGTTAGGAGAATAGGCAGAACGACAATGAACATTCCCAATGAAATATAAATAACAAGAATAATGGTATTACAGAGTGTGTGGCAGTTTAGGATAGAGTGCGTGCATGTGAGTGCCTCATCACAGTGTGTGGCAGTTTAGGATAGAGTGCGTGCATGTGAGTGCCTCATCACAGTGTGTGGCAGTTTAGGATAGAGTGCGTGCATGTGAGTGCCTCATCACAGTGTGTGGCAGTTTAGGATAGAGTGCGTGCATGTGAGTGCCTCATCACAGTGTGTGGCAGTTTAGGATAGAGTGCGTGCATGTGAGTGCCTCATCACAGTGTGTGGCAGTTTAGGATAGAGTGCGTGCATGTGAGTGCCTCATCACAGAGTGTGTGGCGGCATAACTCAACCCATCAACCAGTCTGTTATTTACATGTTGGCTAAAAATATTGGTGCCAATACCGTGCCGCACTGCGATATGAGTGCCACTTCGTCTTGATTAAATATGGTGCCACTCGAAGACTTCAGTTGCATATTGTCAAGTTTAATTAGCAATTACCTGAAGGCCCGCTTATGTAATGAGCATAATATCGCATTTCATTAGCGAACGACTTCTCACAGTGAAGTTAATTAGTGTTTAAAGTCTCTTCCATGCAGACGCGGTGCTGTACGAGAGTTTGATTACTGCTTTAGATAACTCGCTGTTCATCTTATACAGTTTCTCGTGTAAAAGAAGCAAGTCCTGATGATGAAAATGGCGCGGAAGAATATTTCTTCATATGGCAGTGCCGGCATGAACATTAAAGAATCGTTTTCTGAGCTTCACCATTTAATCTGAATACACATAAAAGGAGAATAAATCAATTATATAAAAAAAATCCCGCTGTCTCGTCCTGTCGTCTGCCCGTTGTCCAACATGGGTGCCCCAAGGGGAGAATGTATCAAGTATTTACGCATCCACTTACAAAACTTATACATCTTTCACCAATCATGGCGGCATTTTTTACATTAAACAGCTTACGAGCTTCGAAATTTCCCATCACATGTTATAAACAATCTCGTAGTGCTTCGGAGCTCATAAACTGTTTAATAAATGCAAAAAAAGAAGCCGCCAATGATTGTTGAAAATTGTACAGGTTTTGTAAGTGGTTGGGTAAATACTTGATGAAACCTGCCGCTGATGTTGAGTATTGTGTAACCTGTAGCGCCGTAATTAACCAGCCCGGCCTCTTGATTTACCATCTCCTAAACTCCTAACCTAACCAGAAACGTATAAACCCGAACAACCCACTTAACCTATAAAGTCCGATGCACAGAAAATGCCGATACATGTGAGCCGTTACTTTGTATAGTACATTATATTTGTAACATTGGTTACTATAATGTAAATAACGCGACCAATTAGTTGAGATAACGGTGTTGAATGAACGGTGTCGGCTCACAACCGACAGCTCCTGGGTTGTATTCCATGGCAGTACGGGACGTTTGGGTACGGGATCATTTCCCCCGATGCAAGTAAATTGGTAACCTGGAGTTATCCGACTGTTGGGGGCTGCATCCTGGAAAAAACCAAGACGTTGGCTAAAGGAACCGTACTAAGCCTAACAGAGTTTCTGTCCTTGACACTGGAAAACCAAAATGGCAGTAAGTGATTTCAGTTTTATCTTGTTAATGCGGCATCGCCTCCCGGCCCTAAGACAACAAACTACAAATGGAAATAACAGACTACTGTCTGTTTTCAAAAACACATATGACAAAAAACAAAGGGGTCGGTATTCTATGCATTAGACGCCGGATTTCTGAAAAGGCAGACACAGGAACTTAAACTCAGTCCAGCAAAAACTACTGAACAAACACACACACACTGCGCTAATGAGGCGAATTAGAACTGAAATAGACAATCTCCAGAGATTGTCTGAAAAATAGCAATTAAGCTTTAACCATGAAAAATGCAAGGTTATGAGGACAGGAGTTGGAGCAAGAAGACCTCAAATACAGTACAGGATGAAGGAAAGGCAACTTCCAACTTCTGAAAAAAGACAAAGACTTAGAAGTAGAGCTAAGTCGAGATCTATCACCAGAGGCCCACATCAGCAGGGCTGCATGTGCCATACTGGCAAACGTCTGGTTTACCAGCATGGGAGCCGGTCGGCCGAGCGGACAGCACACTGGACTTGTGATCCTGTGGTCCCGGGTTCGATCCCGGGCGCAGGCGAGAAACAATGGGCAGAGTTTCTTTCACCCTATGCCCCTGTTACCTAGCAGTAAAATAGGTACCTGGGTGTTAGCCAGCTGTCACGGGCTGCTTCCTGGGGGTGGAGGCCTGGTCGAGGACCGGGCCGCGGGGACATTAAAGCCCCGAAATCATCTCAAGATAACCTCAAGATATAACATGCCACTTCAGGAACTTGGGCATAGGTACCTTCTGTGCGCTGTATATATTCTTTGAGACCTATTATCGAGTATGCTGTCTCCATCATGGAACTCTTTCCTAAAGAAGCACAAAGCATAACTAGAAAAGGTCCAAAAATATGCAACAAGGCTCGTTCTTGAGCTAAAGGAACTGAGCTATGAAGAAAGACTGAGGGAACTGGACCTCACTACACTGTAGGAAAGAAGGAATTTGGCAGACATGATACTGACGTCCATGATACTTAGGGGAATTGGCAAAGTGAATAAAGAAGTAATGATTAAACTAAGGAACAGTAAAACGAGAAGACACAATTGAAAACTGGAAAAACAGTTAAGTCACTATTACACTTAAGTTAAGTCATTACAGAGATGTCAGAAAGAACTTTCTCAATCTAAGAGCCGCAAATAAGTGGAAGGGACTAGATAAAAAATTGCCAAAGCCAATTTGAAACACAGGTGTCAGTGTAAATATGATAAGAAAAACGTATGAAAAGAGTAAATGCATTAAACCATTGACAGTCAAAAGGCGGGGCTTATGAGCCGATACTCGACCCTGCAAGCTCAGCTAAGTGAGGACACTACTACTACAAATACAGCACCGCCATTATCACAACCAACAACACATAAGGACACCACTCACCCTCTGCCCGCAAGTGATGGCGTCTTAGGCAACACTGCCCACTGGGCCTACACCACCAGACCAGACAATAACAACACCTCCCAGGCACTAGTGGCCCTAACACATGCTGCCTGAGAGATGGCCTTAATGCATGCTGCCTGTGAGAGTGGCCCTAACGTCTGCCTTCTAACTCCACAGGTATTCAGGCGCGACAATTGCCAGAGAGAAAACTCGTTACTGTTCTGGAAATTCCCTCGTAAATGCTTATTACCTCGCGGGTTCCCCTTTATTCTTCCTTATAAAACTAAGCATGGCTTGAATTCCGGGGTATACAGGTATTTGGTAATTCCTGGGACCATGCGGCTCGACACTGCTGGGACCCTGAGACCTGACACTGCTGGGATCCTGAGACCTGACACTGCTGGGATCCTGAGACCTGACACTGCTGGGATCCTGAGACCTGACACTGCTGGGATCCTGAGACCTGACACTGCTGGAATCCTGAGGCTCTACACTGCTGGGATCCTGAGACTTCGCACGTCTGGGAACTCTCCACTTCTAACATTGTAGAGTATCCTGAGTCTTTGTACCACTGGGAGCTTGAGTTATCCTATGCCTTAGCACTGATGATATGCTGGGGTATCTTTGGACTTGTCACCGATGGTATCCTGAAGTATTCTGGGGGGCATAACCATTACTCTAGGGAATCCCAATATGTGTAATGGCAAGGACTGCAACGATTGGAACCCTTGTGAATCGTGGAAGCACAAATGGTTTGGATCGATGGATTGCTTGGCTACTCTATCCGTTACGTAATATCTAGCCTCCTGCCACCGGTGGACCCAGTAGTGTATAGAGGTGGAGCATGGGTGAGCCCCTAGGGAAAATCCAGGCTCATAGATCTTGAGGATGGACGCAGGTGAGACGCAGAGATATTCAGGACAAAATCTCGAAAATGGTGGTGAGTAGGCACGGAAAATTATCTAGGGTCACAGACCTCAAAGATAGGTGTGGGTGGGAACCTGGGATATCCCGGTCAGGCACTGTAGACGGAAAATGGAGATCATGTTGAACACAACGCCGGATACCCGCCGTCTTGGTCAAGTCTGAAATTTGAGCGTATGACGCTAGTTGTGAGGAGTTGATCCCTGGAGGCACTCACACTCTCTCGCCTCACTTCTCTCTTCTTCCATTTCTTATTTTTAAGAACGCTAGTTTTCGTTTCCTCTTCACAGCTTCCTCCGTGTGACTGAACTCTTATTTTACTCTTGGTTTGTTCTCACGGTTTCACATATTCAGCGTTAATTTCGACCTGGTTTCAATTAGGTGTTTATACTATATTTTTTGTAGGTTCTATTTTATTCTTTTTTAATTTGTGTACCTCTCTTCCTCGTTTGTTTATGTGTAATTACTTCAGCACATAATCCAAGTTGTTTGTTGTGTTAATGGCAGACAATTCTCCAATCTGTCAGAGCAACCTGATTTATAACTTAACATTTCTAATTTACTTTCCACACTACTTTATCATAAAACTTTCTCCCGTGCTATTGTCTTCTTCTGTGTCTTCTACAGTTCTTTACGCTCAATACGCAGTAATTTTTTTGTGTTTCTTTAATTTTTGTATTTTTTCCTTTGCTTCCTCCTTCGCTTAATTATCATAAACAACTTTTATCACCTTTTGTGTCTGAAGCAAGACCCAGAGTGTCGTGAGGAAAGTCCCTGTTTTGTCCCGCTGTGAAGAATTAGCGAGCAGGCGGCCTCCCTCATACCTCATAACCTTTCTCGTGCTGTGAGGGACTGGAGTGCAGGCGGCCTCCCTCATACCTCATAACCTTTCTCGTGGTGTGAGGGACTGGAGTGCAGGCGGCCTCCCTCATACCTCATAACCTTTCTCGTGCTGTGAGGGACTGGAGTGCAGGCGGCCTCCCTCATACCTCATAACCTTTCTCGTGCTGTGAGGGACTGGAGTGCAGGCGGCCTCCCTCATATCTCATAACCTTTGCCCAGTTATGACAGATTGGAGTGTCACCAGTGAGGCCTTAAAAGGACCAGTGCTATTCATATTATTTATAGATGACAGCTGATGCAAACTCCGTGTCACTATTTTCTGGTGATACAAAGTTGATGAGTAGAATAAGGACGAGTGAGGACTGCAGAAAGCTTCAGGAAAACTTAGATCAGTTGCTGGTTTGATGGAACAAATAGTAGTGATTAATTCAGTAAGGAGTTAGCAGACTAGAACAATTCATAATGAGCAAAAACGACGAAGAAGGATTCGAAGAACATTGAAGAACAATGTATAGGTGAATTGTCACTCTCAAATGAGATGAACGCCTCTCAACTGCCAATCAACTGTGTGTGTGTGATGGTGGCTCTAATTTTGTTCATGAGAGATGCTAGCAAAATTCATGAGATGAGAGATGCTACCAACATTCATGAGATGAGAGATGCTACCAACATTCAAGAGATGAGAGATGCTACCAACATTCATGAGATGAGAGATGCTACCAACATTCATGAGATGAGAGATGCTACCAACATTCATGAGATGAGAGATGCTACCAACATTCATGAGATGAGAGATGCTACCAACATTCATGAGATGAGAGATGCTACCAACATTCATGAGATGAGAGATGCTACCAACATTCATGAGATGAGAGATGCTACCAACATTCATGAGATGAGAGATGCTACCAACATTCATGAGATGAGAGATGCTACCAACATTCATGAGATGAGAGATGCTACCAACATTCATGAGATGAGAGATGCTACCAACATTCATGAGATGAGAGATGCTACCAACATTCAAGAGATGAGAGATGCTACCAACATTCAAGAGATGCAAGAATTACGAAATGAAACGTTTCTAGCATTCACGAGTCGGGAGGTTCAGGCAGCATTCACATGACTAGTGATGCAGGCAGTATTCATGCGATAAGTGAAGTTGACAACGCCCAGGAGAGGAAAGATGCTGACAATATTCTCGAGATCAGAGATTATTGCCCCATTTACGAAATAAGAAATGCTGGTAATGATCGCTTCAGAATTTTCCTGAGCAGGGCACTGCTATCTTCCAGCACGCGCTCACACAAACATAACTATCGCAGACACTGTTGTTTTATATACAAATCGATATCACTTCTCAGTGATGATTACATATAATTACACCGATAACATTTAATCATCATATCCGGATACATAATATTTAATATAATTTCATTAAAGATATAAAGACGACTATTATAACACATATCAGTTTTGATTATCGGTCTAAAATCACATTATATGGTAGTGAATAAGACAAAAAAATACAAACATGTTTCAAATATGGGACAACAGAATGTTTAATTCTTCCAATTTAAATGAGTTTAAATTTAAGAGGCAATTTAGAGGACGAAATAGTGTTGGTTGTGTTGTAAATTTCAGACAAGAAACCAAGCACGAATTACCCTGCTGAAAAATACGTAATTAACAGAGGCCTTCATTAGGAATATCCCGTGGTTCTCCACGATGAAGAGCCGGTACTGAGCTGTGGACGGTCAATGCGGCTTCCACACACCTGCTACACCTGCCCACGCCTGCCACACCTGCCCACGCCTCGCACACCTGTCCACGCCTCCTAACACACACACACACACACACACACACACACACACACACACACACACACACACACACACACACACACACACACACACACACAGAAGAGTTATGGGGGACATGATCGCCACATTCAAGATTCTCAAGGGAATCGACAAGGTTGATAAAGACAGGCTATTTAACACAAGGGGCACACGCACTAGGGGACACAGGTGGAAACTGAGTGCCCAAATGAGCCACAGAGATATTGAAAGAACTTTTTTAGTGTCAGAGTGGTTGACAAATGGAATGCATTAGGAAGTAATGTGGTGGAGGCTGACTCCATACACAGTTTCAAGTGTAGATATGATAGAGCCCAATAGGCTCAGGAACCTGTACACCTGTTGATTGACGGTTGAGAGGCGGGACCAAAGAGCCAGAGGTCAACCCCCGCAAGCACAACTAGGTGAGTACAACTAGGTGAGTACACACACACACACACACCAACACTCCCCCAAGACACAAACCAACATTATCGGGCTCTACTATCATGAAGTACGACGGCCTCACTAATACGGATACAACTCCTTCCCACTTATCAGTCTCCCTTACAAAGACATCAACAGGGGTACACCAATATAAGTGACAGCATCAGTGGTCATTAGAGGGGGGAAACCGTGAAAGGAGGGCTTAGACGTATTAAAATGTTGATGTTATGCGCTCTGAAACGACAAACTTTTCCCGTTGGGAGGGAAAAACCTAACACTCTCAACGAGATTAGGCAAAACCTCCTGGCTCTTCCGCTCCCAACTTTGCTCTGTCTCTCTCGAGTCCATGAACTCTCAACTGAAAAATCTGAAACATAAAAACAAAAAAAATATAACGATAAAAAATATTAGATTCAAGGTGAGTGAACGGGGTGAAAAAAGTGCGTCTTGTAAAGTGTGAGAGGGAGTAAAGTGTGTCTTGGGAGTATGAGAGGAAGGAGATTCTGTCCTGGGCAGTGTGAGAGGGAGAAGACTGGGGCAGTGTGAGGGAGGAGAGTGCGTATCCTAGGGAGCGTGATACGAAGGAGTGTGTCCGGGAGTGAGAGGGAGGAGTTATGTCCTAGGGAGTGTGAGAGGGAGGAGAGTGCGTCACGGGGAGTGTGAGAGTGAGGAGAGAGCGTCAAGGGGGAGTGTGAGAGTGAGGAGAGTGCGTCACGGGGAGTGTGAGAGGGAGGAGAGTGCGTCACGGGGAGTGTGAGAGGGAGGAGAGTGCGTCACGGGGAGTGTGAGAGTGAGGAGAGAGCGTTAAGGGGGAGTGTGAGAGTGAGGAGAGTGCGTCACGGGGAGTGTGAGAGTGAGGAGAGTGCGTCACGGGGAGTGTGAGAGGGAGGAGAGTGCGTCACGGGGAGTGTGAGAGGGAGGAGAGTGCGTCACGGGGAGTGTGAGAGGGAGGAGAGTGCGTCACGGGGAGTGTGAGAGGGAGAAGAATGTGTTGAGTGGGAAGACGGGAGGAATGTTGTCCGTGGAACAAACACAGTTGTAAGAGCCTAATACACGTCACCGAGGGAGAGTCTGAGCAAACAACTAAAGGAAGAAGGTGGGAGAAGATCCTATGAAAACCATGCCAAGACTGAGGTCCTGTCTGTAGGGTCCTGGAGAGAGGAGTCATGGGGAGGGAGTCCTCATTAATATAGAGGTAAAAGAGTGAGAGTCCTGTATAAAGAGGTAAAAGAGTGAGAGTCCTGTATAAAGAGGTAAAAGGGTGACAATCCTGTATAAAGAGGTAAAAAGGTGACAGTCCTGTATAGAGGTAAAAGGGTGACAATCCTGTATAAAGAGGTAAAAAGGTGACAGTCCTGTATAGAGGTAAAAGGGTGACAGTCCTGTATAAAGAGGTAAGAGGGTGACAATCCTGAAGAGAAAACTGTCAAAGTTCAGTGTAGAGTAAGTGAAAATCTTGAAAAAGAGTGAGAATCGTGACATAAGAGCTTCAGAATCATGCAGAGAGAGGATCAGAGACAACATAAGAGCAAATGAGGGGAGAAGAGAGACCGTTAGGCCGGTTAAGAAGACGGATGAGGAGTGTAAATCCTAAGAGGAGAGAACGTGAAAGTCATGAGAGGAGAAGAGAGAATGTGAGAGTCCTGAAGGTAGTAGAGAGTTCTGAGGAGAGACACACATCTCTTATTAAATAACAGGGAAAACAAATAAAGAAATTAAGAAAGTTGTTTTATTGCTTGACAAAATAGTACAATCACCACACACACAGGGGGATTGACAGAGTGGACATAGACGAAATGTTCACACGGAATAGTAACAGAACGACGGGACATGGGTGGAAGCTGGAAACTCAGATGAGTCACAGAGATGTTAAGAAGTTTTTTTTTCGCGTGAGAGTAGTGGGAAAATGGAATGCACTTAAGGAACAGGTTGTGAGAGCAAATACTATTCATAATTTTAAAATTAGGTATGATAGGGAAATGGGACCAGAGTCATTGCTGTAAACAACGGATGCTCGACAGGCGGGATCCAAGAATCAATGCTCGATACTGCAGACACAAATAGGTGAGTACAACTAGGTGGGAACACACACACACGAACTGAGAATTATATTTATCTTAGTTCTTAAGACATAAACCAAAAGACCAAATTCCACTCAGTACAAATCTGGGAGAAAAATTATTCAAGCAGGAGGGTAGTAAGCCAGCTTGAGAGAGCGTCACGTTGACTTTCACAACACTGCTGGCCAGGCTGGTCCCAGCTGGCCTCGAGCGACGTGGGAGAACACATCGAAGCTCTCCTTGGTACCCTGAAGACTCAACTTGTAGTGATCTCTCGGGTTATAACTTTCGTGATCTAGCACAGGAGGGATACAATGGCCACCTACTGATAACACCACGGGCAGAACTGCCGCCTCGTCTCCCGCCAAACATACACATTAAACTTAAACTTAAACTACGACGTTGCTACAACGTTCGAATAAGTTTTAACACCTAACCAGTTTTAACAACCAATATAGCAAGTAGTAACAACGTTCTAATACGTCATAAACACATTAAGCCAAGATGTAAGAACTTTTTTACAAGTTGTAACAAGCAGAAAATAAAGACAGTTACAGTTTGTGATTCCAGGGCTGCACCTTACAGCAGTTGGTGTGGGCGGCCCTGCACGTCACCAACCACACATACTACAGGTTGTTACTGTATAAAACAAACATAAATTACAGTAAATTGTTAAACAAATTACTCATGGACTGTAGAGTTTTGCAAGGAATCGATACTAAGTTATTAGCTTTTTTCTGGTACGTTTCAACATTTAGTCTATGAAAGTGCCGACAATCTACTGTACATCGGGGTAAAAACTGTAAGACCGGAAGACGAAAATATCAGGAGAGCCTGACTGCAGCCTGCCGCCCAGCACAAAGGAAACCTCAAGCATGAAACCCGATGACCATAAGGCGCTTCAAGATGGGATCACTATGCTACACAGAAAAGATGGGAGGCAGATAGTGTGGGACTACGCAAGTGCTTTCATTGTGCCTCACACGCCTCTACGACGCAATGTATCAGGAGGAGGCGACGTTGTTGGCTTCAGAGGGCTCAAGAGGACCATCAAATTATGGAGCCTCTTAGATTTTGGGAATATGCGACCTCGGTTTCCAGAATGAGTTTGGGAGTTAGACTCGTTAGGGAAACCAATAAGCCAAAGCTTCCTATTCAAGGGGTTCAGAGCTTTCATCCAGAGAGGAAACGTCTAATGTATCCAAGCATTAGCCCTACTTATAAGGGCTGGAAATTGTTGAAATTTTAAATCAGATATTTATATGAGTCTTATCTAATCTTAATTTTAACCGTACTGATTAAAGGAAGTGATTACATAAATACATAAACTGGGTGTTAGAATAATATTATGTGTAGGTTTTCAGAAACTTTATATAAATTTGTCCGATAATTGGGTTAAAGGAATCTTCATGTATTAACTATACTACACGATAATTACTTTGGTGAGTATACATGTAAATACATAAGACTATATGAGTTTACATGGGATTCTTTAAGATCCTATTGACTGGAATGTCCTCGTGCGTACGTGACTGCGCGCGTGTATATGTGCGTGTACGTATTCACCTAGTTGTGATGCGGGGGTTGAGCTCTGCTCTGCTCTTTCGGCCCGCCTCTCAACTGTCAATCAACTGTTACTAACTACTATTTTTTTCCCCGCACACACACACCCCCCCAGGAAGCAGCCCGTGACAGCTGACTAACTCCCAGGTACCTATTTACTGCTAGGTAAAAGAACTGAACTTATCAGAACCAGAACTTATCAGGGTGAAAGCAACTCTGCCCATCGTTCTCGCCGGCGCCGGGAATCGAACCCGGGCCACAGGATCACGTGTCCAACGTGATCCTGTGTGGTGTCTGTGTTGTGTGTGTGGTGTGTGTGTGGTGTGTGTGTGTGTGGTGTGTGTGGTGTGTGTACTCACCTATATGTACTCACCTATATGTGTCTGCAGGATCGAGCATTGACTCTTGGATCCCGCCTTTCGAGCATCAGTTGTTTACAGCAATGACTCCTATCCCATTTCCCTATCATACCTGGTTTTAAAATTATGAATAGTATTGGCTTCCACAACCTGTTCCTTAAGTGCATTCCATTTTCCCACTACTCTCACGCTAAAAGAAACTTCCTAACATCTCTGTGACTCATCTGAGTTTCTAACTTCCATCCATGTCCCCTCGTTCTGTTACTATTCCGTGTGAACATTTCGTCTATGTCCACTCTGTCAATCCCTCTGAGTATTTTATACGTTCCTATCATGTCCCCCCTCTCCCTTCTTCTTTCTAGTGTCGTAAGGCATAGTTCCCCCAGGCGCTCCTCATACCCCATCCCTCGTAGCTCTGGGACGAGTCTCGTTGCAAACCTCTGAACCTTTTCCAGTTTCATTATGTGCTTCTTTAGATGGGGACTCCATGATGAGGCGGCATACTCTAAGACTGGCCTCACGTAGGCAGTGTAAAGAGCCCTAAATGCCTCCTTACTTAGGTTTCTGAATGATGTTCTAACTTTTGCCAGTGTAGAGTACGCTGCTGTCGTTATCCTATTTATATGTGCCTCAGGAGATAGATTAGGTGTTACGTCCACACCCAGGTCTCTTTCGCGCGTCGTCACAGGTAGGCTGTTCCCCTTCATTGTGTACTGTCCCTTTGGTCTCCTATCTCCTAGTCCCATTTCCATAACTTTACATTTGCTCGTGTTGAATTCCAGTAGCCATTTCTCTGACCATCTCTGCAACCTGTTCAGGTCCTCTTGGAGGATCCTGCAATCCTCATCTGTCACAACTCTTCTCATCAACTTTGCGTCATCCGCAAACATCGACATGTAGGACTCTACACCCGTAAACATGTCGTTAACATATACAAGAAATAGAATTGGTCCCAGCACCGATCCTTGTGGTACTCCACTTGTTACTGTTCGCCAGTCCGACTTCTCGCCCTTACCGTAACTCTTTGGCTCCTTCCTGTTAGGTAGTTCCTTATCCATGCTAGGACCTTTCCCCCTACCCCCGCCTGCCTCTCGAGTTTGAATAGCAGTCTCATGTGCGGTACTGTATCAAAGGCTTTTTGGCAGTCCAGAAATATGCAGTCTGCCCAACCATCTCTGTCCTGTCTTATCCTCGTTATTTTATCATAGAATCCAGAAGTTGTTAGGCACGATTTCCCTGTCCAAACCCATGTTGATGCTTGTTCACAAATCTAATGTTCTCCAGGTGTGCAACCAGTCGTAGCCTAATTATTTCCAGTATTTTACAGGGGATGCTTGTCAGTGATACAGGTCTATAGTTAAGTGCCTCCTCCCTATCGCCTTTCTTGAAGATCGGCACGACATTGCCTTCTTCCAGCAACTGGGCAATTCTC
The DNA here is from genome assembly GCA_020271785.1 of Procambarus virginalis. Classification (NCBI taxonomy): domain Eukaryota; kingdom Metazoa; phylum Arthropoda; class Malacostraca; order Decapoda; family Cambaridae; genus Procambarus; species Procambarus virginalis. The sequence continues at coordinate 54,701,927 of WNGS01169498.1, forward strand.
CCGACATAGTGAGGGACGGGTTGCACTAGGAGCTGCCCTCGTATGGGCTTTAGGAGCTGCCTCCCTATGGGCCAATAGGAGCTGCCCCGTATGGGCCAATGAAAGCTGCCTTGTATGCGACAATAAGTCTTCTGTAGCTTCCTTTATTATGTTATGGCAATTATAGGTCAAGAGAGAGCAACCTGTACTACTGAAAATAGCTATACCTTAAGACCAGATCTGGAATATAAAAATATATATGCATATTTGGAAATATAGCAAGTAGGAGGGGAAGGACAAGACAATGTACAAAGGAAAGGAGAATGTTCTGCATCTCCCGCCCACCACTCCTCACCCCACCCCTGCCGACCTCAGGCCATCCACCCCACCCTCCAATCCACCACCTACCTCATCTGTTGGCGACACGTAAAGAACAATAAAACAAAAGAAGAGGGTAGGGTTACTGCTCCTGACCTTCCCCTTCCCTAAACATCAACAAACCACTTGTATGTTCAAAGTTTATGGGATATTTCATGGCCCGTGCCACCTTTGGGTGGCTCGAGCTTCATTAATCAATCATCTTCAACTCACAACTACTACCACCCTCGCCTACAACCCGTCACTAATAGATGCCAATAACTATCACCGCCGCTAAAACAACACGACAAGGCCCCCCTGACAATAACACTGCTTCAATCACAAAACTATGAATGCATATTTCATATCATTTCCCCAGCTTCACATACAATTATAATTGCATCTCTCCCATCACTGCTTCTCCTTCGTTCTCAATATTACTTCTAGTATCTATTTCCTTCACTCTACTGGTCTTGCCTATTGTCTTTCACTCCCTTCCCCCACTTATGCTATTTTAACTTTTCGTCGTAATACAAGGAGCAATGGATAAAGCTGTCATAGCTACTTTAACAGCGTTTGGCGTTTAAACTCCACTATCCTTGTCTCCTTCATACTACTACCAACGATTACAACCTTTAACTATCACTGGTTTCACACCAAAGTGCTCGTTGCAACTTGCACAATAAAACCCACACACGACTGAAACAATACTACAAGAGGACCGACACAGGCTATATGAACGACCACACAAAGGGACCCTGGAGTTTAATTCTCCCCAAAAATGTCAAGTAATATGGTTTGAGAGACGGGGAAGTATACAGGAAGAAAGGTATAGTACAAGGGAAATGTACTATAGGAATAAACTATAAATGGGAAAAGACTAAAGAACATACATAACACCAGAGGCACATAGTAACAGAATATACATAGTAACAGAATAACATTAGCAGCATATGCAAACTTTAAATAAAGCATTTATTAAAATAATAATAATAAACAATACACAGCGTACGTTTGGACAACTAGAATACGCATATCCTTCATGTAATTCACATTTAGTAAAGCACAAGAATTGTTCATTATAATCTCCAGATATGTCATGCTATACATACCAGAGATATAGAAGGCATGATCTATGAGAACCAAGTTTAATGACAACTGAAGAGAGAAGGACCAGATGTGATGTGAATACAACGTTCAAGATAATGAGGAGACTTGACAAAGTGAATAAAGGCCTTTTCCAGGTCAGGGACAAGAGAACGAGGGACATCTGCGCAAGTTGGAAAAACAGATGAGCCAGAGAAATATAAAGGAAATACTCGTATGTATTGAGTACTATGATCTTGGGCCAGAAGTAGTGGAAGTAGCCTCAATTCACAACTTCAAGAGCAAGTAGATTTATCAAAAAGTACCGGAACTCAGGAAGTATTTATGTCACCGATGCAGTAGACATAACTAGGTAACCACACTAATATTTATGCACAACCACCTACACAATATTCTCTGTACATTACAACATATACACTGTCACCCACCAACCCAGCATCCTATACACACACAAGTGCCTTCATCTGCCTTCCTGC
>WNGS01169498.1:54706746-54717011 GCA_020271785.1 Procambarus virginalis
AGTGTTATTTATGGTCTGAGCCGTGAACGTGTTTCGTAATTCGTATTACATTTTCCAAGACATATAATTTTTCAAAGACTATAGATATAGATATATAATTATATATAATATATATATATATATATATATATATTATATATATTATTATACCATATATATATATATATATATAATATATATATATATATATACACACACACACACACACACATTTCCCCGCCACCCTTGCCTACACTGGCGGGCTTTCATGTGACGTTTTTAGTATTATTACATAGGAAGAGCGCCCACCTAGTTATTGGAACCCAATGATCCTTGCATCCATCTTACTACTACATGGTTCCATACCACTACCCTCCACTGCCTCTATTCCCACCCAATCTATCCACCAGTATGAATCGCAAAGCCACCTTCTAACCACTACTTGCCCATGATCTCAGCATCCCCCACACATCACTAGATGGTTCTTGCTCCCTAGTATTACTCTACTCCCCTTACTGCCTATACACACTACGATCTATCGTTATTAAACACTACTGTTTTTCCCCCACACACTTACACACACATACTATCGCATTGGGCTAAAGTAATGGCTCACATTCAAGGATCGCAGGGTTGATTCCCGCGGTTAAACAGAAGCATTTAGGTAACGTTTACCTTCACCTGAAGCCTCTGTTCACCTAGCAGTAGATAGGTACCTGGGAACTAGACAGCTGTTGTAGGTTACATCCTAGGAATGGTGAACAGCTGGCCTCGTAGATATATATAAAATTGGTCGAGTAATTACAATCCGCGCAAGCTGGTTAAATAACGTTAATTTAACAATAAGTCAACGTTGATTAAACGTTACTGGAGAATGTTTTGCGACCTGGGGTTAGATATGGTTGAAAAAGCGGGGTCCAAGAGCTAAGAGCTCGATCCTGCAGACACACACTTGGTGAATACATAAGAGACTACCAGGACATTCTTCACACACTATTACCCTCTTCCACTGGCCTCCAGACCTATCTCCAGCCTCCACCAACTCCTGGCACGCTATCATACGTCAAGTGTAAAAATATACCCAAGTTATATTTTCTGATATGTTCCCTTCCGTCGAATATAACGGTTATAGTGTTCATATCTGTGAGTTCGTGCGTACTGGTGCTGGTAAACTACGCGCATGGATAGAAGTGGGTGGTTCAACCCGTCTTCTTTTCTAATACGTTGCAATTTGTACTCACATTGATGTAAAAAATATATTCCCATTTTCTATGCATCGGCCTTAATAGGTTAGGTGGAATGCTTGGCTTCGTGTGTTTCTATTTATACAAAACGCATTTTATGTTATGGAGTGAGGAATCGAAAGAACAGGTCGGAAGAAAGGGCAGTCATCAATCAGTATACTGCCTCTTCCTGTCTAAAGTGGTTCGGGAATGATTGAGATGTGGCTCACAGACTCCACTCTGCTGTCTTTAGGTGGCTGGGGGGAAGATAAAGCACCATCAACCCTCACATCTTTCTCTAAGGTTGGTGGGGGGGGACAGGGAGAGAGGAGTTGTCAACACTCTCCCCCTTTTCCCTCTGGTACTCTATTCTTGTTTAGCTTTTGTTCTTTATATGAACACCCTCAAACTTCTCTTTTTCTCGCGGTTCGTTAACATTCTCAGATTGCCTAGTCTCCGCTTGTTACTTCGTTTCCTATCCTCTGTCCTCGTGTGTAGAAGCCTTTTCCATTTATATTTTTTCCATTCGCCACTTTGTGTTTTGTCAATTTTATCTTCTTCCTCTTTGATTATATGTCTTCCTCCTCCTTCTACGTGTGTTCGTCCTCCTCGACTGCCTCTCTTCCTTCTCCTTGATTACTCATGTCTATCATCAAAATGTCAACTACTGCTTTATGATGCACTCGCAGAGACAGAGAAGTTAATTATACGTGTGAACGTGTTGAGTGCTTCCACAGTACTCACGTGTTGAGTACTTCCACAGTACTCACTTGTTGAGTACTTCTAAAGTACTCACTTGTTGAGTACTTCCACAGTACTCACGTGTTGAGTGGTTCACTCAGGGACGCCCACATTACTCTTTCGAGTTTCATTTAAATTTTGGATCATAATTTCGTGGCTAACAATCCATGTTGCCCTTCAACATCACCAACGAACAATTAGTGTGTTCATTAGCTCCTCACATGTCTCTTGATTCTCCTGGCCATTATCTCCCCGTGTTGTATATGCTTCGTGGCTTGTGGCCTACGTCCACCCCCGCTCACTCGATTTGCCACTCCATTAAAAATGCAACTTTTTGCCTACTCAGAAACCTCAGAAATCCAGGTAACACACCTATCGAGGCCGATGCATAGAAAACGACAATATACGGAGGTTTAGTTTTACTAATGAGTTGAATTTTTAATGGCTTTGAGTACTGGGTGAGGGGGACCGGTTGTTCCGTCAGCTCACCCCTATATACAAGTTTTCTATTCGTACCGTCAACTTATTGTATTATCCTGGTATCATCTGGTTAATGTACATGTGTATTATCGACCAACCGGGCTGTGGTGGGTATGTGGGCCTGCGGGCCGCTCCAAGCAACAGCCTGGTGGACCAAGCTCTCACAAGTCAAGCCTGGGCCTCGGGCCGGGCTTGGGGAGTTGAACTGTCAGAACTCCATCAAGTAGGTATTATCAAGATGCTGTGAGTGCATGTTATCATCTCCAACTAGAGCGGTTGTGCCGTCTCCACCCTGGCCGCCCACCTGTCTTCATCAGTGTCACCTGCACAAGTTCTCACCTCTCCCTCCTTGCTTCATCTTCCCTATCTTGCTCTCTCTACTACTTTAGTACTTTTACCTACCACTCTACCTGCCTTCTGCTACACTTCCTTCGTCCTTATGGATTATCTGCATCCTCGTTCACTCAGTGAGATCTCTTAAGTCTACTTAACATGTTTTGTTTCCTACCTCTTAGCCTCCCACTCCTTCCAAACTATCGATGCCACATCAGGCTCGCCTCCATGCCCCCCTCCCCCTTACCCTCCCCCTCCTGGTCCATTCTTCCCTCTCCATCCCATCCCTCCTCACCATCCTGGGTAAACATCCCACCTACATCCCATCTTTCCTCCTCGCCATTATGAGTCTCCCCTCTCACCTACCTTTTCCTCACTTTCCAGGTCTCCCACCCCTTCCATCCCGTTCTTCTCACCAGTCCTGGGTCTCCCTTTCCCTTCTATTCCATTCATTTTCTCAGGTGTTTATTTTTATCAAACATCTACTGTTTACTGGAGTGCTATAAGGAAGCTGCCTATCCCACCCTTTTATCAGCATAAACACAGCTGCCATGCTCCTCCCCAACAGGGAGATAGCGTCACATATGCGGACAACACAACTCAAATAATTCGTCTCCAACAATAACAAAACCAAAGTGCCAATATATTTCATTAACAACTTTGAAAAGAAATTAAAATAAGGATCAATAATAAAAGTTACAATAATACACATTGCTAAAGAAATCCAGAGTTCATAACTCTTGGCAAACCCTCGCAATCCAATACACGAATGTAGGCAGAAAACTGAGACTCAGGATTAACAGAAGCGGACCAAAAATTCCAATAACTGTCAGAATAAAAAGCATAAAAGAAATTAGGCAAATTGACAATTTTGTAAATTTGGAAGGAACATACACTTAGACCCATAGTACATTTATAAAAGTATCTAGTCTCGAACACACTCCGGTAACTTTACCTGTCACCACTACAACCATGTCCATATCCTGCCCTTGTTCTATCTTCAACACCACTACATCCTTATCCTCCCAATACTCTATCATCACCAAGTTCCTATCCTACCTCCGTAGTATCTTCCCTCAGGATGGAAAACACCCGTCGTCCTCCCCTCAGGATGGAAAACACCCGTCGTCCTCCCTCAGGATGGAAAACACCCGTCGTCCTCCCCTCATGATGGAAAACACCCGTCGTCCTCCCCTCAGGATGGAAACACCCGTCGTCCTCCCCCTCAGGATGGAAAACACCCGTCGTCCTCCCCCTCAGGATGGAAAACACCCGTCGTCCTCCCCTCAGGATGGAAAACACCCGTCGTCCTCCCCCTCATGATGGAAAACACCCGTCGTCCTCCCCCTCAGGATGGAAAACACCCGTCGTCCTCCCCTCAGGATGGAAAACACCTGCCGTCCTCCCCTCAGGATGGAAAACACCTGCCGTCCTCCCCTCAGGATGGAAAACACCTGCCGTCCTCACCTCAGGATGGAAAACACCCGTCGTCCTCCCCTCAGGATGGAAAACACCCGTCGTCCTGCCCTCAGGATGGAAAACACCCGTCGTCCTCCCCTCAGGATGGAAAACACCCGTCGTCCTGCCCTCAGGATGGAAAACACCCGTCGTCCTCCCCTCAGGATGGAAAACACCCGTCGTCCTGCCCTCAGGATGGAAAACACCCGTCGTCCTCCCCTCAGGATGGAAAACACCCGTCGTCCTGCCCTCAGGATGGAAAACACCCGTCGTCCTCCCCCTCATGATGGAAAACACCCGCCGTCCTCCCCTCAGGATGGAAAACACCCGTCGTCCTCCCCCTCATGATGGAAAACACCCGCCGTCCTCCCCTCAGGATGGAAAACACCCGTCGTCCTCCCATCAGGATGGAAAACACCTGTCATCCTCAGGACGGAATAATATATGTGTGTGGTGGTGGTTTCTGATTCTGACGCTCAGATAGCAGACTCGTTTACGCTACCAGGATATTAGGACACGATGCTGGGTGCTGGGAGATTAGGGCAGGATGTTGGGAGGCTGAGACATGATGTCCCAGCCCCTTGTCTTCCCTGTGATCTCCCGTGTGCTGGAAAGAATCAATGTTCGCACACGGGAGTACACAGAGAAACAAGGAATAGAGGTACAGCAGTAGATACAAGTCCATAAATTATCAGCTGGGAAAGTAGAGACGCATCATCTGCATACTGGTTAACTTGTGGGTGGATAGAGACCAGGATGTCAATGATGAGGACTCCTTCTCAAAACACTATCCGGCTTTTGTTGCTGGCTGGAAAGAAACTATAAAAGTAGCAACATGCCGCGTTGAAAAGCTGCGTGGAAATTTGTCAGGAAAGTCAAAATAATGAGATTGCTTTTTAATTGCAGTACGAATTAGCATATATTCATCGTTTCTTTCGTAATCAGGATCCCAAAACTGCACAGCGTAATCTAGGTAATGCCCAACATCATAATGAACAGTACGGTCTCTGGAGAGTTATAAGCAAAAATTCCAAGCTTTGAACCCCACCAATATATATAATGGTGGGGTTATATATATTACCCTGCGTACTGTATATCGACATTAAAACCTCACTACTGTGCAAGCCAATCTAGTTCTCTTTGATTACGTGAAATACTCCGCCTTTGTCCCAGTTTTGTATCATCTGTTAATTTTATCAGATTCTTTTCGAAGTTAAGATCAATTACACACAGAGATTACACTAACGTGATGCATTAACAAATCCACAAATTCGAATCCTCGTCACGGCCCTTGTGGATTTGTTCATTAAGATCAATTACATCTGTGGGCAGTTTGCAGTCCCAGTCTTTCTATAACTAAATAATTATAACTGATCCTTTAGGAAGGCCCTTGTGTTATGGAACACATGTTTACAGAGTGAGGAGAATGAGGAAAGTGAGAGTAATGAAAGAGAGGATCCTAATTCTCCATAATGTTGTTCCATTCCCACCGTCAGTAGATGCTGCTCTGCCTTGTGTATTGCTCATATAAGTCTCGAGTGTTGCTGTAAATATGTTCAATGTTGAGTAACTGGTTAAAGTGAACAATTACTCGTACCACACGAGAAAGGCAACAATGTCAGTGTTTTAATCTTTATTCATAATTCATGGTGTTTTAACCTTTAAACGTCAAAATTTCATGAACGATGATAGGTGATCAAATTCTAATTACGTGAATGATGATAGGTGATCAGGTTAACATTATATTTATGATGATAGATTAGCACATATAACTTACATTTAAACGGCTTCTTGTGTCTATTCACCTAGTTGTTCTTGCGAGCGTTGAGCTCTGCTCTTTCGGCCCGCCTCTCAACTGTCAATCAACTGTAACTATTTTTTTTCCTCCATACACACACCCACACAGGAAGCAGCTCCATAACAGCTGTCTAACTCCCAGGTACCTATTTACTGCTAGGTAACAGGGGCATCAGAGTGAAAGAAACTTTGCCTATTTGTTTCTGCCTGGTCCGGGAATTGAACCCGAGCCACAGAAACAGAATTACGAGAACCGCGCGCTGTCCGCTCCACTACCAGACCCCTGTGTGTGTGTGTGTGTGTGTGTGTGTGTGTGTGTGTGTGTGTGTGTGTGTGTGTGTGTGTGTGTGTGTGTGTGTGTGTGTGTGTGTGCGTGCGTGTGTGTGCGTGTGACCCTAGCCCTAATCACTTACCCATCCATGGTGTGACTACTGTAACAACCAGAACCTTTGAAGCTGTTGAGAAGAACAGTGAGCAGTACCAGCTGAGGCACCCCACTCATATACATACCTGCATTCTTCAAAATATTGTTGTATTTATCTTTTTAATTATTATATAATTTATGCCGTTAATATTTTAAAACATGTGAGGACCCTTGAACCCTTGAACCTACAGTTGATGGTGTAATAGCATCTATTCAACCGAGTTAACTGGAGAACACCATTCCAGGAGCTGCAAAATAAACGGCCCAGCACTGGAAAACTCGCATACATACAATTTATATGTGTATTACGGCCACATATAAATGGTTACGGGCCATAAGTTTTGCTGACCCGACTCCTAACCTTCAGCCCGGCATATAAAGCCATTTGGTAAAATTGCCTACGTCTTCTGACAGATATAACTGTAGGTTGGGGAACGCCGCTTCGCTCCCAGCTCATGGCTCGAGATGAATATAATCTTCACTTCATTACTCGGGCAACTTGCTTAAAATACGCAACACAAAAGGCATTCTTCATCCAGCCTAATCTAACCAACCTTACCTGAACTATATAGCCTAACTTAACGTAATAGTATCTAAGATAAACTAACCAGCCTAATTCAACATTATAAAAAACACGCACGCACGCTCAACTCCTAGATCTTTCTCTCTGTCCGTTTCATTAAGTACTTCATCTCCTATTCTGGATCCTGTGTCTGGCCTCCTGTTTCCACTGCCTAGTTTCATTACTTTGCATTTATTTAGGTTGAACTTCAACAGCCATTTGTTGGACCATTCACTCAGTCTGTGTAGGTCATCCTGTAGCCTCCTACTATCATCCTCTGTTTCAATCCTCCTCATAATTTTTGCATCATCAGCAAACATTGAGAGAAACGAGTCTATACCCTCCGGGAGATCATTTACATAATATCAGAAACAGTGTAGGTCCAAGGACTGACTCCTGCGGGACTCCACTTGTAACGTCTCGCCAATCTGAGACCTCACCCCTCACACTGACTCGTTGTCTCCTGATATGTAGGTACTCCTTTATCCAATGGAGTACCTTCCCTTTCACTCCAGCCTGCATCTCCAGCTTTTTCACTAGCCTCTTGTGTGGTCCTGCATCAAAGGCTTTCTGGCAATCCAAAAATATGCAGTCTGCCCACCCTTCTCTTTCTTGCCTGATTTTTGTTGCCTGGTCGTAGAATTCAACTAACCCTGTGAGGCAGGACCTGCCATCCCTGAACCCATGTTGATGCTGTGTTACAAAGTTCTTTCGCTCCAGATGTTCTACTAGCTTTCTACAATCTTCTCCATCAGCTTCCATGGTATGCAGGTTAGGGACACTGGCCTGTAGTTTAGTGCCTCCTGTCTATCCCCTTTCTTATATATCGGGACTACGTTAGCTGCTTTCCAAATTTCTGGCAGTTCCCCTGTTGCCAGTAATTTGTTATACACTATGGAGAGTGGCACGCACAGTTCTTCTGCTCCTTCCTTTACTATCCAAGGGGGGATTCCATCTGGGCCTATAGCCTTTGTCACATCCAACTCTAGTAAACACTTCCTTACTTCCCCGCTGGTAATCTCAAACTCTTCCAGTGGTTCCTGTGTGTGTGTGTGTGTGTGTGTGTGTGTGGTGTGTGTGTGTGTGTGTGTGTGTGTGTGTGTGTGTGTGTGTGTGTGTGGTGTGTGTGTGCGCGCGCGCGCGCGTGTCCGCGCGCTTGAGCCTGCATGGGTGCACCCGTGCATACGAATGCTTGCCTATGTTATGAGCGCACAAATAACTTAATATTATTCCAGAATAATTGTTGACAACGAGCGAGCTCACATATTTCAATAAACCTGGAAATGTGTACATGTACTGTGGAAATGTAATAACGTAACACCGAGAAAAGCTAACAAATTGTGTAACCTCGTGCAGTAACACATAGTTACTGTACGAGGCAGTAACACATAGTTACTGTACGAGGCAGTAACACATAGTTACTGTACGAGGCAGTAACACATAGTAACAGTAACACATAGTTACTGTACGAGGCAGTAACACATAGTTACTGTACGAGGCAGTAACACATAGTTACTGTACGAGGCAGTAACACATAGTTACTGTACGAGGCAGTAACACATAGTTACTGTACGAGGCAGTAACACATAGTTACTGTACGAGGCAGTAACACATAGTTACTGTACGAGGCAGTAACACATAGTTACTGTACGAGGCAGTAACACATAGTTACTGTACGAGGCAGTAACACATAGTTACTGTACGAGGCAGTAACACATAGTTACTGTACGAGGCAGTAACACATAGTTACTGTACGAGGCAGTAACACATAAGTTACTGTACGAGGCAGTAACACATAGTTACTGTACGAGGCAGTAACACATAAGTTACTGTACGAGGCAGTAACACATAGTTACTGTACGAGGCAGTAACACATAAGTTACTGTACGAGGCAGTAACACATAGTTACTGTACGAGGCAGTAACACAAGGAGCAGCAGCAGCAGCAGCATTACCAACACCACCTCCACTACCAATTTTTTTTATCAGGAGAAAGCGAAAAGCCATTACGACTTTACAACACTTGGAAGGGGTAATGATAAGGATTTGGGGTAGGACGGGGGAAGGAATGGTGCTAAGAAAACAACGATTCAATTGTAACGTTGATGTCACTGAATCCCTAAACCGCCACTGTTATATGCTTGAGGTTATCTTGAGAGGATTTCGGGGCTTAGCGGCCCCGCGGCCCGGTCCTCGACAACCGCCACTGTATCCCTGAAGAGCACAGCTTTAACACCCAAGTGCACCTTTGTATACTCAAAGGGGACCATTGTAACACTCAAGAGCCACACTAATTCCCAACAGAGCTCCAGACACTGGATGAAACACGTCTGGAATTTCTCATATAAATCTTTCTTCTTTTTTTTTCGCTGGATGAGTGGTGGTGGTGGTGGGGGGGGGGAGTTGAGGCATCTGCAGTTTCATCTCAAAGCTTGTTAATCCTCGGGACTTGATGTTGGGGTGTTGCAGAGGAGAGGGGGAGTTTAGGGGGGCAAGAATGCCTAGGGATGGAATATGTAGTAGTGGGCGAGGGTAACGAGAAGTGTGGAGAGAAAGGTGTTGTCGGAGACAGAGCGGCTGAGGTGAGGAAGGTGCAGTAAGGTTCAGCATGTAAGGGCAGACGCAATAATACAACATATGTAATAAAACAATAAAGCATCAGGCATCAGAGTGAAGTAAAGCTTTGAACATTTTAATGCGGAATATCAAACAATTATTACACAAATATATCAAATGAAAAACGAAACGTTAGACATAAGAAAATAACTGACATTTTACCTCTGAACTACCAAACCTGAACTCCTTCTCCCACTTAACTTGATCTCCACCCGGACTTTAAGCCTACCACCCCACCCCGTAAGACGCCTCGTTCCCACCCCATCCATCCACACACCCACAGTCTATTCTTAAGACGGTTCACCATTTCTGGATATTATAAAAAAGGTGGTGTGGCCGCCAGAACATTTACTGAGAGGAAGACCAACCGATTGCTAGAAATTATTTTCTTTTCTTAATATCGTACGATCAAAATGCGACATCAATACTAATCAAAGTTGCGTTATGTTAACGTAGCCGTTGAGAGTTGCACAAATATCACAAATAGTATGTTGCTCAACAATAACGTACATATTACAGTGTAGTATGGGTAATGGGGGGAAATAGAGGGAAAGAGGAGGGAAGATGGGACGGAATGCGGGAAGGAAGATGGATGGGGTAAGGTGAGACAAGGAAGTGATAAAGATGATAAAAAGAGAAGCAAAGAAATAAGA
>WNGS01169498.1:54721018-54742619 GCA_020271785.1 Procambarus virginalis
ATGAAGCTGGGTGCTGGATTATGAAGAACGAAAAAAAGGTATTAAATGGGAGGATAACGCTCCTGGAGTCGGAGGGTTTCACATCACACAGACCTTGTCTCCAGAGGCTCAGTCCAGACACTTCCTCTTCCACCTCCTAGTCAACTACACCTCCACAACTTCATCACCGCCGCCACCTAGGCCAGACCACCACTATACTACCTCCACTACCTTCCCACCACCACAACTAATACCAGCAGCACTATTCACGTATGCAAATGAAGAGAACAGATGGGTGGAACACAACTCAAAAGCCTTACTATCCTCATGAAGTTAAAATACGATGACAAACACCTTGTCAAATCATTTAGAGAGAGAGAGAAAGAGAGAGAGAGAGAGAGAGAGAGAGAGAGAGAGAGAGAGAGAGAGAGAGAGAGAGAGAGAGAGAGAGAGAGAGAGAGAGAGAAGAATAAAAGATAATAAGAAAGCAAGAAAGACAAACAGAAGATCGAGATAACAGAGAAATAAAGGAGGAGATACAATCGCAATATCTAAATCCACAGATTCCCATGGGAGATATGTGTAAATATTTATATTTTGCTGTAGCGTTATGAAAGCCAGCTTATGGGTTTAAGGGGGATGTAGATGAAGCGGACAGACGGCTGCTGTTTAAAGGGACGGAATGAGAAGGCACATCACAGACAAAAATCCTCTAGTGAGTATCCAACACATGGGTCTTCTTAATGAGAATAATTTCATAGAGTATTTACCATCACAGCTACATAGCCTACACACATATATGTTAATGTCAAAGGACATGTAACATTACAGTTAATGGTTGGGGGCAGGAGAGTATGGTTGGAGGCAGGAGAGTATGGTTGGGGGCAGGAGAGTATGGTTGGGGGCAGGAGAGTATGGTTGGGGGCAGGAGAGTATGGTTGGAGGCAGGAGAGTATGGTTGGGGGCAGGAGAGTATGGTTGGGGCAGGAGAGTATGGTTGGAGGCAGAAGAGTATGGTTGGGGCAGGAGAGTATGGTTGGAGGCAGAAGAGTATGGTTGGGGGCAGGAGAGTATGGTTGGAGGCAGAAGAGTATGGTTGGAGGCAGGAGAGTATGGTTGGGGGCAGGAGAGTATGGTTGGGGGCAGGAGAGTATGGTTGGGGGCAGGAGAGTATGGTTGGAGGCAGGAGAGTATGGTTGGGGGCAGGAGAGTATGGTTGGGGGCAGGAGAGTATGGTTGGGGCAGGAGAGTATGGTTGGAGGCAGGAGAGTATGGTTGGGGGCAGGAGAGTATGGTTGGAGGCAGGAGAGTATGGTTGGGGCAGGAGAGTATGGTTGGGGGCAGGAGAGTATGGTTGGGGGAAGGAGAGTATGGTTGGAGGCAGGAGAGTATGGTTGGGGGCAGGAGAGTATGGTTATAGACATGAGCGTATGGTTGTAGGCAGAAAGAATGGTTGGAGGCAGGACATTAAACTATCAGGCCTTTAGACAGAGTATAAAGTTGACGCTTTCAAGTGTCATTTAGGAGACAGCTGAAAGAACTATAAAATTATCCATCTTAATTTTAATATGTTTTTGCTGGCTTTCTCTCAACAATGTTCTGCCCCGCGCGCCCTCTCCCTCTCCAGGTCTCTCTCACCATTTCATATGATTTTTCCCTTCAATTTTCCTTCTCTTTCCCCTTGTGCTCCTCAATGTTTACTCGTCATTAAGCCAGGTGGGTGAGTGAGACGGGTGCTAGGCAGCTAGGCAGGCAGGCAGACTGGGAAGGCAGCAGGCAGGGAGACACAGGCAAGCAGGTCAGTAGAGAGGAAGGCTGGCAGGCTAGGAAGGTGGCAGGCTGGGAAGGCACCAGGCAGGAAGACACAGGCAAGCAGGTCAGTAGTGAGGAAGGCTGGCAGGCTAGGAAGGTGGCAGGCTGGGAGACACAGGCAAGCAGGACAGTAGTGAGAAAGGCTGGCAGGCTAGGAAGGCAGCAGGCTGGGAAAGTGGCAGGTAGGGAGACTCAGAGGCAAGTTGAGAAGCATGGAGGCAGAGGCAGATAAGCAGGTAGGGAAATGGGAAGGCATGCTTGCAAGCGGGGAGGGTGTTAGGCAAACATGGAAGCAGGGAAGGGGGGAAGCAGGGAAGGGGGAGGCAGGGAAGGGGGGAGGCAGGCCGGGAGATAGGCAAGATGAGAGACATGGAGGTATTCAAGTAAAAAGACAGGGAGACTGGGAAGCTTTTCTCTGTCCCACTTCGCATGGCTTCCTGTTTTCCTCCCTGAATGTCTACCTTTTATCATCATGATGATATTTAACATCAGAGATTCACGGTTGTTCAATAACCTCCCAGCAAGTATAAGAAATATTGGTGGAATAAAAGTGGAAATCTTCTAGACAAAAATATGGACAGTTTTCTGCAAGAGGTGCCGGACTAACCGGTCTGTAGTGGATATGTGGGCCTGCGGGCCGCTCCAGCAACAGCCTAATGAACCGCTCTCACAGGTCGCCGGGCTTGGGGAGTAAAACTCCCAGAACTTCATCCAGGTACAATCCTGGCCATCGTGTCTAGCGCCTGACCTTGAGAATAAAAATCAACATAACACAGACACATTCGGAGAGGTAGACTGAAACTCATATAGAAAGGCAGGTAGAAGAGGGAGGCCGACCTTGAGTGAGGTCGTGAAGTGAGGCATGGACGTAGACAAGTAGGAAGGTAGGCAAGCAGGGAGACAAGCAAGTAGGGAGGGTGGAAGGAAAATGACAAGCAGACATAGAGGGTTATCTTGTGGTTATCTTGGGATGATTTCGGGGCTTTTTAGTGTCCCCGCGGCCCGGTCCTCGACCAGGCCTCCACCCCTAGGAAGTAGCCCGTGACAGCTGACTAACACCCAGGTACATATTTTACTGCTAGGTAACAGGGGCATAGGGTGAAAGAAACTCTGCCCATTGTTTTTTGCCGGCGCCTGGGATCGAACCCAGGACCATAGGATCACAAGTCCAGCGTGCTGTCCGCTCGGCCGACCGGCTCCCTCAGGGTGGCAAGGACGGCAGGCAGGCAGGCAGGCAGGCAGGCCGGCAGACATGCAGGCAGGCAGGCAGGCAGGCAGGACGGCAGGCAGGCAGGCAGGCCGGCAGACAGGCAGGCAGGCAGAAAGGCAGGCCGGCAGACAGGCAGGCAAGAAGAGAGGGTGGCAGAGAGTCGGGAAAGCAAGCAAACAGCATGCAACACACCACATTCGTCTGGGGCAGCTGGCTGGGTCAACACGAAGAGATGCTCGTAAGGTGAGACAGAAGAGCGACGCACGGCCGCCTCCACCACCACCGCCACCCCTGCCATTACCACCCCCACTACCACCATCGCTACCACCACCACCGCCACCCCTGCCATTACCACCCCCACTACCACCATCGCTACCACCACCACCGCCACCCCTGCCATTACCACCCCCACTACCACCATCGCTACCACCACCACCGCCAATTTATATAATTGTTGTACACTGATATATGCTAGACCCATTTGTATTTATCAATCGTAGTTTGTAAGTTTGGTTTTGTTCGCCTTCATCTTTCTTTTCTTCGCGTTCTTTCACTTTTGTACTATTATTATTATCAATACTTTTATTATTATTAACACTTTTGCTTTATTATTGCTTTTATTGTTCTTTGTATTTATTACTTAGAATTATATTTAATATATAATTATATATGAAATAATTATATGAGTATAACTTTTGTGAGTATAACAGAGTTTGAGAAAAATCATAATTTTATCCTCGCCGAGGGAATGTTTAATAATTCTTGTTCATTCTTAACAAATCCAATTATAGCCTGCGTAGAGCAAGGCTCAAATTCTGAAGTGAATTTAGCGCTGCCTATATTAATATTTCGTTGAACACTTGTACAACGCCGTTTACAAGTGTTCGGTTGAAAGTTCAAGTGCTTGTTGGAACCCTCGTATTCACCAGAACGAAGGAGCTTATTTCCCCAAGCCTCTCTGCTTCAGTCAACACGCAACTCAGTGTAGCACCGTGAACAACGACCTTAAGGTCTCTCATGTGATCCTCAAGTCATTTCTCACATGAAACATCAAACGTTCTTTCGGGTTTATTAATGAGAAGCTCAGATGATCAATTTATATGGATACTTGGCAATGGTATTAATTTACAACAATTCTCCTGCTTTGCATTTGTACTGTTACATTGCAAAAAGATTATTGGAAACTACCTGTTTCCAATAATACTGCTACTTTGCTCTGCTTGTTTGTACTAATAGTGCTACTTTGTTCTGCTTTTCTGCAATAATACTGCTAGTCTGCTATGAATGCGCTACTTGTCACTGGCACTACTACTACTACTTTGCAATGGTCCTACTACTTGTCTACAGTTCTTCTACCTTGTAATGATAAGTAGTGGACAATACTCAGGCTGACACCGACCGCCGCCAGGTAATGTTTGTCTGTGAGCCAAGTGATTAATTCAGAGGTGTGACCCGGTAATAGGCGTCTCATCAATGTATACGCATGGATTGTTAGAGCACAGAAGAACAGTAGAGTAAATAAAGAACAGTAGAGTAAATAATAATGTATTGTCAATGTTATCGGGTAAAAACAGTGATAACACTAGTAACAATGATAGCAAGCCACAGCAACAAGCCAGGAATACTGGCGCTACACCACCAGTAGCACCAGTAATATCGGTACCTTACGACTCAGCAGCGACAGCACCGTCATCAACATCAGCGACCACAACACAACTTGTAGCAAGGATACTTGCAGAACCAACAACGCCAGCAGCAGCAACAACAACAATAATAATACAACCACAGTATCAACAACCCCCTGAGCTCCAACAGCAACACTAGCACTAACATCACCCACAACATTACAAGCAGCATCGTGAACACCAACAGCGAGAGTGAGAGGAGCGAGATCATCGCCCAGCATCCATGGTTATCATGACGACTGGACATGTAGGGATTATCCCCCTGTGTGAGGGGACATATTAGGCAATGCTGTCCATGGAAACCTACGGGCTGAATCACCACTTCTCCCATGCACCACCATAGTCAACATCACCATCACAGCAACCACCACAGTCTCACCACTCCAGGTTAATGGCTTCATTGTATCACCCTCACAAGCAACACGTCACTGTCACCATCGCGAACACCATCAATCACTGCCACAGTAATTTCAGCGTCGAGTTTTCAAACCCTCTTAAGTCCAGGACCATGGACCAACACACTCCCATCATGAGGTTGGTGTTCTCTCTAACACACCATCAGTCAACATCAATCCACACATTCACCCTCTCTATCATTATCTCCACTATCACAACCATCAACTGTAATCACTATCAACACCATCCACTAGAATCACTTATCTCCACATCCAGCAGTACTCCTCTGTAATTACCACTCTTGTCTATAACACCATCACTATTATTTGTCATTACGGACATCATTCACCACCATTATCGTCATAACTTATCCAGCACTATCATCATCCAGCATTATTATCATCCAGTACTATCACCATCCACCACTATCACCATCCACCACTATCACCATCCACCACTATCACCATCCACCACTATCACTATCCAGCACTATCAAAATCCAGCACTATCACCACTCACCACTATCACCATCCACCACTATCACTATCCAGCACTATGACCACCCACCACTATCACCATCCACCACTATCACCACCCACAACTATCACCATCCACCACTATCACTATCCAGCACTATCATCCACCACTATCACCATCCAGCACTATCACCACCCAGCACTATCACCATCCACCACTATCACCACCCACCACTATCACCATCCAGCACTATCACCATCCACCACTATCACCACCCACCACTATCACCACCCAGCACTACTCTGTGTGGAGGCCAGTCATCTCAACAAAGAATAGAGCATTCACTTAAGAAGAGAGGTGTGTGGGAGGATACTCCGAGGACTGTGTAGCCCGCCAGCACACTATACGTGTAGGTACCGTATATATATAACTCAAGATGATCACTGAAGGTCTGACATCATTCTTCAATTTCTCAACTGGATTTTATACTTAAAATTTAGGGTGTACAAATTGCAGTATACATATATAATACGTTTATGCTACAAATTATTAATGTTGATGCTGGAATAGGCACTTTCAGTGGCATTTATGCATTCAAGAGTGATTTGTAAGTCGTTTGTCAGTTCTAGGTATTCCGAGGGTCATTTGGGGGAATTCTTGTTCTCTAAGGTGATTATAAGTCAGTAGTTAGTGTGCACCGTGAGCAGGGTGCTTAGTGTTTATTTAAAGGTTCAAAAATCACGTTAGCTGGCAATTTCATGCGTTCGTTGTCCTGAAACTCTGACGTTGTTGATCACTTAAATGTCCGTTGTGAGTTTCACCAGACAAGAGCGTCCCAAAACTACTACGATATGACTCAAAGTTCTCAGTCATTCAATATCACATGTTTACCAACCTAAACGAGTTACTGTCAATGAGGGATGCCCAAGCATTTCCTGCTGACTGCTTCTCAAGATTTAAAACTATTTTCGCCACAAATTCCTTGTTGTATTTATTATTCAGACAGTTCAACTGATGGTGTAGAATGATGAGTTGATAACTGAAATTGCAAGGTGTTGTGAAGAGCAATAGTCAACAGGGAATGACTCTGCCACAATATACTAACACCGATGTATGCTCGTAACTGAAGAGAAACTGCCTATTCCCCATCTCCTAAGTCTGCTATTTTCCCGCGATACTAAGATATTTGTTAAGTTATATTAGCATTATGTTATGACAAAATATTTGTAATGTAATTATTACTAAAAAGTGAGTTACAATAGATTTGGTTGACTTTATGTATTAGATATACTAATCCACAATGATGATTTTTGTCATTATACCAGACGGGGGTACCCGGCCGTGCCCGGGACTTTCTGCCCTATCCTCCTCATATATTATCAGCAAAGTTGGATGAGAAGTATAAGATAGAGAGGGTGGAAGATGTTTTGAGAGATAAGGGGGAGATGAAGGATAGATGGAGGAGCAAGAGGAGAAGATAGAGAAACAGGTGGATAGGAGGAGAACGAGGACGAGGAGGAGGAAGAGGAGGAGGAAGATTACGAGGAGAAAGAGGGTAAGGTCTAGGTGGAGAAAGAGAGGAGACAAGCGACTTGAGAATGGTCCAGGACGGACCGAAACGTCGTCGTCCCTTCAACTTCTAGTGTGTGGTCTGGTCAACAAAGAGAGGAGACAACACCAGCCCACATTTCTCGCAGCCACACAAGAACTCACCCACAAAACACTGCCCAGGGTGAGGCAGACACAAATGTTTGCAAGAGGCTCTATTAACAGAAATAATTAATACCATTCCTACTTACACTGACGAAAATGGCTTCTCTCTAGATAATATAAACGCTCGTAATGTATTATAAGAGAGAAGTCGTCGCAGA
Source organism: Procambarus virginalis (assembly GCA_020271785.1). Lineage (NCBI taxonomy): Eukaryota > Metazoa > Arthropoda > Malacostraca > Decapoda > Cambaridae > Procambarus > Procambarus virginalis. The sequence goes on from WNGS01169498.1 coordinate 54,728,449, forward strand.
ATGCAAAATTCATGCGTCCAGGTGTGTGTGTGTGTGTGTGTGTGTGTGTGTGTGTGTGTGTGTGTGTGTGTGTGTGTGTGTGTGTGTGTGTGTGTGTGTGTGTGTTACGGGTTAAGAGCAACGAAGAAACTACTTTAAACGAGAAGAGTAACCCTGGCATCTTGCGGCATGGTGCCCAAATGACTTCGGTACAGTCCTAAAATTATACATTATTGGGTGATCATGTGAATTACACAAACTCGTAGATTTTAAAGATCGACAGACAACTCTACCAAAACTAAGTCTGCTGGAAATTACTATAAGATTACTTGAAACTCTAACAAAGGATCGGAGAAAGAGGAGACATAACAAAGAATGAGAAAAACACGACAAAGGTAGGAGCAAGAGGAGACAGAGAAGAATGACAAAGTTAATCCCAGGAATTAGAAACTTCCCATATGAAGATAATAAAAAGTTACATTTACAAGCTTTGTATAGGCCAAGAGTAAGGGGTGACATGATTGAAGTATATAAATGGATAAAAGGATGCAACCAAATTGAAATAAATAAGATTTAAAATATATCAACACAAAATACAACACGAAATAATGGCTATAAATTGGAAAAGTTTAGTCAGGAAAGACCTGGGTAAATACTGGTTTGCAAATAGACTTGTTGATTTAAGGAACAAATTACAGGTTAACATAACGGACTTGGGATCGCTAGATTATTTCACGCGTACATTAGACATATACATTAATGAAATTTTTGTGGATATAAATAGAAGCTGCCTCGTGTAGGCCACTAGGAGCTGCCTCGTATGGGCCACTAGAAGCTGCCTCGTATGGGCCACTAGGAGCTGCCTCGTATGGGCCACTAGAAGCTGCCTCGTATGGCCACTAGGAGCTGCCTCATATGGGCCCTAGAAGCTGCCTCGTATGGGCCACTAGGAGCTGCTCGTATGGGCCACTAGGAGCTGCCTCGTATGGGCCACTAGGAGCTGCCTCGTATGGGCCACTAGAAGCTGCCTCGTATGAGCTATAGGAGCTGCCTCGTATGTGCCACTACAGGCTGCCTCGTATGGGCTATAGGAGCTGCCTCGTATGGGCCAATAGGAGCTGCCTCGTATGGGCCACTAGGAGCTGCCTGGTATGGGCCACTAGAAGCTGCCTCGTATGTGCCATTAGAGGCTGCCTCGTATGGGCTATAGGAGCTGCCTCGTATGGGCCACTAGGAACTGTCTCGTATGGACCACTAGAAGCTGCCGCGGATGGGCCCAACCTGTCCTCTTAAAAAGAACGTCGCTTTTGGCCGTTTGCCCGAATATGGACGTAATTTGAAAATGAAAAAAAAATTATTACAAATTTGGGATTTTTTTTTCAACAACAGTAAGTTAAGGGTCCTCTGATAGGTTAGGTGGGCAGGAAATTCTCATAAAGTTTCAAAATTGTATGAAAAACATTAATGGAACCTTTTCTAAGCTGGCCGAGTAAGCCGGAGGACTCAAACAGAAAACGGGACAGTACGTCACTTTTGTGAGTCGATTTCATTTCAAATTACGTCCAAATTTGGCCATAGCGCGCATACGAGCGAAAAGTGACGTTATTTTTAAGGGGGACGGGTTGCACTAGGAGCTGCCTCGTATGGGCCAATAGGAGCTGTCTCGTATGGGCCAATAGGAGCTGCCTCCCTATGGGCCAATAGGAGCTGCCCCGTATGGGCCAATGAAAGCTGCCTTGTATGCGACAATAAGTCTTCTGTAGCTTCCTTTATTATGTTATGGCAATTATAGGTCAAGAGAGAGCAACCTGTACTACTGAAAATAGCTATACCTTAAAGACCAGATCTGGAATATAAAAATATATATGCATATTTGGAAATATAGCAAGTAGGAGGGGAAGGACAAGACAATGTACAAAGGAAAGGAGAATGTTCTGCATCTCCCGCCCACCACCCTCACCCCACCCTGCCGACCTCAGGCCATCCACCCCACCCTCCAATCCACCACCTACCTCATCTGTTGGCGACACGTAAAGAACAATAAAACAAAAGAAGAGGGTAGGGTTACTGCTCCTGACCTTCCCCTTCCCTAAACATCAACAAACCACTTGTATGTTCAAAGTTTATGGGATATTCATGCCCGTGCCACCTTTGGGTGGCTCGAGCTTCATTAATCAATCATCTTCAACTCACAACTACTACCACCCTCGCCTACAACCCGTCACTAATAGTGCCAATAACTATCACCGCCGCTAAAACAACACGACAAGGCCCCCTGACAATAACACTGCTTCAATCACAAAACTATGAATGCATATTTCATATCATTTCCCCAGCTTCACATACAATTATAATTGCATCTCTCCCATCACTGCTTCTCCTTCGTTCTCAATATTACTTCTAGTATCTATTTCCTTCACTCTACTGGTCTTGCCTATTGTCTTTCACTTCCCCCCTTCTTTCCTGCGCACTGTTAGCCTGCTTTGAACTCCACTATCCTTGTCTCCTTCATACTACTACCAACGATTACAACCTTTAACTATCACTGGTTTCACACCAAAGTGCTCGTTGCAACTTGCACAATAAAACCCACACACGACTGACAATACAAGAGGACCGACACAGGCTATATGAACGACCACACAAAGGGACCCTGGAGTTTAATTCTCCCCAAAATGTCAAGTAATATGGTTTGAGAGACGGGGAAGTAGACAGGAAAGAAGGTATAGTACAAGGGAAATGTACTATAGGAATAAACTATAAATGGGAAAAGACTAAAGAACATACATAACACCAGAGGCACATAGTAACAGAATATACATTGTAACAGAATAACATTAGCAGCATATGCAAACTTTAAATAAAGCATTTATTAAAATAATAATAATAAACTATACACAGCGTACGTTTGGACAACTAGAATACGCATATCCTTCATGTAATTCACATTTAGTAAAGCACAAGAATTGTTCATTATAATCTCCAGATATGTCATGCTATACATACCAGAGATATAGAAGGCATGATCTATGAGAACCAAGTTTAATGACAACTGAAGAGAGAAGGACCAGATGTGATGTGAATACAACGTTCAAGATAATGAGGAGACTTGACAAAGTGAATAAAGGCCTTTTCCAGGTCAGGGACAAGAGAACGAGGGACATCTGCGCAAGTTGGAAAAACAGATGAGCCAGAGAAATATAAAGGAAATACTCGTATGTATTGAGTACTATGATCTTGGGCCAGAAGTAGTGGAAGTAGCCTCAATTCACAACTTCAAGAGCAAGTAGATTTATCAAAAAGTACCGGAACATCAGGAAGTATTTATGTCACCGATGCAATAGACATAACTAGGTAACCACACTAACATTTATGCACAACCACCTACACAATATTCTCTGTACAATACAACATATACACTGTCACCCACCAACCCAGCATCCTATACACACACAAGTGCCTTCATCTGCCTTCCTGTCCCCTAGTTATTGGAACCCACTGATCCTTGCATCCATCTTACTACTACANCTCTACAAATGGAGTCAGCGGATCTGAGAAGTGGGTTTGGATATAGATGAGGAGGCAGATTCCTGTAGAGAATTAGGTGAAAGAGAAGGATATGTTGGAGATTAGTAGGAGGATAGTGCTGAGTGAGAGAAGACGAGTAGGGGATAGAGAAGATAACATGGATGAGAAGAACAATATTAAACTGAAGAAGTGGAAGAAATAACACAATTACGGACATAATGCGAAGTGGCATAAATGGAGATCAAGACTGTTAGAACATTCTTACAACGTTCTGACTCTTCTAGTTTAATTTTCCACTTTATCACCTGTTTCAAGATTAGGTTCCATCAGCAGAAATTGCTTCAAAAAATAACCATGTTCCTTAGATATCAACAAATGTAAATTGCACTTTAGGCTTCAACCACGTAAACAGCTGCCTCCATCGCCCCAATTATAGTGTGGTTCTCGCCTTATTTACCCGTTCACCTGCGTAACTTCCTCACCGTTTCACTTGTCCATTTCCTCGCTATGCTGCTTCCTCGCTGAAATGTTTCTCTGCCAATGTTACGCACTTTTCTCCTCGAATTCCCTGCACAACAATCCATGCTTTTTCCATGTATATTTTTCACTTACCCTCCATGACTCTTCTCCTCTCTTACTTCCTCTCCTGTCCCTCCCTTGCTATCCATGACTCTTCTCCCTCTCCTCTCCTTCCCTCAACATCTCACTCCCACCCAACTCCTGTCAGGTATTCATGTTTCCACGTCTGTCACCGTGAATTAAAGTGATGCGCGCTAACCTTAATGCATTCCGCCTTCTCCCATACACACAGAACAGGGAAGCAGCCCCTACACACAACACAGGGAAGCAGCCCCTACACACAGCACAGGGAAGCAGCCCCTACACACAGCACAGGGAAGCAGCCCCTACACACAGCACAGGGAAGCAGCCCCTACACACAGCACAGGGAAGCAGCCCCTACACACAGCACAGGGAAGCAGCCTGGTTGATACCTGGTTGATGGGGTTCTGGGAGTTCTTCTACTCCCAAGCCCGGCCCGAGGCCAGGCTTGACTTGTGAGAGTTTGGTCCACTAGGCTGTTGCTTGGAGCGGCCCGCAGGCCCACATACCCACCACAGCCCGGCTGGTCCGGAACTCCTTGGAGGAATAAATCTAGTTTCCTCTTGAAGATGTCCACGGTTGTTCCGGCAATATTTCTTATGCTTGCTGGGAGGACGTTGAACAACCGCGGACCTCTGATGTTTATACAGTGTTCTCTGATTGTGCCTATGGCACCCCTGCTCTTCACTGGCTCTATTCTGCATTTTCTTCCATATCGTTCACTCCAGTACGTTGTTATTTTACTGTGTAGATTTGGGACCTGGCCCTCCAGTATCTTCCAGGTGTATATTATTTGATATCTCTCTCGTCTTCTTTCTAGTGAGTACATTTGGAGAGCTTTGAGACGATCCCAATAATTTAGGTGCTTTATCGCGTCTATGCGTGCCGTATATGTTCTCTGTATTCCCTCTATTTCAGCAATCTCTCCTGCTCTAAAGGGGGAAGTGAGTACTGAACAGTACTCAAGACGGGACAGCACAAGTGACTTGAAGAGTACAAGCATTGTGATGGGATCCCTGGATTTGAAAGTTCTCGTAATCCATCCTATCATTTTTCTGGCTGTCGCAATATTTGCTTGGTTATGCTCCCTAAACGTTAGGTCGTCAGACATCATTATTCCCAAATCCTTTACATGTTGTTTTCCTACTATGGGCACATTTGATTGTGTTTTGTACCCTGTATTATGTTTAAGGTCCTCATTTTTACCGTACCTGAGTACCTGGAATTTGTCACTGTTAAACATCATATTATTTTCTGATGCCCAGTCGAAAACTTTATTAATATCAGCTTGAAGTTTTTCAATGTCTTCAGCCGAGGTAATTTTCTTACTGATTTTTGTGTCGTCTGCAAAGGATGATACGAAGCTGTGACTTGTATTTTTGTCTATATCTGATATGAGAATAAGGAAAAGCAGCGGTGCAAGGACTGTACCCTGAGGTACAGAGCTTTTAACTGCACTTGGACTAGATTTTATATGGTTGACCGTTACTCGCTGAGTCCTGTTTGACAGAAAACTGAGTATCCAGCGTCCTACTTTACCGGTTATTCCCATTGACTTCATTTTGTGTGCTATCACGCCATGGTCACATTTATCGAATGCCTTTGCGAAGTCCGTGTATATCACATCAGCATTCTGTTTTTCTTCTAATGCCTCAGTGACTTTATCGTAGTGCTCATGTAGCTGTGAGAGGCACGATCTTCCCGCTCGAAATCCATGTTGGCCTGGGTTGTGAAGGTCATTGGTCTCCATGAAATTGGTGACCTGACTCCTAATCACTCTCTCAAATACTTTTATTATGTGCGATGTTAGTGCAACTGGTCTATAATTCTTTGCCAATGCTTTGCTCCCTCCCTTGTGTAGAGGGGCTATGTCTGCTACTTTAAGTGCATCTGGTATCTCCCCCGTGTCCAAGCTCTTCCTCCACACTATACTGAGTGCCTGTGCTACCGGCACTTTGCATTTCTTTATAAATATTGAATTCCATGAGTCTGGACCTGGGGCCGAGTGCATGGGCATGTTTTCAATTTCTCTTTCAAAATTTAGTGCGCTCGTGTTGATATCAGTTATATTTACAGGGGTTTGGATATCCCGCATAAAGAAATTGTCTGGATCTTCTACTTTCATGTTGTTTATTGGAGTGCTAAACATGTCCTCATACTGCTTTTTTAGGATTTCACTAATTTCTTTGTCAGCCCCTACACACAGCACAGGGAAGCAGCCCCTACACACAGCACAGGGAAGCAGCCCCTACACACAGCACAGGGAAGCAGCCCCTACACACAGCACAGGGAAGCAGCCCCTACACACAGCACAGGGAAGCAGCCCCTACACACAGCACAGGGAAGCAGCCCCTACACACAGCACAGGGAAGCAGCCCCTACACACAACACAGGGAAGCAGCCCCTACACACAACACAGGGAAGCAGCCCCTACACACAACACAGGGAAGCAGCCCCTACACACAACACAGGGAAGCAGCCCCTACACACAGCACAGGGAAGCAGCCCCTACACACAGCACAGGGAAGCAGCCCCTACACACAACACAGGGAAGCAGCCCCTACACACAACACAGGGAAGCAGCCCCTACACACAGCACAGGGAAGCAGCCCCTACACACAACACAGGGAAGCAGCCCCTACACACAGCACAGGGAAGCAGCCCCTACACACAACACAGGGAAGCAGCCCCTACACACAACACAGGGAAGCAGCCCCTACACACAGCACAGAAGAACAGGCCAAACATCACAGGGAAACAACTACATAGAACCCTCACACAGTATACTGAAGCAGTCTCCCCTCCACAAGTCATAAACATCCTCCCTATTATTCCTGTCACACCCTCANCTGTCTAAATCTCAGGTACCTATTTACTGCTAAGTGAACAGAGGTATTAGGTGAAATATTGTCCAATCGGTCCATCCTGCCACATGAACTGAATCCGGGATCCTCATCTGTGAGTCAATGACTTACCCCGCTGCACCACAGGACACGTGTGTTGCCTCATATCTCTCACTATCTTTGTTCCTCATATCTTTTACAACCCGTGTTCTTCATTTCTTTCATCACCAGTGTTCCTCATCTCTCTCATCACCAATGTTCCTCATGTTATGACCGGTGTTTTTCATTTCTCTCACCACCGGTGATTCTCATTTCACCATCATTCTTGCTAATATCTCTCACTAACAGTGTTTCTCATGTCCCTCAACACAACTGTTTCTCATGTCTCTCACCACCAGAGTTCCTCATGTCTCTCACTTTCAGTGTTCCTAATGTAATGAAGTGACATCACCTGACATCACCAAAGTTCCCTACGTTTCTCACCACCAGTGTTCCTCATGTATCTCATTACCAGTGACTCATATCTCTCACCCCCACGTTACTCATAAAGCCTTTGGCCATTAACAAACAAATGTACATGTTACACATGCACATTGCAGTACTAATTAGGCCTGTAAATGCATTTTAATTCTTATACTTGCAATTTTTATTTAAAGGCTTTAATATTTGCAGTACGTAAAACATTTTGGCTCACATAAAACATTTTAATTCACACATAAATGCGACGCAACTTACACAAAATGTTATATGCACATATATATATATATAATATATATAATATATATATATATATATATAATATATATATAATATATAATATATATATAATATATATATATATATATATATACATATATATATATATATATATATATATATATATATATATATATATATATATATATATATATAAAGAAAGGGGTGGAAGAAATGAACACTAATACGTATTCAGAGTTAAATGGCAAGTTTTTCTCTGAATACTCTGTGTTCCCTTCTTCGAGGGTATGGGTCCCTACAATTGCACCAGAGGTACAATATAAAGATGTTACCCCTTTATATATTGTGTACCTCATTATATACAAAACTATTTAATTATCATGTATAAGCAGCTTAATATAACCCCTTTTAAGTTAAAAAGCAAAATGTTGTGAAAAATCAAGCCTTTCTAACCACAGATGCAAAAATGTTTGGTCATGTTAGCCTAACAATTCACATGGGTGAATTCACATTTTAATCAAGACAAACATTACATCAACATTTTCAAAGAATTTCACTCACTAATGCCTTTTAATTCAAGCATAAAAAAAAATGTCACAAAACATTATAAAGAATTGCTAAACAGAAACGTGGGTTAGGTAATTATTTAATACATATTCATATCTTGCCTGGTGTGTTAAGTGGCTCTGGAATGGAGTAAGTTCTATATGGACGTTTCCCACTAAATGATGGGTCAAACAAGCAGCTGTTCTTAGTTATTTATTATTTGCTATCTATCTTGATCCGCTGTTGAAAATATTATGAACTAACAGCCCTGACTGTTGCTTTGGCCAATGCATTTTGTTATGCTGAGTTTCTGATAATTTTGGAATATACGAAAGATGCTATGGAAAATGTTATTGAAATATATGAACGGTATTGCGCCGAATACACCCTTATCTCCAATACAGACAAATGTGTAGTAGATATTTTTAGTTCACTAGGCTAGTATTATCCAGATGTTAAGATAAAGTTACTAGGCAGAGTGAAACACGTAGGTTACTACATTGTCCAAGTGCTCGTTAATTTTTCGGATTCTGTCCGAGACCTGAAAATCGAAACAAATGTTTTACGAAGTGATTTTGGTTTTCTTGACTAATGATCACATTTTAGTTATTCAGGAGCAATAGTGGAAAACCATATACAATATAAAATGTTGATCTTAGTGATATATATTGTGTATGGAGGCAATGTCTACGACGAATCCTGGGTGTCCATCTCGCACTAATTGTGAGTGCCTAACCTGATTCCTATACCACCACATGAGTAAATAATTCATATATGAATGTTCCTATATCCACCTGACATCATAAGACTTTTCTCTGATATTAACATATTACTGGCCACTCAATTAACCTATTTGTAAAATAAATGCAAGTTGAGAATGAGTGATGTTTATAATGGTCTGTGACAGATCAACATGATAGAAAAAAGCAGTTAGTTAGCAGAAAAAAACAATGAATACCCCTAGCTGGATACTTGACATTGTTAAGGAATTTGTCACAAAGAGATGGCCTGTTGACAATCAATCTAAATACTGTAAACGATGTCAGTATATGTCTCACAAGTATATTGTCATGCTACATATATAATTTATAGACTAAACTTATTATTGTAAATTCATTTACAAAACAACTTTAAATATAAACTGGCAATATATTTCTGAATGAAAAAGTAAACAATCAATCAATTAACTATTCACGCATGCGAACAATATATTTCATATAAAAACGCATTCGCTCATTTACAAACTGACTCATTCCAACATATATGCAGGTATACATATATCAAAGTGAGATCGTTAACACAAAGGTGTGAAAATTACCGGAGGAATATGGCCTCGACATAACGAACAAGGATACATTGGCCTCGACATAACGAACAAGGATACATTGGCCTCGCCATAACGAACAAGGATACATTGGCCTCGACATAACGAACAAGGATACATTGGCCTCGACATAACGAACAAGGATACATTGGCCGCGACATAACGAACGAGGATACATTGGCCTCGACATAACGAACAAGGATACATTGACCTCGACATAACGAATGAGGATACATTGGCCTCGACATAACGAACGAGGATACATTGGCCTCGACATTACGAACAAGGATACATTGGCCCCGACATAACGAACGAGGATACATTGGCCTCGACATAACGAACGAGGATACATTGGCCTCGACATAACGAACAAGGATACATTGGCCTCGACATAACGAACAAGGATACATTGGCCTCGACATAACGAACGAGGATACATTGGCCTCGACATAACGAACAAGGATACATTGACCTCGACATAACGAATGAGGATACATTGGCCTCGACATAACGAACGAGGATACATTGGCCTCGACATAACGAACGAGGATACATTGGCCTCGATATAACGAATGAGGATACATTGGCCTCGACATAACGAATGAGGATACATAGGCCTCGACATAACGAATGAGGATACATTGGCCTCGACATAACGAATGAGGATACATTGGCCTCGACATAACGAATGAGGATACATTGGCCTCGACATAACGAATGAGGATACATTGGCCTCGACATAACGAATGAGGATACATTGGCCTCGACATAACGAACGGGGATACATTGGCCTCGACATAACGAACGAGGATACATAGGCCTCGACGTAACGAACGAGGATACATTGGCCTCGACATAACGAACAAGGATACATTGGCCTCGACATAACGAACAAGGATACATTGGCCTCGACATAACAAAGGCTGAAACATTGGCCCAAAATTACACACATAATCATAATCGAGATATTCAAAACTAGATCTGCACCTTTAATATGAATGTGACAAGTCTTGTTATTGCGATAATGGAATAGTTATTGACTCACTCACGGAAGGGGGGGGGGGTAATGATGAGGCTGAGTTGGCTGTGGTTGTTGCTCTGTGACTATGTTTGTCCAGTGACTGCGGTTGTTATTCAGTGACTGATTGCTGTCAAGTGACTGTGATTGTTGTCCAGAGAATGTGGATGCTGTTCAGTAATTGTAGTTGTGCAGTGACTGTAATTGATGTCCAGTGACTGAAGTTGTTATCCAGTGCCTTTGATAGTTGTTCTGTGACTATGGTGGTTATCGGCCTGGGTACCTTACCAGTACCTGTGTAGACGTCCATGAGTGTTTCTTGTGACAGTCTTTACTTCAGCTGCAGAGGCTAAGTAAGTTAGAGTCCAGTAACGTGGTAGGAGGTTCCTGCCTCTACAAATGGAGTCAGCGGATCTGAGAAGTGGGTTTGGATATAGATGAGGAGGCAGATTACGGTAGAGAATTAGGTGAAAGAGAAGGATATGTTGGAGGATTACTAGGAGGATAGTGCTGAGTGAGAGGAAGACGAGTAGGGGATAGAGGAAGATAACATGGATGAGGAAGAACAATATTAAACTGAAGAAGTGGAAGAAATAACACAATTACGGACATAATGCGAAGTGGCATAAATGGAGATCAAGACTGTTAAGAACATTCTTACAACGTTCTGACTCTTCTAGTTTAATTTTCCACTTTATCACCTGTTTCAAGATTAGGTTCCATCAGCAGAAATTGCTTCAAAACAAATAACCCATGTTCCTTAGATATCAACAAATGTAAATTGCACTTTAGGCTTCAACCAACGTAAACAGCTGCCTCCATCGCCCCAATTATAGTGTGGTTCTCGCCTTATTTACCCGTTCACCTGCATAACTTCCTCACCGTTTCACTTGTCCATTTTCCTCGCTATGCTGCATTCCTCGCTGAAATGTTTCTCTGCCAAATGTTACGCACTTTTCTCCTCGAATTCCCTGCACAACAATCCATGCTTTTTCCATGTATATTTTTCACTTACCCTCCATGACTCTTCTCCCTCTCTTACTTCCTCTCCTGTTCCCTCCCTTGCTATCCATGACTCTTCTCCCTCTCCTCTCCTTCCCTCAACATCTCACTCCCACCCAACTCCTGTCAGGTATTCATGTTTCCACGTCTGTCACCGTGAATTAAAGTGATGCGCGCTAACCTTAATGCATTCCGCCTTCTCCCATACACACAGCACAGGGAAGCAGCCCCTACACACAGCACAGGGAAGCAGCCCCTACACACAGCACAGGGAAGCAGCCCCTACACACAGCACAGGGAAGCAGCCCCTACACACAGCACAGGGAAGCAGCCCCTACACACAGCACAGGGAAGCAGCCCCTACACACAGCACAGGGAAGCAGCCACTCCAAGGTCAGGCAGCACCACCAGGGTGATCCGGTGGTAGTGCACAGGGACCCTCAGGCCAGTGATGTATAGGAAACAGGGTTACACACTACACACTTGTTTAGCTAGTACACCTGTTGGGCAGGTGTGTGCAGAAAAACTAGCTGGTGTTTTGAATGTATTTTCCTTGCAGGAAAATATATTCTTTAGTGGGAGGTAGTGTGAGGAGATGTAGAATCTCCTCAGCTAGTTTTCCTAGTTTCTAGAATAGGCTAGTCGCTCTAGGGACTCTAGAAACTGAAGCTTTCAAATTTACATATACTTGTTGGGTATCATATGAAAGCTTATGTTAAATGCTGTCAGTTAAAACTAGTTAGAGGTCTGTGATTGCTCTGTAGAGAGAATTACAGCAAAATTTGCCTGTTCTGTGAAACAGAGAGGGTAGTATAACAAAAACCGTTAGAGGTGGAGGGGGGACAGTGGGGCGAACGCTGCCTCCCCCCCACCAGGGGACATTGAGACGTTGTGTTAGGCCTCACCCTCCTTGTGACGTCACGCCACGCCACAGGCGAGGGGCCCGTGTGATTGGTCTAAGCACCTCTACTCCTATGCCGAGTTTTGGCGCGAAAAGCTGTCATTGGAAGCGGCATCAGGACCAGTGCCGGCTTCCTGCTGATTGTCAAGACAAGGTAGGGGAGAAATAGGGCATGTGAGCCTCTCTAGCCGCCAAGAGAGTTTAGTTTGAATTGGGCAGCCAGGGTGTGAGTAGTGTCTAGGTGGGGGGTGGCGGGCCTGCCACCCCCACCACCGTTATCGCTCCTGTCGTTCTGTTTACTCATATTGCATGGCACTCCAGCCACCCTGGGGTGTCGAAGCCCAAAAATGCGAGAAACTGGGACTTGGACTTTGAATGCGCCCGACGTCGTCCATGGGGAGGTGACGCCGGCCAGTGTCACTCTGTAACCCCGGTGTAAGAGCGAGTCATGCTCTGGTATGATGGGTTTTTAGTGATTCCCCATCCAAGTGTGTATGGCCGCGGCCACCCCAGGCCGCCCTCTGGCCACCCCAGGCCGCCCTCTGGCCACCCGCCGGCCGCCCAGTCACCGGCCCATGCGGCCCGGCGGCCGGCCCGGGACCCCACCTTACATACCCGCGCGCGAGCTGCTCGGGTGGGTGGGGTGGGGTGCTGTGACGTCACGCGCCACCCGTGGCCACCCTCCTGAGGCCACGCAGTGGCCACATGTTGGCCACCACCTTTGGCCACCCCTTGGCCACATTCCCAGGACAGCCTAGGCCACATCTTGTCGACGCACGAGGAGCAAGCTAAGTGTTGACAGCCAGTGGTAAGGACCTGGGAAATGAGGAAATGTGTGGACGGAAACGTGAGTACTTATCAGTGTATAACAGGGTCTCAGTTATTGAGAATATGAAAAGTTGTGTGAGCCCCTAGCCCGGCCAGGCTAGGGAAGTAGCTGAGACGCCCGTCTGTGGCTGCCCAGGTGACTGTGGGGCAGTACCTGGAGAGGGAAATTGTCACTGTAAATCACGTAGTGTTATAATTATATATCTGTAGATATATTGTTGTGTGTAGACTGACTGGAGTTTGGGACCAGTCAGTGTAGAGAACATCATATAATGATCCAGTCTGGCGATTCTGTATAATCGTCCAGCCTTGGTTAGTGCCATAGTACCCTCATTATGTAATTAGGCCAGGTTAGAGTTAATTAAGCAGACCGTGGGGCAGGGTTATTAGTGGATATCCTGAGGTCTGTATATGTCCTGGTGATTAATTTACATTGTTTATGTAAGGCATTTCCATGTGTTTCATTTGCATGATTGTTGTACTGTGTTTGTGTGGTGAGTCAGTAGATGTGATCGCTGACGGATTGCCTAATGATGTCATTAGCATGGGGGGCATGCTGACGGTATCATTATGTGCAGGTTTTGCAGTGTTATCAGTATACGATATTACTGTCCTAGGAACTGTGTTGAGGATTTAAAGGGACCCTTTGAGTATTCAGGGAAATTCTCAGTCACTTAATGGGAGCGAGCAATTTGTTAATTTGCCTAATTATGGGAGAATTAGTGCCAGCTGTCCGCGTAGAGCGACGGTGTCTTATATTAACGTATATTGTCTTGCTGAAGCCACCGGGATCGGGCGATCTTTTGCTGAAGACGTCATTAAATGAAAGGTGAAATGCCATGCAACCTCTGAATAGTCCACTAACACAGCACTTGTACCCCCTAT